>OX465584.1:12925318-13492818 GCA_950022655.1 Alentia gelatinosa | reverse complement strand
AGTTCTTTCACCTGCCCCACTACATAGACATGGGAGTGGTATAAGTGGGCAAGAGATCGGCTTGCAGATCTAAGCCGGGGACCCAATGCTGGTGGCATGGATCTTACAAGGCTTTCACATGGCTATGAATCAAAATTCCTGCATCATAGTTATGTCAGAATGAGGAAATAGCCAGTTTATGGAATATTAGAGTACGAAACTAAATTACCACAGCATCGATGTGTCGGAATATTGAAGAAGTCTATGTCGTAGTGTGTCAGAACGCTTGTTCTTTTATAATTTTTTTTATTAATCATCTTTGCTCTCGACTGTACAATAGTAGTCGTTCTTCCAAGCAAACACATAACATAACATGTCTTAAGTGTGTTAGGAACTCAGTGGGTTCCCTGTCTTCGGATTTTTCGCACTACGTTATTACTACAGTAGAACCCCTCCTAACGGACACCTTGCGTTAACGGACACCTTTGCTCAGAACGGATTCCATTATTAGATGTTTATTTAACCCCGCGTAAGCAGCCCCGCGTAAGCGTCCACTGCGCGTAAGCGTCCATCCCGCGTTAACGGACACCTTTGCTTGGAGTGGATCCCTCTACTCATGGACAGTGTAGTTTTATGTCCATGCTCTACTAGATGTTTATTTTAACCTTGTGTAAGCAGTCACTCTGTATAAGCGGCCACTCCGTGTAAGAGGACACCCCGCGTAAGCGGACACTTTTGCCCGGACCGGAGGGTGTCCGCTTACACGCTTCTCCGTGTACGTACACAAGTCATGATGCACATGTCATCCCGTAACTCCCATCACATGGTAATGGATATATGCATCATCACTGACATGACTTGGTCATGCACATGTCCTTGGAGCACACACGTCATACTCCACCTCGCCCGACATGGTCCCGGTTCCCACCTTCACGGCGGGCGGCACGGACTCCCCGCCTCGCCGGGCCGGCATGTGCCAAGAGCCCTGGTCTTCCCTCAATAATTGAGGCGTAGCAGCAGCGCCGGGTCACTCGTGCGTGACTGATGAGCTGCTCATAGCTGCTCCACGCCGGGGCGACACCACGCGGCCAAAGTGGGAACTATCCCCGAGCCCTAGACTTGCCCCAGTCCATTTATCCTATCCCTAATAAAAAAAAACTCCATAGGCTTAACATTAGCGGACTGTACATGTATTTGGTCTACGAGCAGGAAAATTAGAATTATTGCTCTAGTGGGATACAGTCGACAAATGACGTCATTTGAAAAGCGGCCAATGATTATCTGCGTCAATCGGATCGATGTACGCACTTCGCCGGCCCGATTTGATTGCTTTTCCCAACTCGTGGGACATTACTACCATGTTAGATATGACCGACTCTCCCCGACCTTAAGATTTCGATGTGCGCACATTCACCGACTGTTCCCGATTCTGAGAAGGCCGTTTAAATAGCGACCTATACCCAAGTCCCAATTACAAGTGCTTTATATCGAGTTGTAGGGTAGACATAGTCGATTATAGATCTGGAAAATGTGTTTTCTAATATTTTAAATAGACCAGAAGTTACTAAACTTTGCATGATTTCCTACATAGACCTATTGCCCGGACCGGGGCCCAGCCGGGGCAGACTCCCGGCCGCTTTCTTTGATCTCATCCCGGGTCATTTACAAGATCACAAAAGGAGGAGGTGTTATCGGGAATAGTCTGCTCTTGTTGATGTCTTATGGGTACAAGAGATGGAAATTTTATTTCAGATTCCCAAAGAGCCGATGGTCGGGATGAATCGGAAACAAATGTTGATATCTTTTAGGCTTAACTATTGAGAGCCTCATTCAGCATGGGAACACCCAGGGTGCTGTTTAATAATATAATCCAGGACATATCGTAGATATGGTCCTGCGATTGTCCTAGCCCAAATATCGCTGTATAAGTATCATTATCCTGGGGCTAGGATCATTGAAGGACAGGATCAAAACTAGGTGGGCAAAAGTCGTTTCATAATAAAATCCATGTTCCTCCAAATTGTCCTATAAACTAGTCCAAAATTGTCTTAACAAAAGGACAGCTATAGAGGTGTCGTACATTCAGCTTGTTCTTAGAATATAGCATGATGAGCTGTTATTTTAAGTGTAATCAGTGGTTCTGTTACAGACTGGGTAATCATGGTGGCAGAGAAAGGGCTGTGTGTCATTTGAAGACGGAAAAGAACCTGAAGGAAATTTGGAGCCTCAGGATTTACATCCACAACCACGACCTGCGGACACCAATGGAGGGTTTTAGGGACATGGGGCATTTCAGCCGCCCAAAACTTCTTAGTCCTTACTCATCTAGCTCCTATTTGATATATTATCTACACCGTACTATAGAAAGTACACCATCCCTTCGCGATGAATCCGTCAGACATCTTGGGCATTTCAATAATTTTTTTTATTGGAAAAACGAGCGCAACGTCCTAATATCCCCAGCAGGGAAGAGGGCCCACTGCTTCGTCCCAGTAGAGGGAATATTTTGCAACTCCGATATATCAATGAATTCACATTATGTTATTGAGTTAAGGTAGTTGTCCAAATCATAGCCTTCATTTCTCTTATTTTTTTTTACTTTCAAGGTAGCATGGGCTTGCTCTAGAGCTGTTATTGCCATGTCGTAATAAGCATTATTTCTCTTCTTGCTAGTGAACTGAGGAATAAAGTTCACATGGCTATTTCTACAGATCTCCGCGTTGTCCTAATTCCTAGATCTATCATACAGCTGTGAGTATTGTTCCTATACTTACTGACCTCTGCTCCCTATGTGGTAAAAATCATATGCGTCCTACTGTGCCGTATGCGGTTTCATTATACCTGTGCGCGAAGTTCACGCATATAAGTTATGGAAGTAAGTGTTAGATACGATATGTATGTGCCGAAATTTAATGTTCGGACATAGCATGTTTCCGACTGTAAATAAGGTGCCAGCTTCGCTTTCATTTCAAAACTAGGAGCAAATGGTATGTTCCACATCGATGAATGAGTGTGAAATTATAGATAAAAAACAATTAAATGGTTTGGTTCATTTAGTCAATGGATAGTTTGCTGTAACTTCTTATGAATTTAAAATATTTCAAAGTGTATAACAAAAGGAAAACAGACCAGGCGCCTAATCGTAAATTGTGTATTACAAGGCGGCTTCGCGACTAACTAAACACTCTTTTTTTTTCTCGGAAAACCGGAACAGAATCAGACCCAATGCCCGGCCTACTCCGGCATTTCCCCCCCCCCCCCCAGAAATCTCCACAGAGAAAAAGAAAAAACAAGAAAGGAATTTTACACACAAAAAAAGAAAAAAAAAGCTTATTCTTAAATTGTTACTCATAGTCTCGAAAATACGGGACAAGAATTTGCTGGTTTGTGAGTTCATAACAATTCACAGATTAAACGCCCGGTCAGTTTTCCCCCTCTTCTATTCCCAGATATCAAAACACTTGTAACTCTGGCCAGTCTTTAACCAATAAACTTTTTCATTATTTTGAGGAGGCCACTCTTAACCACCTTTGGTCTCTAATGCCACTGTCCTAGACATTTGTAAAACTGCAGAAAAAAATAATCTTTAATTTCATGTCAACCTTCATTTATTTCCTTTTTTCATTTGCTTGTGAATAGGTTCATCTCGATCGTCATTCATTTTTAATGCATCCGCAACCCGGTTTTAGTCCAGGACAATCTCGCACCATTAATGTTGGCAGGGAAGATGTCAATAATTCATCTCGGCGGAACCGAGGGGGCTCCTGGGGGGCTCCTGGGGGGCTCCTGGGGGGCTCCCCAGACTCAATCCCACACTGCCCTCCTCCCATGGTCGCCTCCACTCTCTCTGCCTGCGTCGGGTGTCAATCAAGTGACAGTATTTTGATGCGCTGCGAAATCATTTACCAGCGCCATCCATTTTGTCTGGTTAATAGGTCCCGGATGTGGGTCCCTGGAACGCGCGTGCAGCGTCCGTAGCGCCCTCTGTTGTCCGGACCAATCAACACACAGACGCTGCTGGTCGTCGGGCCTCTGGGTGTGTGTGTGTGTGTGTGTGTGGGGGGGGGGGGGGGATGTTTGTGTGTCTGTGTTAGACTTGCTCAAGTCTTTGATTATGAACACTCATCAAAATCAGAATACGTTCATTATAGTAGGTATCCTTCTCTGACTGGCCCATGAATCAAAGACTTGTCCACTATGCACAGAATCTCCTGTTTATGGCCCCAAGCCAGTCACTGTAACCCTATACTTCACCCCCCCCCCCCCACTACCCCCTCCCCTCCTCCAGTTCCCTAGCCGCCTGTGTTGTCATAGCAATAAATTTCGCCTACTCCTAACTGTGACCTGATTGAGATCAAAGTGAGAGGGTATCAATCTCCCAGCAGATATCCCGACCAGTAGCCAGGATATCTGTAAGGAGAGTGCAATACTGGAGCTAAACAGCGCCAGAAATCAGACACCATTACCGATTGTACCAGTCCCTGTATCCCAGCGAGGAGGGTAGCCACAGGATGCAGGGACTGGAGCCAGTCTATGTGTGTGTGTGTGTGTGGGGGGGGGGGGGGTGTTTGTGTGTGTGTTTGTGGGGTGGGGGGATCCGTAACGTCTTCAGAGACCCATCCCCAGCCCCCCTCCCCCCCCCCCCATCCTCCTCCGCCCTCCCCTACCTCTCTCTCGTGGACACTCCCCAGGCGTCACTCTGCGAGACGTGTCCAAACACCAGCAGGCGCTTACCCGCGACTTAATCTCGTCCGCCCCGAGATTATACGATCATCGCGAGATCGCAAACGAGATCAGCGGCCGCCCGCGCGGAACGCCGAGATGATGAAATGTGTGGAGAATGCGACCGGCTGAAACTGAGGCCTCGGGGACCCGTTCTCTGTCTGTCTCTGTGTTGTGGGTGGGGGTGGGGTCCTCTGTTGACACGGGTTGAAGCGGGTGATGATTATGACTGTTTTATGTGTGGGGAATGGGGAAATCACTTCCGCTGTCTGGACAAAGAGGGGCAGGGAACCGGTGACGGGATGTGCAGAATGTGAGGGGGGGGGGGGGGGCAGCGTGCGGCACATGCAGATTTCTGTGGGTAAAGTGAGTATTCCATCAAGCCGATTGAGACATCATCGGAAAGACCGTCTGCGTTTACAAAGGGACGTCGGCGGTGACCATCCGACGTCGGCGACTGTGCCTGATTTATACAGTGGAGCAGCGATTAAGGCGGTCGGCGGTGACCTTCCGACGTCGGCGACTGTGCCTGATTTATAGTGGAGTAGCGATTAAGGAGGTTGGCGGCGACCATCCGACGTCGGCGACTGTGCCTGATTTATTATACAGTGGAGCAGCGAATAAGGAGGTCGGTGGCGACCATCTGACATCGGCGACTGTGCCTGATTTATACAGTGGAGCAGCGATTAAGGCAGTCGGCGGTGACCATCCGACGCCGGCGACTGTGCCTGATTTATACAGTGGAGCAGCGATTAAGGAGGTTGGCGGTGACCTTCCGACGTCGGCGACTGTGCCTGATTTACAGTGGAGCAGCGATTAAGGCGGTCGGCGGCTACCATCCGACATCGGCAACTGTGCCTGATTTATACAGTGGAGCACCGATTAAGGAGGTCGGCGGTGACCATCCGACGTGGGCGACTGCGCCTGATATGCAGTAGAGCAGCGATTAAGGCGGTCTGCGGTGACCTTCCGACATCGGTGACTGTGGCTGATATAGTGTGGAGCAGCGATTATGGTGGTCGGCGGCGACTATCCGATGTTGGTATGATATCACCCGCTATATTCCTGCACGAAGCGGCCATCAATGCTAGAGGCTCTGTGTACAAGGCCAAATCTAATTATAGAATTTTTCATCAATAAACTTCTCATCAATATCTAACAGGTAAATATCAAATACTGAAGGAATTTCTGTTATTTCAATCGCCAAAGTCTTGATATTACTAGATACCGCGTCACTTTATCCTCGTCCTTCAATCTACACGGACGGAATTCTTTTTTCTATCTTTCTCCTGTTGGTCGGTTGTTGTAACTGTTTACTATTTACACTGTTATATAAACACTATATATTCCGCCAATACTGTCTCATCTTTTTTTTTTTTCATAGAGTGATAACCTTAGCCACGTATTCAGATCTTTCTCATTATCATTAACTCATAACAAAAACCCAATCACCCTAACCCCCACTAACCTACTTGTTCGATATGATTGTGTTATGTATTTATGACTGATGTAAATAGATTCGGTTTATTGCCCGGAAGAACTCCAGATGGAGAAAGGTCAATATAATTAATAAAAAAAAGGTCAGCAATGAACCTATTGCAATATGATAAAAGGGCCCAACAATGTTACGTTGATGATCGGTAATTTTTTCAAACCACAACACCAGCTGTGATGTGAATGGAACGAAGAAATTACAACAAACTGTTAGAACCTATGCCTGCGTGTATATCTTATAACTACTTAGAAGCAAAACGTGATAGCGCTCTTGAGGAGAGTAAATCAAGGATTATTTCACCTTGCCAAAAGAAGGCGCTTTATCAGTGAAGCAACAAGTGTGAATATCAATAAAACTCTAATTGTAACCCTTTTGACCACTGCGGGTTAATCGTGGGTAGGACAAGAAGGTATTTTGCTGTCTAGGCTTAAAAAACTAAGGAATCCTGGTCTAAGGATATCCACAAAAACAACTATTCGAGAAAAAATTATTAACCCTTTAAGTGCGGATGATGCCTTAAGGCATCAACCGGTCAGGGGCGGATGATGCCTGGCATCATTAGCTGGATATGATATAAGTTATATGAAATTGCTTTTGAAAAGGAAATATTTTACCAGTAAACTTAAGATTTGCACAGAATGCAGGTATAACATATCTTAGAATTATAAATAATATAAAAAGAAATATTAAGGATTCCAAATGATATCACTACCCCCGTCCCCTAGAACTGTACATAGTCACTAGTAGCCGTCCCCAAGTGTGGAGTTCTGCTATAGGCAGCCGTCCTTAAAGGGTTAAGAATCTCCATAATAGATGCACTTTCGAAACACTAGCATCAAGACGTACTTATCTACTTATTTATATGAAATGCTCTACTGGTAATCTTCAACCTGTAGATAACTCCAGAACTAGAGGCAAAAAAACAAGCGGTAAACCAGTCATAAACGGCTAAGAACTAGTCACTAAAAATAATCCCTTGTAAATAGGTTCTAAATATTGAAAAAGCCTGCCAAGCGAAATACAAAACTACGATTCACATGTATAATATAAAGACTACATAAGAAAGAATTGACACCTGTCAGGATGTGTTGATGATTGACCTATATATATATATATATATATATATATATATATATATATATATATATATATATATATATATATATATATTATCTAATGTAACTAAGTTGCTACCCAGCTGCCAAGTTGGAAGAGACCACATACATATACACTCTGTATCTTACAACCACTACAATGAAAACCGACACTAGCAGATTGTATGTTGTGAATTAAAGAATAGAAAAAAGGGATGTCATGCAATAAACAAGAACACAGCTAATTTTAACCTAGCCAGTGTACCCGGCCCTGTCCATGAATGGAGATCAGGGGTGAATACTTTACCGAATTTTAACCCACAAAATGAATTCTGGTGGTTTTGAAGTTTATAATTATACACTGCTCCAACAATCATGTATTAACTTGTACACGTAATTATGTTACTGTTTTATCATTACTCAAATACAGCGGGTGTGTTGATGTAGTGAACATGATACAGTAAGCACACAGTACCTTCTAGTGGAAAGGACGTGACGAGTGTAGCGATTGGTGTCTTGTTTGTGACTTGATGGATTCTCTGCACAGCGCCACGTGTTGATCTGCGGGAGTCCAGTCGGGTGAACCAGGCCTCGGCTCCTATCTCAGTGTCGGCAGAAAATGTCTCTGAAATCCCGAACATAGCTGTCAAAACTTGACTATATGATGTGTATTGAGGCATGTATTTCCAAACAATACCACTGCACGAGCACGTATTTAATTAGGTAAAGTATTCAACCCTGTACAGGGCCGGGTACACTGGCTAGTATTTAATAGAGATATTTGGGGTTGGTGCGTTTGTATTTCAAAACAAAAAATTCCAACCAGCGCTCACCCCTCACAGGGTCCCCGCAGAAACGAAATACTTTTGCATACACATGACTGTCAAAATTTGTTTCTTATGATATAATACCTGGGACACACCCAGTGAAAAACGGCAGTTATCTCCGGAATCACAAACAGAAAATGGCATGTATGTGAGATATTATTTCACAGTAATATCACACACCGTTAATTCAACGTCTCAGAAGCAATAACCAGGTAAAATATAAAATGATACCACTTTGTGTTGGTGATTCCATAAACTGCTGCGTTTCTCGCTTGGCGTGTTCCAGACTGTAATACTTCCACGAAGAAACGCCCCAACTCGCCTGTAAGTTTTACACAGTGATTGTGAAGGTTGATACAAGTGCATTCACTCGCAGGTCGACCCGTCACACTACCTGTATATCGCTATGTGGTTGAGTGGAGTCTCGATGGCCAATCCACTCAAAACGATGACCGCTCAACGTTGATTTCTATTGAGAGAGTGTCAGCTCAATTAGACTTACCCGGGTCTACTTTCCCAACGGATTAAAAAAAAAATTATACTGGTGTCTTTGTATATCTCATTCCAGAGTCATTACAACAAAGTCTAATGTTTATGTTTTTTTAAAGAGAGCTGAACTTTGTTTATTATTCCAGGAAAAAGCAGGTATATAGTCAAAGTACTAACTTGTCTATTCTGTATGAACATGTGAACATTCCATCGATGAATAATTTTATATCCAATAGACCACACTTGCTCACTCCAACGCTGAACTCTAATGTTTATCATTAATCATTGAATGTGGGCCACATGCTTATAATCTACCTAAAGGTTAGAGTGGTTACACAGACTTGGAGCTTGCTGCAAAAAAACCCCGACCCTTAACCATGTGCGTGCTAATACTGTGACACTGGGAAAAGAGCATAGGGCCAGTGTGTCAGGGTCTTAGAAGCGTGGAAGTAGACCATGCCCATGAGAGACCGAAATACCTCAGTGACCCAGTGGTGCTAGCAGGGTCGTTGTAGAAGTAAGTTGAGTAGTGCAAGTGGGTTACAGAATATAACCCACACTTTTTAATTGTTATTTGTCTATAACCCCACGCTCATTCATCAATGATGAACATACCATTTGCTCCTAGTATATCCATAAACCAACAGAAGACCGGTATCTAATTATTCTCGATTGAATTCCACTGTAATATGTCCTGGTGCCTTGATTTAGCAGAATTCCATTTTATCATCCATCGTATACAAAGACCCCATTGAAAATGTATGGGGACTCAGTAAACCACGACTCATTATATAAAACCTGTCAGATACCATAACTGTGATATACGGATTTATATCTGTGGCATACGGCCTCAAAACCATGGTATAGTTAGCTCCAATGCTGTAGCGGTTAGCCTGTTACTGCTATACGGGAGAAACTATATTTACCGGTTGACTGCATCGTATTGAAATTCCCGAAATGGAACCTGGCAAGTCTACCATTTAGATCTCTGACAGAGGGTTGGGCAAAGGCGACTCGACGGCGGACCGGCCAGGGCCTTGTTGAGTCATTTCTTAATTGTGTATTGACTGCTCTGACCGATCAGGGGGCTGTTGAATAATCTAGGATCTTACATAAATACACTTGTCCGCACCTTTGTACAAGGGTTATTGTTTTATAATATTTAAGTTTGTTTGCTAAGGTATTATCAGACATCCATAAGGTCGTCCATAAGTGTTGAATTAAGTTGACTCACATCCTTCCTGACTGTCTATGGCATACAGAAAAGGGGCCTTTATGTAGGACCCTAGATTATTCAACGGGGCCCAGGTCTAGACTTAATGACATCCTACATAGACTCTTATCCTGATTAGAGAGCGCTGTAACGGAGGACCACTTATATATTAAAGGTGAATTATGTGTAAATAAAAAACATATTTGACCCAGCCATTTTTTTCTATTATTTCCTGGAAAGTTTTATGATTTAGATATGATCGTCATTATTTCAGATTAATTTTCCAACCTCAATCTACCCTGTGTTGGGTTTTGGGTGAAGTAAAAAAATCATTATCAAAGAGCAGTTTGAGCCCAGTTTCTTATTAATCTCCAGAAATCTTTGAGGAATATGTTAATATCTGGTTATTCCCGATTTCTTTTTATTTCCACCGCATAGAACGAAGGTCAATGATACTCTTCTTTAGAATTCAATTAGCATAAAAATCAACGGACCAGACCTTTTTAAATAGTATGATTAAAGCTCATTTGGAATTGCAACTGGTTTTAGAAGCAGACCCCGGGTTTATTACAAAGAACTTCTTCTCTGAGATAACTCCTATCAAGTTACATTTCAAGTTCTCTCGTATACAACCACACCAGTATCTGTAGACTTGCTCAAGTCTTTGATTATGGACATTCATGATTAAACAAAATTACGATAAAGTATGTTGCAGTGTGACTGGTCCAGGAATCAAAGACTTGCCCATTAAGAACAAAATCTCCTGTATATTTCAACCCCAACCACTCCTTGTAACCCTACACCTCCTCCTACCCCTCCCCCTCCCCTCCTCCAGTTCCCTGGGTACTATGTTATCAGAGCAATAAATCCCGCCTGTGGACGACCTTTGGACTGTGTACAGGGGTCTTAACAATTAGGAACCTTGTACTGAGGAGTAGGTGGAGGGGTACAGGGACTTGAGCCAGAGGTAAATCTAGAACATCTCCAGGCAGATATCCTGACCAGTAACAAGGAAGTCTGAATGGAGAGTGCTGGTCTAGCTTAGCGCTAACCAGGGACCTGTTTCAGTAGGCTCGTGACATAAGGCCTAGACAGACATCAACAGCGGCACCAACAGTGCAAGCAACAGCGGAAAAAGACTAGCAAATATCAGAAAATCAGAGTGCCCAATCTTCTTCATATTTAGAACGATTATACGTTATATGTATCTCCTACTCATGTTAAAGTGTCATTGCTTTATTCCTACGAGAAGTAAGTGAAACTCCGAATGTCATTGATTGCAATGTTGTGATCTGTCCATATGGTGTCACAGACGCCATCTAGACATGTCACGAAACTACTGAAACAGGTCCCAGGCTGAACCAGAAATCGGACACCATTACCGATTTGACCAGTTCCTGTATCGAGAAGAGGAGGGATATAGGGACTGGGGCCAGTCTACAGTATCTGTTGTTCTTGTGTATTCCTAAACACCCTCCCCTCTCGTTTCCTACCACGTGACCAGGAGCCACTAATGCCCTCGCGATGAGCCCCCTTCTTCGTTATGACCTCAGCCGATGTATTACGACAATAGACTCACGGGCCGATGGACGGCATGTCGTAAATTATGTGGACTCAACAAGAAATGACTTCCGCATGAAGCGTTGTCAAACGTTGTTATTGTTTCCCTCGGTTTACCTTCCTTATGACTATCGCAAGACTGATTTGTGACGCCTGACTTGGCTGATGTGACTTGTGTGGGTGATTTGGCTGATGTCGCTAGCGTGGCCAGAGTGACGAATGTCGCTATTACGGCTCATGTGGATTATGTTGCTCTTGTGGTTTGAGGCGCTGATGTGGGTCTTATGACCTGGCTTTATGATGTACCTCTGTGGTATGTGGCTCGAGAGAAAGTTGTTATTTGATATCATTCTGGTGGTAAATGCACTTATTTCTGACAGTAATGGTTTTCAGCGTGATTTCTTATTGGAACATGATTACGGAAATGTTCTTTTGATTCTTGTTATTAATCTTGGATTCTTTTTTTCCATTTCAGTCTGACATCGAATTCTGTCATGGGACAGATCTTCCATGGATGGTACACGATCCCGAACAAAAAATTTGTCTTCGATCGTCACTCAAATGACTACTACGTTTACCTCAGGACTGTATAAGTTTGGTCTAGTATGACTATAAGGCCCGGCGTCCACCTACTACGATATGGCTCCGATATGGTCTACGATGCACCTCCCGATAAAAGATCAAAATCGCGTCAGAAGGTCACCTAATATCGGGGCAGTCGACCACGTTTCTGCGATTAGACACCGATAAAAACCCCATATAATACGTGGTTGATTGGCATGTCTAGACATATGTCTACGATTATGCACCTTCTCGATATGTCTCCGATATTGACTTTTTGTATCGGTGCCATATCGGCAGGTCTAAATTTCTATCGTAGTAGGTGGACGCCAGGCCTTATGCATTATATACTTTACGGAGTCTCCATAGGAATACATAGAACACCTGGAATTCGCTACCCGCAGATTCCAGAAAAAGGTCTCTATACCACTTTCAGTTTGGAAGTCAGAGACATATATCATTGGCCATCTGAAGTCATTTTTATATTTAACATTTGTAATAATGAAAGATTAACTCGAATATCAATATAGATTAAAAAAACCTGAATGTTTTGTTCACATAGCAAATAGGGACATTGGGAACTATATGAAGTGCATAGGTTTACTCCGAATTGCTGCCATTTTCGACAGAGATGCCACCGCATAGCATAATCTGAAAATATGTTTACTTTACACTAGTCGGTGACTTTGTAAAATTCATAGAAACCTTATCAAAACGACATAATATCAATGCTGATCGCTCGGATATTACCTGGCGCCAACTATTTGAAGATTACCGGCATTCGTAAACAAAACCAGTCATTATTGTGTATATAACATACAAAATATATCAGAATATCAATGAGACATGATTTGGAATACGATATCTAAGCCATTGCTAAACTGAATCTTCTGTTGGAAAAAAATTGGAGTCAAAAACCATAGAACCACGAATATTTCCATTCAAAAACAACAAGGAACAGATGTGATTCAGACACACTCATTATTATGTACCTGAGAATCATTTAAAACGCAATTTCACTACAAGTCACATGGTATGGAGTATACAAACTATTAGTTCGTGCACAGTGTGCAGAATTAAATCTATACAGCTGACCAGTATGTATGAGACATTCGTGCACAGGTATACAATAATAGATAAAAAGTACTCAACTTTACTACCTCAGTAATAGTACTCAATTTTACCACTTTAGAGGAGTATCATAATATCTCAGTACACCTGATGAAGGCCGCCTCTGGCCGAAACGTTGTGTCAATACTACAAACTAATCTGCATACCAACTCTAGTTTATAATAAAACATCTATCAACTTTAAATCAATTCACTGGAGTTTGTTGGTTTTGTGAAATAACATACCAAATAATAGATATATTCAAGACTGGATTTGCATGATATAAGTATCAAAATATGAACTAGTAGCCCCAACGTATGTCAGCTATGTTGGGAATGGAGATAAAGCATCTAGGCAGCTAAAAACGTTCAATGATTTTAACGGAGCCCCGTTGTTGACAAGGCCCTAGCGGTCTGCATCGTTTCAACAAGTGTTTGCGGGGCAAAGTGGCAGGTGTGAAACATACCTGATATCAGAGCTATCCTCTCTAAATGGCGGGAAAACTTTCCCGAACAAAAAAGGTCATTCAGTGCAATCACGAAAGTTCAAGTATTTTAAATCATGAATGATATCAAGAAAAAGTTCAGTAATGAATTGCAAGAAATTTATGGGATTGACGTTATTGCTGGCAATTAAGTCTGAAATGGCAAAAACATGTTTACTACTGCTTTTGGAGATTAAATTTGAAATTGTTTCTCATATTCCATAAAGTATGCTGTACCTTAAGATCATGAAGCCACTTATTTACCCCGATCCAGTGAATAGCTTCGTAAAATGCTCGAGGAAAGCATTTATTTTAACTATTAACATATTGAATTCCATTTCTATAAAGGATATGATCGGGATGGTGAAACCACTAAATTAAATCGAAGACGAACTAAAAGATGGACTTTATCAACCGCATAGGGAGTTTGATGTATATCATAAAAAAGACTAATCCGATGATGGACTCATTTACAGACCTACAACTTGGACATATAGAGACCTGTGTTTTCTCATTGAATCTGTTATATTATATACTAAGAGTTGAAGTGTATTTCTGAGCTTATTATGGGTGTACCAAAAGACTGTAAGTACGCTCATACCGGTTTACCACCGACGTTCTTATAGGATAAATAAACCAATAAAAAAAGAATAGAATCCAAGCACCGTCAAATGCATTAGAACTGATGTCATCTATTATGCAGTTTGCTTTTACCAGCAGTTTACTGATATTCCAGAAAATTCTAAAGTTTTATAAATCTTGGCCACCGTATGCCACGACTGGAGTTTGGCATAGTGACTTCATGTGGCGAAGCCGAGTGAAGTCCAGAGCCAAAACTCCAGGAGTGGCATGCGGTGGCCAAGATTAAAACAAAACAGGTTTTGATTTTATCCTACCCAGTCTCCTCGATTTTGGAATATTACGTGATAACAATTCTGTATGCCACTAGTGGCATATAAAACTCCGTATGCCAGTCAACGTGGCATACGGAAATTCAATGCTAAGCCTATGGACTTTCATATTAGGTGTAGGATAATGACCAGGATGGGAGATCCATGCGTTAAATAATACTAAGTGTTGTCCGGATGTTATTGTCCTTCTCCTGATCTCATTCCCTCCGAAGGACAGTTCATGATGCAAGCCTTGCTGTGATTGGTTCTGCTCGGGAGCTGGTGGGTCTGCTCAGTTAGAATCAGTGGTAATCGAAGATCCTGCGTTATGTTTTTCGTAGTATACCCTATATATAATATCATAATACAATATAATCTCATTATATTTAAATAAATTGTAGGGAGCTAATCAATTCTCTCACTTATTCGCTGCGTTAATATTGCTTGGTTTAGGTTGTCACGTTGTTGCTAAGGTGAGAGTCATGTGTCATCTTTGGTTACTATGGTGACAGGATGTGTGACGTAGTGTGTTTTCTCTTCCTAACGGTAAATTGATCTCACCCACCAACCAAACAAGATGTGTTTTTAGTATATATAAATATATACATACATACATACATACATACATACATACATACATATAAACATACATACATACATACATAAAGCCTGTATATATATGTATATATATATACAGTAGACCCCCGCGTAAGCGGACGCCCGCTGTACCGGGCCAAAGTGTCCGCTAACGGGGGGTGACCGCTTACGCGTCGTTAAAATAAACATCTAATAAAGGGAACCGTTCCGAAGAAAGGTGTCCGTTAACACGGGGTGCCCGCTTACGCGGGGTGTCCGTTAGGCGGGGTTCTACTGTATATATATATGTATGAGTAGACCCCGAACTATCTATATCTAGTGTCGTAGCTAAACTGCTGGTTCAAATACAGACCAATGTGTGTCCGTAAAAGGTGGTATGTTGACCTCATAAATCAAAAGGAACAATTTCATTTCAAACATGCTCCTTGCTCTGATGAAAGTATTATCCTCAATGAAATCCCCTGACTGGGTCTAGAATTTCTCAGTCATGAATTTAGGAAACGGAGCCCTGGACCCCAGATCCCATTTTTTTTTTTTATTTCAGGGAAATGGAGGAATCGTGCCTAGAAGTAGCTCTA
The DNA here is from genome assembly GCA_950022655.1 of Alentia gelatinosa. Taxonomy (NCBI): domain Eukaryota; kingdom Metazoa; phylum Annelida; class Polychaeta; order Phyllodocida; family Polynoidae; genus Alentia; species Alentia gelatinosa. Next base: position 13,477,219 of record OX465584.1, on the reverse strand, counting down.
CACCTCATAAGATGTTTTAAAGCAGGGCCCGCCCCGCAGCTGTCCTAAAGGGAGCATTTCATGCATGGTAAAAACTTCTGTTAGAGCTGCTCTCGCATGATACCTGCTATTAGGAGCAGCAAGCAAAACGGCGATTTGGAAATCAGTCCCCTTATTAATGTCTCCTGCAGTGATTGGATGGTTACTTTTCTTAATCACGATATCCTCGCATTTGCAACATTTTACAGCTGTGCCATTTATTTGAATAAAATGTTTTTTTTATTTGTGCAATGCTGTAAATGGAAACTCATATTGAGGAGTTTGCAAGAAAGGTATTTGCTTCCAGTCAATCACAGGCTCACAAAATGCCGGCCTGTCATGGTTTACATTAGTCTTTCATGAGACTGTTTATGAGAATGCATCGACATCAGGATAGAAAATGATTTTGAAAAGAAAATACACTAAAGATTTCCTCGGATGATTCTACGCGGAAAAATACGACAATGCAGATCAAAATCATGGTAATATTGTTTATATATCTATTGTTTGGCACACCTTCCCAGTGTGTACACATCCTCTGCTTTTGTATAACAAATGCAACATTGCTATCTATTATCTTCCTTAACTGTATTTTGAACGATTTGTGGTAATATATATTTATAAAATTCGAATTTGAAAATATTATTAAGAAATTCAAATACACTCACTGCCTTAAGTCGTGAAATTCCTGACTAATAAGTGCAGTACAACCAAACTTAGCAGACCCCTGTCAATTAAGGACTTGTTCTGTGTTGTGCGGTAGTAAAAGAGGTATAGTAAAACCCCGCTGAAGGGACCACCCTCCGTTCTGAGCAAAGTGTCTCTATAAGCGGGGTGTCACCTTAACCGGCGTTTTTAGTCTGTGAATTGTTAGGCTATGCAGTATACAATTCCTCTAAACAGGGGATACTACGGCATAAACAAACTGTTATAACAACACAGACACCCCACAGATGCCTACCTGACGCCTAAATGAACCTATGCAGGCCGTTGCCTGGTGTCTGATTGTCTTGACACACACACCATAGACAAGCAATCTGTTGTGTTTTACCCCACTGTCCTGTCATATCTGATAAAGTGTTTCTCCAAAGTGGCCCATTAATTGATGTTAAGGAGCATTCCATATCGAAATAACTCTCCCCTTAAGCGAGGTGTTCCCTTCAGTGGGGTGTCCCCTTAATCAGGGTTAAACTAAACTCCTAATAGTGGAAAAAAGGTCCTTTTAGAGCAAATTGTCCCCGGAAGCGGGGTGTCCCGGAAGCAGGGTGTCCCAGAAGCGGGGTGTCCCAGAAACGTCTGGTGTGTGCTTCCACCAACCCGACAGATGATTCAAATAGAGCAGATCTGCCAGCAACCGCCATACGGGCGCTGTACAACGTTTTTGTCTTGTTGGTGGAAGACCCCCTTTACGACGTCAACCTCGAGTGGATTACAGAGGCGCCTTTTCACATAACCATCGTTTGTTCTATTTATTCTCCATCTTCTCGAGTAAATTAAACCCAGGAATTGCCATATTAAAGGGTAAATCAATAGGGACTATTTTTTGTTGTTGCTATATAGCACAAAGGGACCAATTTGACGAATACAATGGCTTTGTGGCCGTATACAATGGATTTCAATCAGAATAAAATGGTCATGGTATCTGCCAGTTTTTAAACAATGTGTAGTGGTTTACTGAGTCCCCATACATTTTAAATAGTGGTTCCGTTTCGAGGAAAAGTGTGATGCATCACAACCGAAGCTCTCTTGTATTATATTGCCACCGTCTTGCCGTATTGCAGCATCTTTACGGGAAATTAACCTACATTTTTTCAGTTCACATATCAAATACAACACAAACTCCATTTCCTTTTTTGTGAAAAAAGAACTTTTATTTTTTTAGAAATATTAAACGAAGTCTACAACAAATGTCACATAGACCGTACGACTCGGAAGTTTGACTTTTTCTTTTTATCATAACGACGGCGAACACCACGTGACACCAGGACCGGACGATATGACGGGGGACGCTCTCCGGGCTGCAGCTCAACGATAGATCAGCGATAGATCGTTACCAAAACCAACTTAACCCTTTAACGATGAGGAACTGGTAAAGGGCGGGAACTAGTGGCAATGTATACCACCAGGGGGCGGGAGGTCTCAGGCAAATTGCAATGATTTGAAAATTTATCACGTGGTAGGACATGCCATCTTGGATATCAGTATTTATTTAACCTGAAATATTTACCTTGGTGTTAGAGCTATATATCCTGTAAAAAAATTCGTGATTATTAATCCAATATTTCCCATTTCATTCCATGAATTTACATACTTTTGTATAGCACGCCCAAACGTAGTTGAAGTCATATGACACCACCCGCCGTGAATCAGTTCATGATAAGAAGGATCTGCATCAGATCCATAGCCATTGAAAATATACCACAAGTTTTGGCTGCAGAGTAATCTCACTAGGCAAAACCGAGTGATATTATAGAGCAAAATGAATGGCGTATTTTCAGTAGCTATGGATCGAGTGCGGTTCAGATTTCATCTCACCCCTATCACTCACTGATTGGCATATATTTGTGACATCCTCGTCCATTGAGTAAATTTTCACAATACTCCATGGGCGTTGAGTAAGAGTGCCTAATGTTGAGTCTATGGGGGAAAATACCAGGGTTGAGATAATATTAGGTAATACCTCTAAGCACTAAGAAATCACGCATCTCAGTCACCAATATTGACATGAGCTTCGTCATATTTCACATTTATTTCAGTAAACACAAAAAGTAGGGTGGGGGGGGGGGGGGGGGTCGATTTATAATCACCTTATATGAGAAATACTATGTCTTACATTTGAGACATAATTGTCAGAGATGCAAATAAAAGCACTGATTATGAATAGAGTAATACTTTGCAAACAGACAACTTAATTTTACATTACACTATTCATATATAGGTCATTGAGCGTCAGTTTTGTTCCTTTTTTTCTCTCACAGCTTGGGTTGCTCGTGGGTGGATATAGCTGCCATGTCACCGAGTGTGCACAATATATTATAAAAGATAGGCAATGCATTGTTCAAACCCCACCTCATATCGTCCTAGTAGTGATGTCTGTAGAGTATGAAAGTTATAAAGACTATGAAAGTGAGTCAGTCAACTTTCCTGGATCCTAGCTTAGAAAACATCTGTACATTTCTTACAATAAATCTTAAAGTTTGTCCTTTGCTTACTTCTTCTTACGTCAGTTTGTAGTACTCTGTATGACACAGTGAATCTTGACATGGCCATATGCATGAAACTTACAAAAAACACATGGTAATAATTATAATAATAATAATCGTGTTGTCCCCTGTTGGTCACTGCACCCGTCTCACTGTATGCAATATGGCCGTAGACAAAGTACAACAACTTGACACACCTCAAATATAATATCAGTAGTTCCCATTCACTGGTCCCGGGTAGATAGATGGGTTACAGAAAGTATGATTAACCCAGACACCCCGCATATATTCAAACACTCTGCCTCTCTAATATCTGACCACCTTTATTAACTAACCTCATATTGTCTACCTCTTAAAATTCTCATCAATTAAAATTTGCCTTATATGTCGAAGCACACAAGAATTCTTCTCAAAATATGTTATTTTAGGGATCATTCGATAAGGATTATTCCGTTTACATATTTGTTTTTGAAACTGGTATTGACTGGTAATCACGGGATAAACATGATCAATGGAGCGAAACCCTTAGATTTGAAGTATTGGTGGAGATGTGGAGCCTTGACCCCAAAAGTGTTTACAAAGTGTTTCTAAACCACAGTAGAATGAGGTGTGTCAGGAGGCATTTCTATAATACATGTTGCCGTTGACAGACTGTATACCCCCCACCACCATTGATCAGCATACGTAGAAGAGGCAAGTTCCAATATCTATGTTGGTACAACGTTGAACCATCCTCAAACCGGCAACCGACACGATCTGCACTCGTTCTCACTGACCTCTGATATTTTTACATACTCTGAAAACTCTGTTTTATATATATAATTAAAATAATTTCTTTTGTATTTTGTTTCCCTTTGAAAGAACATCTCCATTCCACTGCGCAAGGCCCTTTCAGTGCGCATGCGCGTTCTTCGTCGGGGGCCACCCATTTCCGCCGTGGCTCCATCGGGTAAGTTCCTTTTTTTTAATTAGAGTTGCACTCATTGACCTTGGCTTTGACCTTGGTTTAGAAGATGACCTTGGCCCTGACCCCTGCTTGACCTCCGGTACATTAACGTCCCGCGTTGCCGGAAGTCCGTGAAGGTCAATGCCTCCTGGTGGCGCCACCATGCGGCGACGACCTCTGGTGGAGAAATGGAGCATTAATTACGGCTTCAAGAGTTCGGTTTGGGTTTGGCGCGGCTTGTCCGTGGCACACGCAGAGCATCGTCTCACTCTCACGTTGCTCATCGTTGTAAGTTGTATGAGCGACTCAGCGAGTACATGAGCAGGTGGGTGAGATGCTCAGACTGGGGCCTGGGACGACGACAGATCTCTGTGAGTTATCACCTCCTTGTATGATCAGGCACTGTAAGGCTACAAGCCGACGGGAGATAATCCCTGCTGTGTGCAGTGGAGCAGCTCACTGTGCAATGGAGCAGCTCAGCGAGCAGAATGTGTGTGTGATCCTGGCGTAGCTCTATCAGGCCCAGTGTGTCCTATACACAGCAACAACCACAGCCACCGACGCCTCGCGGTAATCAGATCAGAAACCCCCAACGTATGTCCAGAACAAAATGGAATCAAAGAGTTCATCATCACAAACAACGCGGCATCATCATCATCAATCAATCATCATAATTATCATTATATAATACATCTTCATTGTCATCATCACCACATTATAAACAGTCTGGTAGTCGTAATAATAATAATAAGTAGAAGTATGCTCATGGGGAATGGCTATACACGGAAATGTCCATATCTCGCTCGCTTTCTCTCCTGGGTCATTTCTTTCTCTCGCGCTCGTTTGCGATCTCTTTCTCTCCCTCTCTGGCGCTCTCTCTCTCATATCGTGTCATACTCTTCACTGCAGTTTGTGTCGGTGCCGGAGTGAGCCCTACAATGAGTTGGGGCTAGGACTGCCGTAGCCGCTGGAGACGTCGTCGTTGAGACTTTGTGCTTGTCTCTTTATTTGTGTGAGGGCGTTGTAGTTGTAGGACATGGAGGCGAACACCATCCGCTCCTCATAGTCGTACTCACACAGGATCTTGTTGTCACACAAGTAGAACCGGTCTCCAACGCAAAACCTGCAAGAATGAAAGATAGATTCAGAATTATGGTTATATATACAACGATCGAGTCAAGTCAAGTTATATTAGGAAACGTCCTTACTGTGGATGAAATGATTTTTTTTCTAGGTCAGTTATCAATTTCATACGGCCAGGCGCCGTAGGCAGAAAGCCGTATTTTGAGGTGCATGAATAGTACTTTATCCTACCCCTAATATAAAATCCCATAGGCTTAGCACTGAGATTCCGTATGCCACGCTGACTGGCATACGGACGTTTGTATGCTACTAGGGGCATACGGAATTTTAATGATTTCCATTCATGATTCTAATATTAAAATATTGTAGAGAGGGGTAGGATAAAATCAAAACCTGATTCGTTTTATCTTGGCTCCCACATGACATTCCTGGAGTTTGGGTTCCGGATACCACTCGGCTCCGCCTCGTGATATCACTACGCCAAACTCCAGTCGTGGCATACAGGAGCCAAGATTAAAACTCATCCGGTTTTACGATAATATTTATATATATCTTATTAACCATTTTTAGCAATACCCTCAACATCAACATCCAATTACACGCTTCATAAAGGAAATCCCCTGGTTTTCCGAAAAGCGGACGCGCTCCATTTAGCCATGATTTATGAAGGACCTGCGTCAAGATGCATAGCCACAGAAAATAGGCCATGAGTTTTGGTGGTGGAGTAATCTCACCAGGCAAAGGTGTAGCTAACCAAAACTCTTCAGTGGCTACGGATCGAGGGCTCTTCAGATTTTATCTCAAACCTATTACTAACTGATTAGCTAACATTTATGGCCCATTGAGTATACTTTTACAATATTCCATGGACGTTGAATACGAGATCCCAATGTTAAGTCTAAAACAATATCAGGAATTGGACATAGAAATAAGACAATGCTGCAGGGTTAGGTGGGTATAATGCATAGTAAAATGGCACATTACTGTTGGTTTATAGAAAATAATCGATGGTTTTGTGGACAGGCGGCCGTAAACCACAAGTGGTTGGCGCGTAGTAATACACAAGCGCTAGGAGTATTACGAAGTCATCCTCGAGTGGTTTACAGAGCCGCCTGTCCACATAAACATCGTTTGTTGCATTTATTATCCATCCTTTCGAATGAATTAAAACAGGTAATTGCCATATCAAAAGGTATAAAAATAGGGACAATTCTTATGCTCTATAGCACAGAGGGACTATTTTTCCCGTATACCCGTATGGTTTTGAGGCCGTATACCACAGATTTGAATCCGTATACCACAATTATGGTATCTGACAGGTTTTATACAATGGGTCGTGGTTTACTGAGTCCCCATACATATATAGCGAATCAAAATGAATGGTGTTTTTTTCAGAGGCTCTTGATCGTGGTTTACTGAGCCAGTGGAGTCTTTGTATACGATGGATAATAAATTCACAGTAAGGAGCCATGGTATACTACACACCTGTGGTTGCACTGTTGGCACGCGAAGCACTCTAGGTGGTAAACGTTGCCCTTAGCTCTCATCACCATCTCGAAGGCAGGGATCATCTTGGAGCAGGCTGAGCAGTAACCAGTCGTTCCAAACAACCTGGAAAAAAATAAAACAATGGTTAGCAAGTCACATGATGGACAGAAAACGTATGCTAAAATACACGAAGAAAGTTACCAATATATATACATGTATACAATACCAACTGGTTTCTGATAAAAGCGGCCGTAATCCTCGAGAAATAGACACGTAGTAATATCCGAGCGAATGCAAGGATATAATCTAGTCCGAGGAGATTACGACCGTTTTTATCTGAAACAAATACAAAATAATATGTACATCATGAATATAGATGCAGGAAGATAATTAGAAGCTTTGGAGAAAAATATACCTGAGGATTCAATAGACGTGTGCAAGAATAATGCTAAGAAAGTAATTGATGAATGTTTGGTCTGTGTACCTGTTTGCAATCGGGTTTGGAACGCGCTGTAAGCTGGACGAGGTGATAGCCGAGTGAATATTCCGGAGCGCTCCAAACAAGACGGTGAACGGGCGACTCAGGCCAAATACGAATATGTTCCTGATGTTATCTTAGCCTAGAAATGCTTATCTATCTATCATACATTGAGTATGAGTTACCATACTCGCAATCCTGTTGAGTACGAGCTCCTTTAACCCTGTACCTAATACAAGGCTTATCATTCGATAATATTTAAGTCTGTTTGCTAAAACAGTATTAGCCGTCCATAAGGTCGTCCATAAGCGTTGAATACAATTTACCCACATCGTTTCTGGGTCTCTGTGGCACACGGAAAAGTGTGCACGGTCCTAGACGGGCCTTCGGAGACCATGTAAAAGTAGACCAATAGCAGAAGGAGGCAAGGCAGCAGAGAGATAGAGAGAGAAAGATAATTAGAGAGGGGAATAGAGGGAGAGCGAGAGAGAAAAAAGAGAGAAAGAGACCATATGCAAGTAGAGCAATAGTAGAAGGAGGCAAGGCAGCAGAGAGAGAGAGGAGGGAAAGAGAGAGAAAGAGAGAGGCAGAGGGAGAGAGAGAGAGGGAGAGAGCGAGGGAGAGAGAGGGAGAAATAGAGAGAGAGGGGGAGGGAGAGAGGGAGAGAAAGGGAGAGAGAGGGAAAGGGAGAAGGAGAGAGAGGGCTAGAGAGGGAGGGACAGAGAGAGGAAGAGAGAGAGGGAGGGAGAGAGAGGGAGAGAAGGAGAGAGAGGGAGGGAGAGAGAGAGGGAGAGATAGGGAGAGGTAGCGAGAGAGGGAGAGAGAGGGAGAGAGAGGGAGAGGGAGAAGGAGAGAGAGGGCGAGGGAGGGAGAGAGGAAGAGAGAGAGGGTGAGAGAGAAAGAAAGAGAGAGAGAGAGAGAACAGGCAATTAGCACACCCCTCTTCATACACCGATTGGTGTCCCCCCCTCCGACCCCCTCGTCTAGCCATACACACTCGTGGTCATGACGGGACAAAGGACAGCACGTATATTGTGTTGTAGGCGTGCGGAGATGGGCAATCAGGTCTCATACCCATTGGGAGCCCATTCTGTGTCACCCACTACAAAGGGACATGATGGATAAACTCGTGTAAAGGTATCGGCGCGGCAGAATTGCCCCTCCCTCACTCCCCACAACCCATACGTCAGCTTTATATCCTTTCTGTCCCTGCTCCTAAAGATCATGAACACTTCCTAAAGATCATCAACAGTTATGAGAAATTTACCAATGTGCCAAGTCGGTTTAAGCAGCAATATTTCATCATATCTAGGTACCCTGTGCTTGTCATAAAGCAGGATATATCTTAAATCATTATATATCAAGTTATAAAACTGGAATATAATACGGTCGCTAATTGGTTATCATTTCTAAGGTATACTAATATGCATAGGGTTGTATATCTAATCTCAGGTGGTATCGCATCTGTTGCTACACTCGCCGATATTGCGCTGCAGATTTTTCTGACTGAGAAAGGGCCCAATCCCAAACCCATTCACCATCATTTTGATCGATCAGTCTCTGACTTGTCTACTTTCAACAGAAATATCCTTAAAGATATATCATACAGGTAGTTTATGTTTAGGGACGAGTTCCAAGCATTTATGGACCCGAGTTACAACATCCATGAAATACTACCTGCAGCCAGGGGTGCAGTATTAATAATGTTCGGGCGCACTGTGCCCGTATTGAATGTTAGGGTGCACTGTGAATGAGGTTATCATTCAACGACTTTGTAAGCACATGAAATGGCGTCTTTTTATGATATCTAAGTACATGATAATAAGAAAACGTCAGAGCCCATGGGGATACCGTACTTGGCCTTTTGGCCCGACGCCAGAAGAATAGGGACGTACTTTATCGGCAAAGGTCCTCAAACGGCCATTCCTATGGGCTCAGTAACCAAATTCTCTCTTATTACTAATAGGAAAGACTACACTGAGCAGGTGAGAGGCGAAATCAAAGACATACTGCCAGGGTGTGGCTGCACGACGTGCTGGTTGCTGGAGCAGCTCGCGGAGTAGCGACAGCAGGCAGCATGACGTTACTTTGATGCTTTGTACTCGGCCCACGGCCTCTGCCTGCGACAGCCTCACAAAAGCTGAATCGCGCGGGTCAGATTGCTAATATTTCGCCAAATGAGATCGGCTCGGCTTTGGCACTTATTACTGGGGAGCTGCTCGGCGCGCTGATTGAGTGTCTCTGAGCTGCTCGCGTCATGCCCGCCTTGTGTTGACAGAGTGCCGCACCGGTGTCGGGCTCCTACCCGCCCGGGTTGAATTAACTGTACACAACGTGGGCTCAGCTCAGCAGCTCCCGGCGCCTGACACAGTGAGCAGCTCACCACGCCACAAAGAAACAGACCTGCTCTCAGGGTTATACTGATCATCATCGTGGACATCTATACACGGACACCCCATACCACGTGGAGGAAGCACCTACAGCTAGTCACTCTATAAACCTGAAACTAGTCGCTCCATAGAGATGAAACTAGTCACTCTATAAACCTGAAACTTTGGACATAGAGATAAAACTGTCCTGAATATAAAATAAGACCAGTCACCTCATAGACTTGAAACTACTCACTTCATAGAGATACAACTGACTTTAATATACAATAAAATAGATCACCCTAAAGTTCCAAATATCCTTGCAAACTAAAAACACCCCCTCCCACCTACCATATACATGTACCTAAATCCAACCTAAATCCAACCGCCTCATAAACCTTAAAAATCAGTCACTCTATAGTATGTATGTATGTATGTATTTTTATTTTTTTTAAATTTTTTTTTTATTGCCAACAATTCACCCTGCTGGGTGGTTTTACATTGAGGCCTCATTCACAAGTTGAGGCAGAAGACGATCCTGCTCGTATACTATATCAACGTATGTATGTATGTATGTATGTATGTATGTATGTATGTATGTATGTATGTATGTATATATATATATTATATATATATGTATCTATATATATTATATATAATATGTATATACATGTATTTATATATATACGCATTCTAGTACGTATAAATATACATAGACAATAATATATAGTTTTGGAAAAGGCAGGTAATACACTCGCTGATGATCGTGTATTTCAACGCTTCAACCACTTGTGGTTTACGGCCGCCTGTCAGCAAAACCATCGCTTATTATTCATATATACAACTAACACCCCATATACAATGCCCTTTACGAAAGCTCATACCGTGCAAACTAATAAGGGCAAATAGGAAACCTATCATCTTCACAAAGCTAACACAGACAAATCTACCGACCTTAACCGTCCATCCAATTACCCACCACCCTCTTTAGATATCCCGTCTCCAATTCACTCCATCACCAAGGGAACATTAATCATTTCTATTTCCCGTCCCCCGTGATCCTATTCAAATAGCGGCAATATGTCCCGGCCCAGGGTACCTGAGCCCATCCCCTCTTTCTGCACTACTACCACGAGGGGATAGGCGTGGGATGGTGGGTGACTCCCCATCACAGGCCCTTCCCCCGTTCTCAGCCAGCCCTGCCCAACCTCCTGGGGCCTGGAAGTCTGTGAAATTGTATCTGGTCGGGCTGCTCTGTCAGCATGGCCTTGGACCAATAAAGTATGGCATCTCCTTACACCTGCTACCCCTGAACCCTACACCCATCATAGGGGACGGATCCCGAGCAGAGGGAGGGGAGAGGAACAGCAAGAAGAGATGGGAAGAGCAAGAAGAGATGGGAACAGCAAGAAGAGATATGAACAGCATAAAGAGATAGGAACAGCATGAGGAGATAGGAACAGCATGAGGATATAGGAACAGTAAGAAGAGATAGGAACAGCAAGAAGAGATAGGAACAGCAAGAAGAGATAGGAACAGCATGAAGAAATAGGAACAGGAAGAACACTGGGAGATTGGTTAGTTGGTTAGTTTGATTTAACGTCCAGTTAACCATTACAGATTCTTACCAGACTTTCTCAAGGTTCTTTTACACCACAAGGGTGGTGATCGAATCTATGTCATGAAATCAGGTAGAAATTTCAACCCTACACATTTACCAAAGTGAGAGTCTTTTACTTCCCATGTAGATATTTTACATTGATGATAACAATAAAGCTAAAACATTGAATGTAGCTTTCGCATTAAATATAGATCGCTCAGAGCTATGAATCCCCTATATAGGGTCTCGCTCTCTCTGAGATTCGGTTGTGTTAATATACTTTTCAGGTGGCGCTCGATCAATAAACGATACCCCCTTCCCCTGCCTCATGGGCACTACAGTTAAAAGGCTTCCTCGCTTAGGGGCTGTGTGTGAAATGAAAGCTCTATTTCCTGCCATCCCATCCCTCTCTCGCCCAGGTCCTGTCTAGATGCATGCTCTACTGCTTCACCCCTCAACCCCTCTTGACATTTCCTCTCCTCCATTTCCTTCCTCCCACCCCCCTCCTCCTTCTCACCCTATGCCTTATTTACTCCCAGTTATCACAGCAGAGAGTGCTCACGACTATTGCCGAATGTTTCCGAGCACCCCAAAACATCGGCGAGCACGAATGAGCACCTCTGAGCAGCCCCCCGGCCTACTGCTCCCATCTCCCTCCCTACCCGATGCATCCGGAGCGCTCGCAGCTCCCCTACCGTCCATTGAGCGCGAATAACACGGAATTCATTACACTTTATTTCCAGACGACTTTCGTGGGGGTTTCCCGCCACTGATTGAAAAATGCCGCCGGAGGGAGTGTAAATCAACCGCCGAGGCCATTCCGTCCAGCGCCGGCCGCCCCCGAATTATTTGCTTTTAATGAGGGCGAATGTCAAGGGTGGGATTTATATAATGAGAACGCTTTAGACCCTGGAAAGAACAATTATGGGGCGATGGGCTCGGAGCCACTTGTCATGTGATTATGGGCGGGGTTGGCTGGGGAGGCGGGCGGAGGGGGACGGCGTAGACACGGAGAAGAGTGGAAAGGGGGCGGCGGCTGAGCGGCGGGGAAGACCGGGAGGAGCGATCCGTTAACCGGGCAAGGCGAGCCGACAGCCCGGGGGGACACGGGGTCAATTTGGTCAGTTTGCAGCCCGACAGGCCGGACAATGATGAGCGAGGCTCCACCCAGCGGGAATCTGTTTGTTATGGACCGACGGACGGAGACTGGGTGGGCGGAGCACGGGTAGGAGGCAGAGGGAGACTGGGCTACAGGGCTACACAGCAGGAGAATTCGGGCTTTATCTCACCCCAGATATTTTTTCTCCATAGACTTAACATTGGGAACTCGTATCTAACACCCATTAGATATTTAGGAAAATATCCAATGGGGGAAAATGTCACAAATGTTAGCACATTAGTCAATATTAAGGGTGAGATAAATTCAGAAACCCATTCAAGTTTAGGGTCAGAGCTAGATCCCATCTCATTTGAATCACATAGCAATACACACTGCGAATTGCGGCTTCGCCTTGTGAATTACTATGTGATTCAAACTCGATGGGATACGAGCTCAGACCCTAAACTTTCATGGGTTTCCTCTATATTATCTTAGCCTGGAATACGTCCATAGGCTTAACATTAGGAACTCGTTCTCAACAGGCTTGCAAGTACGGTCACTCATTCTCAATGGGTGATAATGAGATAGATATTTCCAGGCTAAGATAAAATCAGAAACATTTTCGTGCTTGGTCTGAGTCCCCATTCGCCATCTCGTTTGGAGTGCTTCAGAATATTCACTCGGCTATTGCCTCGTTCATATTACTGCGCACTCCAAACTTGATGGCGAACGAGGACTCAGACCAAACACTCATCAGTTTCTTTCTTATTATTAATCTTAATCATTCATCGTATACAAAATCCCAATTGAAAATGTATGGGGACTTAGTAAACCACGACCCATTATCTAAAACTTGTCAGATACCATAACTGCAGTATACGGATTCAAATCTGTGGTATACGGCCTAAAAACCATAGTATACGGGCACATAGTCTCTTTGTGCTATAGAGCAAAGAAATAGTCCGTATTGTTATACCCTTTAATATGGCAATTACTGGTTTTAAATTATTCGAAAATATGGATAATAAATGCAACAAACGATGGTTATGTGATCAGGTGGCTCTGTAAATCATTGTGCAGAAAACCATTGATTATTGTCTATCTATTATCCGTGGTATGCAAAATAGGGGTCATCCATAAGGTACGTACGCACTGAGGGGTGTAGGGGTGGGGTTCAACAATTTCAGAAATTTTGCGTATGCTCCTTCTTTGTTCTATTGTGAACTAGATTGGAAGGGAGGGGAGGGTAAAAAACCTCAGAAATCATGCTTACATACTTTGTGGATGGCTCCGTACCCATTCAAAATGTATGGTCCTTAAGGTTATTTTTTACCACAAGGTTATTTTCCACCACAATGGTGGTGATCGAATCTATGTTATGAACCTAGTTAGAAATCTCACCCCTTCACATTTACTGAGGCGAGAGTTCTTTGACTTCCCACACCACATAGACATGGTATGAGAAGGATTAACCTTTGATATAGCAGTAAATCTACCACTGCTGGGGATAAAGGAGAAAGATGGCTGCACACCACACCTCATAAACATAGTATGAGAAGGACTGGCCTTTGATATAACAGTAGATCTACCACTGCTGGGGATGAAGCAGAAAGATGGCTGCACAACACACCACATAGATATGGTGTGAGAAGGAATGGCCTTTTATATAGCAGTAAATCTACCACTGCTGGGGATGAAAGAGAAAGATGGCTGCACACAACATCACATTAGACATGGTATGAGAAGGATTAACCTTTGATATAGCAGTAAAACTACCACTCCTGGGGATGAAGGAGAAAGATGGCTGCACACCACACCACATAGACATGGTATGAGAAGGAATGGCCTTTTATATAACAGTAAAACTACCACTCCTGGGGATGAAGGAGAAAGATGGCTGCACACCACATCACATTAGACATGGTATGAGAAGGATTAACCTTTGATATAGCAGTAAAACTACCACTCCTGGGGATGAAGGAGAAAGATGGCTGCACACCACACCACACCACATAGACATGATATGAGGAGGATCGACCTTAGCAATTACGTGAGCGGAACTCCTTCAACTTCTGCACCAACTAGCCAGTGGTTGTTACCACCCTCATGACAGGCACCACTGGCGCCATCATTGCAGTAGCCAGCATCCCTAGGTTCAGCACTGCTGTCGCCTGTGGCTTCCTCCTGGTGTTAGGAATAGATACTACAGTGCACCACACACGGGCTTCCCGTCACCTCGTAATTGGACACAGGAAAGAAGGCGAGTGACTCCTTAGTATATAGACTTGCTCAAGTCTTTGATTATGAACATTTATTAAATGATTAAACACAATAAGAATAAAGTTCATGAAAGTAGGTATCCTTCTCTGATTGGTCCATGAAACGAGGAGGGTAGCCATAGGATGCAGGGACTGGTACTAGTATACTTAGTATAGAGTGGTAGTTCTCAGTACCTGGTGTGACATGTGTGTTTTAGTCTCGTGTATCCTCCAGATGCAGTTTTACATGTTTACTCTAGGATTTACGGTAAAAAACACTTATCCCTGAGACTGGGGCTCGTTTAATAATCTAGGATCGTACATGAAGCCCCTTTTCTGTACCTCGCACACGGGTTATCGTTTAATGATATTTAAGACTGTTTGCTAAGAGTGTATTAGCCGTCCATAATGACAAAATAACACTCTCCAAGCATAGATCCAGGGGGTACGAAAGATCTCTAGGGGGAGTGGCAAACATTAACAGCTTGTGGGTCAAAGTGGCTGCAGATTTAACCCCCACCAGAGTTAATGTAGTGTAACGAGCGTTTGCTATGGTGGCCAGTATAGTCTAGACTATCCTGCCTATCAAACCCGATGGCTGCGATGATCTAACAGCACTGCCACTCCTACGTGTACCGTTCCTACCCATGTCCTATTCATGGCTGTACATCACGTATATATGGTGTACAAGGTATATTCCTGGAGTATGTATGGCAGCGAAATCCAGCATATTATCCAAAATTGTGGGTAAAAAAGCTATTTTACAATATACAATATTATTATATACCGGTGCACGAATGTCTCATGTATACGCGCTAGTAGTAATGATTTCATTCGTCCACACTGTGGCGTAATATATATAATACTACCCTCCGTACCACGTGACTACTCGTTCTTCTATTTAGTGAGTTGTAGAATGGCATTTTTAATGATTTCTAGGTATATAATAATAAAAAGAAACAGTGAGGGTGTCTGAATTCCATCTGTTCCTCGATATTTTGGTCAGAAATACTCACCTCATTCTTGGAATTCGGTGAGTATTTCTGACCAAAATATCTCTAACCATGTCTTTCTATAATATACTGCGGCTGTATGATTAAAATACTTGGTAAAATTGACAAACAGATGAACCTCTGCCTTCATTATCGGTTCATGTTCGCCTTAGTAGATCTGACGATTCACACATGTCTCCACATGACGATCTTTACCGCCAGCAACGAAAGGCAAGAGACCCTCACAAGTCATCTATATTTTCATCAAGTTAGTCTTAAAACTCGAAAACTTAAAACAGATTAACGAAACTTCAGCAAATTTGAAGGAAACCATAAAGTCGGGAGACACTCCAATCTAGAAACGCAGTGATTTGGGGAATCACCAACAAAGAATGGCATGTATGTGAGATATTATTTCATAGTAATGCCGATAATTTAGCGTCCTAGAAGCAATAAAAACAATAATCAGGTGAAATATGAAATAATAGCTCACATACATGCGATTGTGTTGGCGATTCCAGAAATCGCTGCGTTTCTTGCTTGGTGTGTCTCCGGATTAAAGCGGGACAAACATGATAGGATTCACGCACCAAACAGTGTGTTTGTCTGAGACAAATCCTGCTGCGATTATGTACTTGAACAAAATTTCTATGTTTATATCGTAAAGTTCCATTTCCATGAGACATGTTTTCCCCCATCAATTATTGGCAACATCCAACCTTAAAACAGAAAAGAATCTCAGGAGATTTTGAACCCTGTGAGGTACATGAATGCCACCGTGTGAATTCCGCTTAAAGTGGGATTCACACGATGGAATTCATGTACCTCACAGGGCTCAAAATCTCATACGATTTTGTTCCTTTTTAGGGGGAAATGTCTTTAACAATTACAGGGAAGAAAACATGTCTCAGGGAAATGAATCCCTATAATTCAGAAGAAGAAATTGTGTTCGAGTATAGAATATCAGCAGGATTTGTCACAGACTAATGTCATGTGAGGTACATGAACTCCACCGTGTGAATCCCACTTAAGGTTAAAAAGCCTTGAGCTTCAAACTTACCTGAGATAGTCGCGTCGACAGAGCATGAGATTGGCCTTAGTGAAGAGTGTGGAGCCGACCTCGCCGAGTCGACAGTCACAGCACGAACACTTGAGGCAGTCCTCATGCCAGTACTGGTCCATGGCCTTGAGCAAGTAGCGGTCGGTGATCTTTTTCTTACAGCCCGAGCATTCCTGGCGCTCGCTCATCGCCGTCGTCTCTGTCGATATCTGCATTGCGCCTGTGACAGGGAGAAGAAAACAGGGTCGTTAACTCTACAGGTCACCTCGCAAATGCTGAAAAACCCAGAGGAAAGGAAATCCCATGCATACATTTCTCCTCTGTCATGCATGGTTGTATAAATCACCACGCTGAGAACATACAGTAGGGGGCACCTCGTGTAAGGGGACACCTAGTATAAGGGGTGCACATTATGTCGGAACGGTTCCCTCTTTTAGATGTTTATTTTCATCTCGTGTAGGGGTGGCACCCCGCGTCAGCATACATTTCTCCTTTGTCATACATGGTTGTATAAATCACCACGCTCAGAACATACAGTAGGGGGCACCTCGTGTAAGGGGACCACATTATGTTGGAACGGTTCCCTCTTTTAGATGGTTATTTTCATCTCGTGTAGGGGTGGCACCCCGCGTCAGCATACATTTCTCCTCTGTCATGCATGGTTGTACAAATCATCACGCTCAGAACATACAGTAGAACGACACCTCTTGTAAGGGGGCACCTCCTATAAGGGGGCAGATTTCGTCTTAACGGTTTCCTTTATTAGATGTATATTTTCATCTCGTGTAGGGATGGCAAATCTAGGTAGACAGAATTCTTTACTGTCTATGCATATCATTGATTAAAGATAATCATGTGATATATCAAAGGTATAGTAAGTAGCCTGTAATGACTCAAGTCTTTTGTAGGCATGGCATGTTCTGCAGTTGAACTGCAATCTCATACATGATTCTATCATATTTTCATTTGGAACAGGCCAAAATGTACTCTCTCTAAATAATTGTTAAATATTTTGGGAAAGATAAAGAAGAAAACAAAACCTATGATAAGAAATATTACTGATTTATAGATGTTCGTATCGTCCCTGTGCCATTTAGCATGAAACTCACGCTTCTGCAATTTGTCAACATGTTATCAATTTTCTGAGGTGAACCGTAAAACATCTCAAGGTTACACCGCTAGACATCTCAGACCCCTTTAAGGTGACAGCCTCGTATTTCTAGAGATCTGTCAAACAGATAACAAAAGTCACTGATATTCGAGTGTATTATCCATCGTATACAAAGTGCCCATTGAAAATATGTAGATACTCTACCCATTGTTTCAAAACTGTCCGATTTGACAACTATTGTATACAGATTTTAAATCCATGGTATACACCTTCAAAGCCATCGTATATAGTCACTTTGTACAAAAAAGCAAAACAAGCCCCTATTGATATACCCTTTAATATGGCAATTCCTTGGATTAATTTACTTGAGATGGTGGATAATAGATGCAATATATGATGGTTTTATGGACAGGCGGCTCTGTAAACCACTCTAGGTTGACGTCCTAATACACTTGCTGAAGTTTATGTATTACTACGTGCCGACCTCTCGTGGTTTACGCCGCCTGTTCACAAAATCATCGATTATTGTCTATGTCTACACATGTCCCACACAATACATACATGGTACACCCTACTGGGAGCCTACAGATGAAGCCATGTTGGTGACAAAGGATGGAAGTCTCCATATAGAATGTAATGGTAATACACACTACTCGGCATAAAATCCAGCACGAATAAAAAGAAATCTCCACCGAGATTGCTCTGCAATAGACCATTGGAAGATAACAGTATCGATCTATGATTTCACTCGGACTATAACGATCGCTGAGGAGTAAAACGTCCTAGCGTGTAAAACTCATCAAGGATTTCTCAGATGATGGCACTTCAAAGGGGGCCATGCAGGGAAGCCCCTTATAATGCTCTTATCTGCTTATTGCAGTTATTAGATTTCATTAAGTGTCACAGAGTACGCAAAGACGCCGGTAGTGACAACCCAATAGGAGGGTATTGCAGATGGGGATGTGCCCGTGGTTGGTGATGGGGGAGCGAGAGGGGAGGCGGATATGGGCGGGGGAATGGGAGAGAGGAGGCGGGGAGTGAGAGAGGGGAGGTGGGAGTGAGAGAGGGGAGGTGGAGAGTGAGAGAGGGGAGGTGGAGAGTGAGAGAAGGGAGGTGGGGAGGGAGAGAAGGTAGGTGGGGAGTGAGAAAGGGGAGGCGGCGAGTGAGAGATGGGAGGTGGGGAGTGAGAGAAGGGAGGTGACGAGTGAGAGAAGGGAGGTGGGGAGTGAGAGAGGGGAGGTGGAGAGTGAGAAAGGGGAGTGAGATAGGGGAGGCGGGAAGTGAAAGAAGGGGGGTGGGAGTGAGAGAGGGGAGTGAGAGAGGGGAGTTGGGGAGTGAGGGAGGGGAGGCAGGGAGTGAGAGAAAGGAGGTGGAGAGTGAAAGAGGGGAGTGAGAGAGGGGAGGCGGGGAGTGAGAGTGAGGGTGGTGGGATGGGGAGTGAGACACATATCTAAAGGAATATCGGACAATTTACCTTGAAAATTAAAACCCATGTCAATTTCCTCGAAATTGAATACGATGATCTAGAAGTGTTAAAGAACCCAAAGCTAGCCTACAGATATTGGCATTTGCAAACTGGACAAAACGTTAAATTAACCAATTTGGCAATAGAATGGATAACAAGGAACCACTCTTTACAGATAATTGACAATATTTGAAAAATCACCAGGTGGCACCACTTTGAAGTGTAGGATATGCATTTAATAGAGACAAAACAGACAAATAGACCTGAAACCTGAATACATATCACCTATAATCATGGTATGAAATCGTAAGGAAACACCCAATCTTTACCACTCAGATTGCGATCCACCATCGCTGGTCTGACAACATTGCCACTCTCTTACCCACCCCTCTCCCATAACTGATGGATATTTGGGCAAACAGTTCACCATCTACCCCTACCCCTCCCCCATTCTCCTACCCACCCTACACGAACGGGTGTTTTTACAACTTGTTGCCGACCTAAAACAAAAGCCTCATTGTATCTAACACCTGTGGATTGGGTGTAATTGGTCGACTCAGGCTTATTGATGGCGCGTAAAGTTGACAGGGTCGGGCAACTGTTATCTGGATATCTTCTTAGCCCAAGGCTTCGTGAAGACACTGTACAGGGTGGGAGTTTGGGGCTGGTGTAGAAGAAGGATGGGGAGAGGGGGAGGGCATGGGCTCACCATAAGGCCCTTTTGTTTGGACCTTACAAGTTGGCTAAAGGTAGACCCGCAGGCGAGTTGGGGCTGTCGGATGAGACGTGAAGCCTACTGCGGCATGGCGGAACTGACTTGAGGGTTACTACACAGAACTTGATGTAAAGCTGCGGTTACTGGATTTGCAGTACTGCCTTTAGCGGTGTGACGTGCGGATTTGGTGGGTTAGAAGGGTGGAGCTGAGGATTCTATGGAGACATGGTTAGTGTGGCTGAATGAAATCTGTTCCGAATAGTTTTGGTCGGAAATAGTCACCGAGTTCGAAGAACGATGTGATAAGACATTCGCATACGATGATAAGTAGTGAAGTAAACTATCCTGGGCTGAATGCTGGGAACGAATGCCATGTTCACATTGTATGACTAGACAAATGCCCTGTTTACATTGTGAGACAAGACAAATGCCATGTTCACATTGTACGACTAGATGAATGCCATGTTTACATTGTGAGACAAGACAATGCCATGTTCACATTGTGTGACTAGATAAATGCCATGTTCACACTATAAGACAAGACGAATGCCATGTTCACATTGTGCGACTAGATGAATGCCCTATTAACACTGGGAGACAAGATGAATGCCCTGTTTAAACTTTGAGACAGAATGAATGTCATGTTCACATTGCACGACTAAATGATTACCCTGTTTACACTGTCAGACAAGACAAATGCCCTGTTCACACTGTGAGATGAACACATTGACGATCACACTATGCGCTGCTCCACGCCTTGTGACCCGCTCACGCCCATCACCCGTCTGACAGGCCGCTGTCCTGACAAAGGTTTCATTTATTATGCTCCCACCCCGTCTCCATAATGACGCCATGATAGAAGGTCGCCAACTCAATATCACCGCCTTTCACCGCTAATAAGGTGCGCCTGGCTGGACGGGCCGCTAGAGGGCGGGTCGCGGGCAGCGCCGCCGAGCGGCCACGTAAGAAAACATAGGAGGAGGTGCAGGGGGTGGCACAGGAGTGGTATACATAGACAACATTACCATGATTTTTATATGCATGGACGTATTCTCCGCGTAGTTGACGCATGGTAATATACGAGCGAATGCAAGGATATTGGACAGTGTCAACTACAAGGGAGTACAAACGGGAGGTATCCTAAAGAATACATACGGTAATAGGAGGTAATGTAAAAAGAAACATAGGATGGGGTGCAGGAAGTGGATAAGTAGAAGTGGGGTGGGGGGGGGGGGGCTGTAATACATTGTATACGGAAACATGGTTACTGTAACTGTACGTGACAAATTCGTGGTAAAATTGACAATCAGATGAACCGATCGAGAAGGCAGAGGTTCATCTGATCCTCATTCGTTTAATGGTATTTATCACGCACAGATACAGTATGCATGTTATCGTATTGTTATATAGATGAAAATAGTCATTTTTTTACCTTCACTTTTGGACGACTTATTGGTTTTCGCCGCCGTACATATCCCGTACACCATATACATACCCCGTACGCCACGTACGTGTTGTACGATCATAAATACGACATAGGTGGGAGCGGGCGGTATACGTAGGACATAATAGTTAGCCTTATAGCAGCACAATGAGAGTAAGAATGCACATAGGAGGGTACACGATTGGATAGAAACGATGACAGGATATAAGAATGAGTGTAAGTGGTGGTACAGGCGATGAGGGAGAGAAGAGATCAGGACTAGGTAATTGGATTCTCACCCTTAATGGTCTATTGCAGAAGATATAGGATATTTAGCTGTAAATAATCCCACAGATAATCATTCAGGGATGACTATTATAAATTACAATGCAGTGGAGCGTTCCTGTCGCAGCGCATTGCCATGACAGACCCACATGGAGATATCCCCTGTTTGACCGTGGTAACATTGGATGAGATAACTTGTATTAATTCTACACCCACTGATATCTATGATTACCTTTACCACCAAGAGGCAAACATGGAAATTTAGCCTAGTTTAACCTAGCCTTTTTACCCCCGATGTAATCTTGAATCCATCAAACAAAATCAAATGATAAAAATCCTATTTGCGCGCCACACTATGGTATACCACACGCAACACCACCACAAATAATACCCTCAATTCAGGAAACCCATCAGGACTCCTCTCCTGGGTCTCTTGTTCCCCATTTTGCTATTTTCACAAATCATCGGTTTGCGATGTCGGTTAGGGATGGAATAGAAGAGGGTACAGATGATGGGGTGGGGGGGGGGCGGAGGTGGGTGGGCGGGGGTGGGCAGGGGTGGGCGGGGGTGGGTAGGGGTGGGCGGGGGAGGACATGGGTGGGTGGGTGGTAGGAGCTTCTGGGAGGAGGTTGCAGTGGATTGGGTGATCCGAGGGATCGCAGGCCACCAAGCAATTCCGCCAGCGTGCGCCGTTGTAATTTTCGGTAATGTCCAATAATTGCTATTGGGAAATATTAGCCTCTATCACAAGTCGATGAGTGGCCGGGGCGGCGGGGCGACGGCGGCGAACGGCGTGGAGGTCAGGCCGCCCGCCGCACCACGTCGGCCGCGCCGCGCTAAGCGACCGGAAATGGAGATGCGCAGCGATAGACGTGCCGATCTAGATTGAAAATCTCCGACGGGGTCACTAATCATTTTAATTTATGGACCTGTCGTCGAGGGTGCAGCACTGTCAGTCTGAAGACACATCGATATTGGCCTCATATTTCCTCTGCAGCCACTGAGGGGGGCTTGAGGGGGGTTTGATGGGGGGGCTTGGGGGTGGTTGATGGCGACGTGGCACAATGCCTCGACCCGTCCTACTGCCTCCTCACTTCCGCGCCACCGCGCAGCCGTAATAAACCGGAAATGATAGTCCTCTCACACTGCCACGTTTTATAAGCGGCACAAACAAACGTGGCCGATTCGGGTTGACGGCGTACGCCCCACGAGTGCGGCGGTGTATTGGTATGACGATCCGCCGTCACAAGGGTGGTGACAGTGATATAAATACCATCCTCACCGGCCGCACTATTAAAGAGGGCTACAGTCACACAGGCAAACAGTCTAACGACACGAGCTGTCAGTCAGGCACTGAAAGTGGCTTAACAAGAACTTCTGGTGATATTAGAGTCACTGTTAAGCGCCAGATTCTTGATTATACGATTAATGTACCATCATAACCATTAATTCATTAATTCGTTATGTAAATACGTGTACTTATCTTATAAGTGAATTGTTACACTACCAAAATGTATGTAGCCAGTCGTTGGATTAGCCGTAAGAACTGCCCTGCAGAGGCCATAAATGTACAATCTTTTTTCTTGTGCAATAAAAAAAAAATCAAAAATCAAAAAAAAAATCCACTAAAGTGGGATCCACATTTTTGTTCCAACCCTCACCTCGATGGTACTTGAGTCCCATGGTGATTGTTCAATGTGACTATGTCCGAGATCACGCACCAGGTGTGTCCTCCCATATGAATCAAATTAGCCATTTTTCCTTGAGACTAAAAAACACTTTCTCATGAGAATTTTGTACCAACCAAGAATGGCCTGAGAGTAGGGGAAAGGTGTGAAGTTCACCAATCTCACGTACGTGGGTCTCTAACCTCTGAATCCCACTTAACGCAAATTTAGCGGTCGCACATATTCGCCGAGAGTTCGCACGGCCGCATGAAAAATTCCCTTCAGTGGATCAGGCGCTCGCATGGTGGTCCCTTGGGAGTAGCATGATTCATGCGAATTCACTTGGACATGGGACAATATTGAAATCTTTTTAATAGTTTCGCATGTGATTGCACAGTCGCATGTATCCACATGTTCGCATTGTCGCATGGTCTCACGAGAATTCTATGCGAATTTAGTCGCCTTAGTGAATTTGGAGCTTCACGACACACATTGAGAGTGGGCAGAACTGGGCAGAACTGGGCAGATGATTAGATAACGGTTGGGCAGTGAATGGGAGTTGCCCTCTGATCGTTATTTCTCGCTTGGTGTGTCTCCAGCATGACACACAGCTATTGGTATGATACAAGTGTCACACAAAGACGGGCAGTGTCAGTATAATCTGATACAGCACCTGACACAGAATTAATTTTCATCTTTACGTCAACTTCCTTGCTCCAACTATCTGCATTCTGAAGGATTGGTCACGTTATCACTATAATCACAAATGCCGATCATATAACTCTCAGTCCTCACATTTCCCATTGCTTTTACATAGACATATATGTCAATATACGCCTATCAACTATCTCTAACTGTCTCTCAGTCCTCACATTTCCCCATACTTTCACATATACATATGTCAATATACCCCTATCAACTATCTCTAACTATCTCTCAGTCCTCGCATTTCCCCATACTTTCACATATACATATGTCAATATACCCCTATCAACTATCTCTAACTATCTCTCAGTCCTCACATTTCCCCATACTTTCACATAGACATATATGTCAATATACCCCTATCAACTATCTCTAACTATCTCACAGTCCTCACATTTCCCCATACTTTTACATATACATATATATGTCAATATACCCCTATCAACTATCTCTAACTATCTCTCAGTCCTCACATTTCCCCATACTTTCACATAAGACTTATATGTCAATATACCCCTATCAACAGGGACAAATATCACTGGTGGAGAAAGGTTCTGCTTCTCCAAATCTTGACTATCTTTTCCGGTTTTGAGATGTCTTCAGTGCATATTGATACCGACACTTGCCACCTACTCCTTGTGTCAGCAGCGACTCCAGTATCCCCATAATGTAGTTCTAGTTACCCTTTCACCCTTTCCCCTTCAATGCTCCTCACTTTATACACTCTTTCCCCCGTCCCTCACCCGCCTCTTCCCAAGCGACAACCCTCCCCTCCTTCTCACCCCACACATACTCCACTAAGACGCAATGGTCCTACGCTCCTAGAGGCTCCTATCCTCCCCCATCCTCCCATTCCACTGGCTTTTGTGCTGCTGACATCCCCGTTCTCACTGAGAAGAAGCTGAAATCGTGCTTAAAGTGGTCGACGGATAAAAAGACTGGCTGTGGTATTCTATGCGCCGAGATAAGCGTGTCGGTGGGGGGAGAGCGAGGCGCGCTGCATTGTGGAGGCGGGTGGAGGGGTGGGGGTATGTGGGGGGAGAGTGAGACGGCGGACCATTGTGCGGGCAGGGCAGCATTCAATCAGCCCGCTTTACTGGCGGGCGAGCCGGGCGAGTGGCCCGCATGACGACTCGATATGACCGCTCAGTGGTGACGAGTGATTAAATAACGCCGTCACATTACCGACTGCGGCTGGAGAGTGGCGGGGGTGGTTCGGACGACTCCGCTGGGAGAGAGAGGGAGGGAGGGAGGAAAGAGGACCCTGAAAGGTAGAGACATGGAGGGATTTAAAGAGAGCAAGGTTTGTGTAGGAGAGACACTGACGAGAATGAGGGTGACTGAAACAGAAGGGCAGGGAATCATAGGGAGATAGAATGACCTTTGACTGACATAGAAGGGCAGAAGGCTATAGCAATATATGGAATGACCATTGAATGAAATCGAAGGACAGGACGCTATAGGAGATAGAGAATGGCATTAGGCTGATATGGAAGAACAGGAGACTATTGGGATATATGGAATGATCTTTGTATACAATTGAAAGGAAGGAAGCTATAGCGAGATTTAGAATGACCTTTGACTGATATGGAAGGGCAGAAGGCTATATGGGAACATAGAATGACCTTTGAATGAAGTTGAACGGCATGAAGCTATTGAGAGATATGGGATGAACCCTGAAGAAGGGAAGGAGGTTATAGGGAAATATTGAATTAATTACCTTTGACTAAAATGGATGGTCAGTAGGCTATAGGGAGATATAGAATGACCTTGGACTAAAATGGAAGGGCAAGAAGTTGTGTGAAGTGAAATGGAAGAGCGGGGTAATGTACAGAGATTTAGGATGAAGACAGAGAAATGGAAGGGCGTGGGGCCTTAATAGGACATATAATTAGTTTTAAATATAACAGAAGGGCATGGGGCGTAAGGACAAAGGGGATGAGATACAGATGAAAGGGCATTTGATAATATGAGAAAAAAGGGTCAATAATGACAATGCTGAAGCATGGAGTATCGAAAAATAGAGGATGGTAGCCGTCTATAGTTGGGATAAACAGGTAGACACTACATGAGTCATTGAGATCATGAGACATGGGGATACATGAATAGGAGATACGTGGACATAGGCCGATAGGGCATCATTTGATTGATTGGTAACATATCGTCTATGGTGCATCACTAACAGCAAAACAAGTATATTGCAATTTGCTGAGACTAGTCTTTCAACATTATACACTGCACGTGACCTATAACCTATATTCTGTAAAAAGAGCCAATATGGTATCCTTGGAATACAATTCCCGTCATTGAATCCCAAAGAAGGGTAATTTTAAAGGAAGCCGATTGAAACCAGTGATTTTGTTCACTGACGGTGTGTTCTTCATCTATCTTATCGCTACATGAAAATCTGAATATGAAAAAATAAATTTCTTGTATGAACAAAAAATAAGGAAATGTAAAAAAAAAAGGAGAAAAAAAACGAGGTATACCTTCACCATATATATCGGTGCTTCTGTCATCGAGTAGTAACACCGGTGTACTAGTAGTGTTGAAGTGCCGCGAGGCAGGTCGAGGGAGGGGGGCGGGAGGAAACCCCCTGTTCCGGTGGGCGGGGTGGAGGGGCGGAGGGGGT
This sequence comes from Alentia gelatinosa, assembly GCA_950022655.1. NCBI lineage: Eukaryota > Metazoa > Annelida > Polychaeta > Phyllodocida > Polynoidae > Alentia > Alentia gelatinosa. The sequence continues at coordinate 13,450,622 of OX465584.1, read as the reverse complement.
GGGCCAAGGAGACACAGGGTGGGGCACGTGGGCGGACACTGTGGTGGGGAGGCAGGGAGGGGACTTGTCAGTGTGAAACCCCTTCAGGCCACCCCGCCAATGACAAACGTCATACGATGCTCCTTTCGCCATTCTAACCATATACACCTCCGCCAATAGAACCATCTTAATATATGACGCCCCAGTTGTTCATTGACAAAATAACAACAGGTAATTAACGTAAACATCAACGCCCTTTAAAGTGCTTATATATACGCATATATATCCAAGTATATCGTATATAGAGGAATTCTATGAAGCTAGGGTGAATTACTTGGTGCTTAGGGGCTATCCATAAATCACGTATGCACTGAGGGGTGGTGGTGGTGATGGTGGTGGTGGGGGTAACAAATTTGGGATGTTTTGCGTATGCTTCTTCTTAGTTATATTGCGTACAGTATAGGGTTAGTGTGGGTCAAATCTTTCAGAAATCTTTCAGAAATCTTTCAGAATTAGAAAAAATCTTGATCCTGTGGGAAGAAGTTATTATGCATAAATAACCCTATCACAATTTCTGAATTTCCATTTGAGATGCCCTCAAAAACACGAAGGGGATCCTATCCAGTAGGGTGTCTCCCGTTACGGGCACAACAACAGCCAGGAGGGAGCTCCACATGGTAGCTTTATAGTAAATGGTCATGAAAAAGTCTACACTATACGATGTATTAGTAAAAGAATATATAAATATGCAGAAACTTAAACACAGACGATGCATTGGTTGGAAAGGAATAAAAAGAGGAAGAAAGTGTTTGAAAGAGAAGGAGAGAAGTAGAGAGAGGGCGACTGAGGGTGTGAGAGGGAGGGACGAAGGGGGAGGAGAGGGAGCGGGAGAGCGAGGGAGAGAGGAAGAGGGAAGGGAGGGAAGGGAGGGAGGAGAAGGGAGGAGAGACGGAGCCAAGGTCTGTTTATCAAGAAACATACTGAACATGAAGCATCAGAGGTGGGCAAAGAATCCGGACAACAATCCAAATAAGATATATTTGTGGCCAAACATCTATGGAAATACTACCCGCTGCTATTGGTACAGTATTAATAATATTCGCACCCTAGGGCCGCAGTGAATTGCCGCTAGCATGCAAGTTATTAGAATGGCGTTTTTTCTATGATCTTCAGGTATACACTGATAAGGAAACATAGTAACTAAGCCTGTAGCAAAGATATTCTCACCCTTGAAATAAAGCCCTTCGTCTACGGCATCGGGCCATGTTTGAAGAATAAAAAAACCTTGAACATGGGGCCGTGTTTAATGGAGGAATGACATTGAACGTCTATCGCTAACGGGCTCAGTCGCCGCGTCTCCTCGAAGTGTCGAGCGATATTGGGTGTATTTCCCCCTTCTCCGCAGTGAGGGTACCGTATAGGGCACAGAGTGATGGCTAGTTCTACCATAATCCGCCATGAATTTGTCAGATAGCGCTACTGTAGTCGAGGGGTCAACCACTGTTATCAGTTGTTATAGTCTATAGATACTATTGAGACGAGCCTAAAATTCCTACAAAATGTCAACCCCAAAAAATATTGTTGATAAAATCCATTGATAATTCGTCCTGTCACATGGTGTTTTGGATGGCGTCGGGGGGTGGGGTAGGAGGCAAGATGGCCGCCTCCATAGCACAATAGCTACGTGCCGTATAGCACAGCGTCGCGCGGGCCCCGGGGCGGCCGCGCGGTCGGCCCTCCCGTCCGCACCCTACCATTACCCGACACTCACCCCACAATAGCCGGGCCTCCCCCCGCGCTCAGCCCGTCAACCCGGGCTCGCCGCGCCGGGAAACCTGTCACACCTTATCAAGTCGTCGAGGACTCAATCATCTCTCGCCGACCGCGGCCAATTGAAAACCAGGTAAATCACCAGCGCGCCGTGCGCACACCGGAAGTGGTGGCTGATGGGGGGCGGGGCCTCACGCCCTCCCTGTGTGTTACACCGTTTCCGTTCCGTTAGGGCAAATCGCTCAGGGAACCCCCAAGATGTTCGGGTGATTAAGAGAGTGCGGTTTTGGGTTGGTATAGAGAACTTTCTCTATACTAGTTGGTTAGCCCAAGCAAAGTCAAATCTAGACTGTTTCCCTGTCCGAATGAAATATCGCACTGGTAACGCCCAGCTATAAGCGACTTTGAACTTTCGATGGTTTAACGCTTATTTGCAGTGGCAAGGAAAGCCAGCACAACCTCTCTCTTACTCTCCCAGCGGGATCTCTGCTAGGAGAGTGCCTCTCTCCCTCACAATTTCCCCAAAATAGCTTATTTCTACTTGTTTATAATTAAGGATAATAAAAAATGAATTAACGGCAAGCTCTCAAAAGATAAAAGATTATTTATTAGAAGGTTTCTCTAAAAACCAGCGTAGTACTAGCTGAAGACTGTTAACCATGATGCACCAGAAAAAATGGAGGCGTTTTGTTGGTGGGTGACATGTGACAGATGGCCTGTTGTTGTTGGGTGGCAGGTGGGTGACATATTGTTGGGTTGCAGGCGGATGACATGTTGTTGTTGGGTGGCAGGCGGGTGACATGTTGTTGGGCAGCAGGCGGATGGCATGTTGTTGGTGGGTGGCAGGCGGGTGACATGTTGTTGGATAGCAGGCAGATGGCATGTTGTTGGTGGGTGGCAGGCGGGTGACATGATGTTGGGTAGCAGGCGGATGGCATGTTGTTGGTGGGTGGCAGGCGGGTGACATGATGTCATTGGGTGGCAGGCGGCGGGCAGTGTGAACCACTCTCTCCGGTAACGCCGGGAGCCCGGTGGGCGGTCACGGCCGGCCGTCAGGCGGGTGACATGTTGTTGGGTAGCAGGCGGATGACATGTTGTAAGTGGGTGGCAGGCGGCGGGCAGTGTGAACCACTCTCTCCGCTAACGTCGGAAGCCCGGTGGGCAGTCAGTCAGGTGGCATGCTGTTGGGTAGCAGGCGGATGGCATGTTGTTGGTGGGTGGCAGGCGGGTGACATGATGTCAGTAGGTGGCAGGCGGCGGGCAGTGTGAACCACTCTCTCCGGTAACGCCGGGAGCCCGGTGGGCGGTCAGTCGGATGGCATGTTGTTGGTGGGTGGCAGGCGGGTGACATGATGTCAGTAGGTGACAGGCGGGTGACATGATGTCATTGGGTGGCAGGCGGCGGGCAGTGTGAACCACTCTCTCCGGTAACGCCGGGAGCCCGGTGGGCGGACACGGCCGGCCGTCAGGCGGGTGGCCGCGGATTAATTTGGTGATTGGCTAAACGTGTAGAGCTAAGCGCAGAGGACACAGCTCGGAGAGCGACACGCAATGTCACTTAGACGTAGAGCGCGTGACACGGCACGTAGCGCAGAAATACCCGCCATAAAACACCTAGCACAATACACCCCCCAAAAAAAACACAACCCGAAACAACACACTCCCAAAAACAGGAACAAAATTAAAAGAATACAACAACCGTGACATATTTTTTCACTCTCAAAAGGAAGTCAAAATGCGCGTTTTCAATGGTTAGTCTGTCGCGTACTGACAGGATGCTCAATGACAGCCATTATGTTTGGGATGACATTAAGCCTGTTTCCATGTAGGCCCTCAACTGATCAAAGCGCTGGGCTTTACCATTAACGGCCCGCCCTGCATTCACCTCTATATGTGGAGCTACACGAGGCTAATGCTGCTCTCAGTCTGACTGACCATCGATACAGTGAACTGCCTCAAACTGGCGTTATACAGACGAATTCTATTATTCTAACTTACAGTTTTATAGCAGTAATATACGAATAGATGTACAGGTAAATGATTACGATATGTCTAGAGAATTACGCTGACTACGATAGAAATTATAGGTTATAAACACAATATGTTTTCATAACCACAATTGTCTCCTAACGTGCCTTAAACATTAGTATGATAAATAGCGATGGTACCACTGTTATTGAATAGATATGTTTTCGGACATTAATCAAGGCTCGTACATGTAGACCCGTTTCTGTACACCAACGAGACCCAGGGACGATGTGGATCAGTATTTTATCCTACCCCTAAAAAAAACCCGCCATAGACTGAACATAGGGAAATTTTATGTGGCAGGCCGTGACATAAAGTGTTTTTTATGCCACTAGAGTAATAACAATATTGACCAATCAGAGAGCAGGATGTCAGCTACTATGAAAAAAAGTTCTGTTGGTCATTGACTCAATATTTATCTTTTAGTAATACAAAAGCATAGACGAGGTAGGATAAATACGAAACCGAACTCGAGTTAGACTTGTCAATGTCTATGCCACTCTGGTCAGGTCTGCTCCTCACTACACTCGGCTACGCCTCGTGTAGTAATACGCGACCTTCCCGTCGTGGCATAAACATTGTCAAGTCTAACTCTCGTTCGGTTTCTACTAAATTCGACACTTATGGATGATCCTCCAATGGCTAGGACTGTCTTTGCAAATGAGCTTGAATATTATCAAACAATAACCCTCGTTCGAGGACTCCTTGTACCCTGTACTTTTATAGGCGTAAGTTATTCAACAGGGCCCCGGTGTCGTCAGAGTGGCAGTGTTCGTCGGCGACACATCCGCTATCATACATCCCGTTCCAAGAAACAAAGTCTAGACTTTCATATTCCAAGTCGGCTTAACCTTTCAGACTCATTTCAACGAAAACATAAAATATGATATCGGTAATTGGTTGCACATAATCCAAGAGCCTGTTATATGTAATATAAACTTGCGAAAATTCACAAGGATGGATAGGGGTACCATACAACTGGTAAGGAATCTAGTACAATAAATTTATACATGTATCAAATATACTTCACCGATGATGCAATTTCATTTAACATCATGCATATATATATATATATATATATATATATATATATATATATATATATATATATATATATATATATATATATATATATATATATATGCATAATTTCACCCCTGGTATTTTTTCTCCATAGACTTAACATTGGGAACTCGTATATATTCCTTTCGAGACGATCTTGATTTGTTGACAGATAAATATCCTTACCTGATCTAGGCTTCTTAGCCCTTGACATTCTATCAAGTGGGTGAAGTAGTGTTACTAACTGTCTCCTTTTAACCTTGTGCGTGTATTTTCTGTTACTCGATGTGATAAAGAATGAGTCGTATCCCTCAGTAAAGGACTCCAGGCAGGGCGGGGTTTCTCAGTGAACGTGTGGTGAGTGAGCCTGTGGTGAGGGAGACTGTGGTGAGGGAGACTGTGGTGAGACTGTGGCCAGCGCCACAAAGATTCAGCCCTGACTCGAGGCACTCCCTGTGGTTCAACTTCCGTCCACCAGGCGTCTGACACGGCAACCACGTGATCAGCTCCTACTACAAACAATGACCACGTGACGTGCTGGGTGGGAGGGGGCATTGTGGATGGGAGGAGGGGGGGGGGGGGCGATGGTCTCGCTTCGTTGACTATAGACAGTAAGGATGCCCCAGCTATCAACATTAGCCATGTTCACATTTTATGTATCAACTACGTGTATTATTAAGGAGGAACTGCATCAAGATTCATAGCCGCTAAATAATATACCATGAGCTTTGGTTGTAGAGTAATTTCACAAAACAAAGCCGAGTTAAATTACACAGTAAACCAAAATGAATGGCATATTTTCAGTGGATGCGGATCGAGTGTGGTCCAGATTGTATCTGAACCCTTTCATTGACCAATCGGCTAAGGTTTGTGACATCATCGCCCTTTGAGGATCTATTTACAATATTCCATGGGCATTGAGTGTCGGTTTCCAATGTTATGTTCAGGGGAAACAAATACAATGGGTGAGATAAATAGAACGTATATGATGACAATTTGGTTTCACTACAGAAATTCTACACCCATCAGTAGTCCTATGAGCAACGTTGCTATGAGTAAGACTAAAAGTGATAAGGTAATAAACTAAATAAACTAAATAAAAAAGAATAGAAAAATAATGATAATAATAAAAATAATAATAATAATAATATTAATAATGATGATAATAATAATGATAATGATAATAATAATAATAATAATAATAATAATAATAATGATAATAATAATAAATAAATAAAAAAACAACAACCCTATGCGACCCAAAATAATAGTTGAGATCTCACAAATCGTTTGAAGCTGGGTATCAAGATAAAATGAACTTGCAAATGTATCAGGTTAAAACTCTCATAGACAAACACCTTGAGTCTGTTTTTTGTTGAAGTTGACACTCCAGGAAAGTTTAGAATGCAGATGGAAAAAGTCAGGTGAAATTTCAGAGAGTTTTGGCGAATTGAAACCGGGGGTATCACGTCACAGAGTCCGCCATGCGGCGCCACCAGATGCCCCACACCGGATATGGCCAGACTACAGAACACCAGGTGTCGCCACCCCGAACTGCAGGTGAGAAGATCACGTGAGATGCCATAACCCCTGATACCTGCCTGATACCTGCCCCTAGACTGGCTCCAGTCCCTTTATCCTACCCCTAATATAAAATCCCATCGGCTTAACATTGGGTTTCCGTATGCCACGCTCACTGGCATACGGAGTTTTATATGCCACTAGTGGCATACAGCATTGTTATCACGTAATATTCCAAAATCGAGGAGATAGGGTAGGATAAAATCAAAACCTGATTTGTTTTAATCTTGGCCACCACATGCCACTTCTGGAGTTTTGGCTCCGGACTTCACTCGACTTCGCCTCATGAAGTCACTTTGCCAAACTCCAGTCGTGGAATACGGTGGACAAGATTAAACCTCATCCAGTTTTACGATAGTATACAATGAATAAACTAAATGGCGACAACGTGTGTGACGTTAAAGCCCATTGAATACTTTTACTAATACTTGAAGGGCCATGGAGAATGAGCTCATAACGTTAAGCCTATGGGACAAAAATACAAGGCGTCAGACATATATCACTAATGGCTGCCCACCTATCATACCTCTCTACTCCCCATTTAAAAAATTACGTCTTATCCCCACTGGTGAGAACGTGTCATGGGATCAATTACGCCATGAGAAGGCCATGTATACATGACTGATCCTCTGCTTGCTGCCCTGCCCTGCCCTGCCCTTGCCCTGCCCTTGCCCTGCCCTTGCCCTCAGTGTCAATTTGATAAAATTCCAGTGTTGACCCTTGAAGAAAGAGTTCTCATCTTTTGCTGGGTGTCAGAAAACACATCATCAAGTTACAAGTTTTGATGCGTCACTCAATCCCTGCGCCTTCGATTATAATCCCCCTACTGAACATCTGGCATTTTTAATTGCAATTTAATATTTCTATCGACACAGAGACATGCTATTTATATTATTAAAGTCTAAAATACCTTTCATTAATTGAGGTATCATGAGGTCATTCCAAAAAAGGCAAGTTAGGGAAAAAGCAAAAACAAATGCCTGTTGAATAATCTTTTATAAGATTCAAATATTTAATTTAAAGAAGTCTATTTAGGTATTTGATATTATCCTACCCCTAATATAAAATCCCATAGGCCTAACATTGGGTTTCCGTATGCCACGCTGACTGGCATACGGAATTTTATATGCCACTAGTGGCATACAGCATTGTCATCACGTAATATTCCAAAATCGAGGAGATAGGGTAGAGTAAAATCAAAACCTGATTCGTTTTAATCTTGGCCACCGCATTCCACTCCTGAAGTTTTGGCTCCGGACTTCACTCTGCTTTGCCCCAAGAAGTCACTTTGCCAAACTCCAGTCGTGGAATACCGTGGCTAAGATTAATCCTCATCCGGTTTTACGATATTATTACACATCAGATACAATTTCCAGACTTAATTATAACAGTCATCCAAATAAACCTGACCCGCATCGACGCTTCAACTCTCCAAGCTTTAGATTAAGAAACCCAGATGACCCAGTATTAGAGTTCTTAATAGTATTGCCTTTTCATCTTTCCTCCCCTACTGCGATCCTATATGTGGATGATTGCATATGTGAATGCAATCTATTTTTATTTTCAATTGACAGGTACAGACAGCACTTAGAGGGATTGACGGCAGGAGGCTCTTGTGGGAATTTGAGACCAAAGAGAGAGGCCAACATTCACCAAATTACCCTCCTCCCTGCTCTCCCCGAAAAACTCAATGAATCGCTCCCTTCTTTGATGATCGCGTTCTAGGCAAGCAATTCATCTGGGATGCGTTTCGTTTTTCACCTTTCTGCCCTGCTTTCATGCCTGGACGTAAGAAGTCAATCTGGATGGGCAATGCGTGGATCATGTCCCGTAGGCACACACCCCACCCCCTTTCCCTCCACGGTCTTGTCTGCTGGAGAATCCTTGCCGACTAATTGTATTCCGTCACACGCGCCCGCGTCGCGTGCATGCATGCCCACGAACCTGCGCTAAAACTACGCGCAACGGGAATTAACTCCTAAATAGAAGTGTATCACTTCTTTCTTGCCAATCCATCTACTTCCTACATATACTCTTTATCTTACATAAAGGGGGGTGTTCCACCTACTAACATAGGAATTATTCAAAGTCCTCCCGATGCATTGCGATGCAGATTGCCCATATTGTAGTGCATCATCCGATGATGGGCCCCGTTTAATAATTAGGATGGTACAAAAGACCCTTTTCTGTACCTTGTACAAGGGTCATCGTTTGGTAATATTTAAGTTTGTTCGCTAAAAACAGTCCTAGCCGTCCATAAGGTTGTCCATAAGTGTTGAATAAAGTTGACTCATATCGTGACGGATGGGGGTGTGCTTGCCTCGTGACAGTTGTTGGAAAGTTTGGTAATATTTAAGTTTGCTAAAGAAAGTCTTAGCCGTCCATAAGGTTGTCCTTTTGGATCAGAGAGACAGGCAGTTGCAGAAATAGCGGTACTGGGGTAAGTGGGTTAGAGAAAAAAGACCCATATAAACAATATAACCCCAACCTGTTAGTTGTTATTTATCTGTAATTCAACCCTCATTTCCTCCTCGTATGTAATAGCCACGAGGAGAAAGGATCCTTACGAAAGAAATAGTGGAAATTATTTTATAGGGTATACAATCTTAACGGGGAAGGGCATCGTGCAATAATTACTAACAGAATATCTTTTCATCGTCCACAAAATTACACAGCGGGGGATGGTTACTAGACTTTAAATCAAGAATGTGACAAACATTACCTCGTGACAGATGGGTATATATGTTTGCCTCGTGACAGATTGGGATGCGCTTGCCTCATGACAGATGTTGGAAAGTTTGCCTCGCGATAGATAACGATTGATGTCCGCCTGGATAAATGGGAGGCACTTTGCCTCGTGACAAGCGTGGAAAACATTGCCTCGTGGCTGATACGCAGTAAATAGCCTCGCGAAAATCACAGTCGAAGTTGCCTCGTGAGTGACAGAGAAAGTTGCCTCCTGACATATCATGACAATGGAGGTCGGCACGACGTGACGACAAAAACCACAATAAGTATATATAAACCTCAGGCCACTTCTCAGAGAAAAATCACGTTATTACTTCCCTAGATCCCTCCTCTGAAAGCCTATACCAATCACTCTCCCTCCAATCGGTTCGTTTCATAAAAGCGTCAGAGTGAATTAGACCAACCTCTTCTTACCAGGTCCATCAGATCTGCCATGAAAGTCCATATCTATCCATAATTGGATTTTTTTTTAGCAAAGCATGTTGCTCTGTCATTGTCTTTCGATAAATGATTACCCGTGCCTTTTTTTGTTGTTGGAAACAGTACGCTGCTGGTATGCGCCATCTTGCCAACCTAATCCCATAATACATCCTACTTGCTGGGAGTTTGAGTGAATGGCGCTCATAGGTAAGAGTGAGGCGGGAGAGACCGCCGTCCTCTGTACTCAAAGGGGGCTCAGTGACTTAAACTTAATCTGATAGATAGGTGGCCAGCCACCTTTGAAGGCCTAAACAGCTTTGAGTCGTGATTGCCCTTAACTTGGCTGGAGATCCATTTAGGCCGCTCTCTGCCTGCAGGGTTGGTGTGTGGGAGAGTGGATGTGCTTGGAGGGAGGGGAGTAGGGATGGAGGGGCGGGCGGGTGAGGGTGATGTGGCTGGCGGCTTGCGGGCGGGAGGGCGGGAGGGTGGGAGGAGATGGGAGTGAGCGTGCCATTTAGCTAATTAAAACAAGTGTTTTCAAACATGTCGGGGTCAGCGCCACCGCCCGGCGAGGCGGCGAGGCAGACGGGGGAGGTCGGGGGTGGCGGTGGTGCTTGAGCGTGTCTGGGGTTGGAGGCACCGGGCCTTGAAGAAGACCATTGAGGATGAACGCGCGAACAATTTGTAAATCTGGGGCCCGTTTAATAATCGTGCATTCAAACCCTTTTCTGTATGGTATAGAGACACAGGGACAATGTGGATCAACATTATTCAACACTTATGGACCATCTTATGGACGGCTAATACTGTCTTAATGGAAAAGACTTGAATTTTATTAAACGATAACTTTTGTACGAGGTACAGGAACGGGTCTGAATGTACAATCCAAATTATCAAACAGGTCCCTGGTGGTTTACGAGAGGGTGAAATTTGGATTGCGGAAGATTATGAATGTAAAGAAAGTAAAGTGATCAGAGTTAAAAGGAAAAGGGTATGTGGAGAGAGTTTTTATCTTTAGGAATTTGAGATTAAATGGAAGGGAGGAAGGGAAGGCAGGGACGACAGGAAAATTGGTAGGATGGGAGATAGGGGTTGTTAATGTAGGAGAGAAGGGGTGAGAAATATAAGGAATAAGGGGCAGGGGTGAGGAATATGAGAAATGGAAGGTATGGCGAATATATGAGGAGGGCTAAAAGAAATGAAGATACCTATGACAGGAAGAGATAGAGAAGGGAGGGTGGACCAGAGAAAGAGAATGAGAGAGGAGGAAGAGTAGAGGGACATGAATGCAAATGCGAGGATGTAGAAAAGCTCCGTCGTGAAGGACAGAAGGAGGCAGGGGCGGGTAGTGGGTGGGGGTGAGGAAACCTGTGGTAGAGACAGATCAGAGAGACCGGGCACGGGGGTGAGCGGGTAGAGCGGGGGCTGACTGACGGGCTCCGCGCCGTCTAACCCCGGCCAATTTCCGCGCCCGACGGGCCCTCTTTGTGTCCCCTGGATGCAGGGCATTGTGAGGGCCTCCTGGAGGACACTGGAGTGTCCGCCCCACGCGCTGACCGCCCCTCACGCCCCACTTAAGTGGCCATTAGCGTCCAGCCCACCGACAAAGCACCCCTTACCCTGCCACCACCAGCCTACCACAGCTGCACTGATGCGAAATGAAAACTGGCATTCGTTTGTTGGGCGCACCGAGAGGGAGGGAGAAAAAGTGCCGCTACTTGTCTTTCCAGATATGGTCCCCTTCAGCGCGGGTGGCCGGAGGCGGCGGCGGCGGAGGGAGGGACGGGAGGTGCGTGGGAGACTGGGTTTTTCTCTATAGGGCGCATAGCCATTGTGCTATGGAGGCGGCCATCTTGCCCGCCAACGCCATCTAAAACACCAGGTGGCGAGACTAGATTTCATTAGAAATATTTTTTGGGACCTGCCATGGAGGAATGTTAGCCTTGTCTCAATATTATCTATAGATTATAAACATTGCCTGAAGAAATCTGATAAATCAGACGAAACGTCGCAACATTCCCAACCAAACCGCCCCTATCTCGATGTAGAATTATCCCCCAATAAAACCTTTAAAATAAAAATCAGCTTGTCTGGTTTTCTATGGAATTTTCTACCTACTGATTATAAAAATAGTGATAACAGTGATTGCCCCCCGACCACAGTGCCGCCATATTTCAATTTCCTGGCGGATGATGGTAGAACTAGCAATCACTCTGTGCCATATACCCTTCACCTTCCTGTGGGTTTCTGTCCAGTGAAAGACCTAGAGGCTGTATTTGGCTGCATCTGAAGGGAACGTGTCATCGGCAGAAGGTAAATGGAGAACAATGGGGAACAAAATAAGAAACGTGTCTTTTACCAAGGGCTTTTATATACCGCACGTCCTGTACATGTAGGACCTCGTATGGACTTCATTGACTCTATAAGTGATGATGATGCCCGGCAGGAAAATGCGAGAATATTGTACATCTCTCTATACAAGTGTGGCCAAAATTTAAAATCATATATATTTGAACAGGATACTCAGGTGTTTTTCTATGAAAGTACACGCCTGTATGCGCGGATGATAAGAAATAAAATAATTTGGTGGTAACTAAATACAAAGTTGTATACATAAAAAGTGTATGGATATTTACTCTTAGCAACGAGTATATAGAGAAAGCAATAACCGGCATATTTTCAGGAGCTATGGATCGAATATGGCTCAGATTTGATCTCACCCCTATCACTGACTAATTGGCTAACATTTGTGACACCAACACTCATTGAGTTCTTTTTCACAATACTCCATGGGCGTTGAGTACGAGTTCTCAATGTTAAGTCTATGGGGAAAACTACCAGGGGTGAAGTAATAACAGCTACGGAACACTATAGATTCAAATAAGATGGGATCGAGCTCTGACCATAAACTTGACTAACTTTCTTTATCTATCTCACCCCTCACATTGACTAATTGCCTAACATTTCTGACACAATCCCCACTGAATGTTTTTTTCCTAAATACTCCATGGGCATTGCGTACAAGTTCCTATTTTAAAAAACACATAAGACTGAAATTTTACGACTCGTTTGAGTAATTGAACTAATCTGTTGGATTATTCTTAATCGACCAGTGTTAGTTTAATTCACGGAAGGGGTATTCCTGGTTCTCATTCTCCCATCATTTCTCCATTATCACTATGTAAATAATTGTACAATGACTGATTTAGTTCCCTGTACTGGAACTTAGAACCTGTAACGCGAACTTGACCTGAAAATCTGCTATGTAGAGGTCATTGATAATATCAAGAGACGTCACGAGTTTGAGTCTGAGTTTATTTATGCCACTCATTTTGTTGGCTCCATAATTTCACGAGTCGAAGACGAGTGACATTACGGAGCCAACACAATGAGTGGCATAAATAAACTCAAACTCAAACGAGTAGCGTTTAGATTTTATCCTACCCCGTTTCCATATTTTTTCGGTATCAGAAAGTAGTGGCATAAACAACACTTTATGTCACTACCCTTGACATTTATAAACAAATCCCATGTTAAGCCTATGGCGTTTTTTTAGTAGGGGTAGGATAATGTACCCTCTTACAGTGCAAATAAAAAAAAGAAAGAAAAAAAGTTAAGTCTATAGGGATAAAATACCAGGGGGTGAGATAACATCCTATATTACGCCCGCCCAATTCGAGACTCACCCCACAGTCGTAGAAGTCCCACCCCACCCCGGTCCCGTCCCGCCGTCCGGCTGGGCGGTCGGGGTAGTCGGCCGGTGTTTTGGCGGTGACAGGTCGACTGTGGGCCCGGTCTCACTGTCTGGGATCATTGTGTCGCTGTCCAGCCTGCTCCCGGTGATCTGCGCTACTTTGGCCGGGCAAACAAAGAGAGGGCCGCTCGGCAAATGGATCAGCTTTCTCTGGCCGCTCTATACCAGCAATTACCTGAATGCCGGCAGCGCGGCGCATACACAGGACGTCCATTTAGGGCCAACAAAGACCGCGCCCCGCCACAAACAAACACAGGTGTTTAGCAGATGCTCGGGGCAGATGAAGAGAGTGGTCAGTGGTGGGGGCGGGTGGGAGTTGTTACAGTTAGCCACCCGCCCCCCGTCCCCGGGACAGGTTGAGTCAGCACCGTGGAGTAAGGACACAGAGCGATATATATGTATATATGTATATATGTATATATATATATATATATATATGTGTGTGTGTGTAATTTAAATTATATATTATATATGTTTATACATACATACATACATTATCAAGAAACGTCACGAAATTTCATATGATTGTTTATATGGCGTGAGTTGTCTTCGCGGAATGATATCACAAAGCGTACGTATCTGAGTAATATCTGTAGCAGAAGACCACGAATGTCATATAAACAATCATATGGAATTTCGTGACGTTTCTTGATAATGTATGTATGTATGTATGTATGTATGTATGTATGTATGTATGTATAAACATATATGACGTTTAGATTCTATCCTACCCTACAACTATTCCGTATTTTGCCATATAGAACAAGATTTCGTACGGAGTCTTTATATTATGTGGAGAAACAGTGCATATTGACAGTATCTATATATATATATGGCGTGGGTATATAATAAATGAGATTAGCTCTCTCATTTTCAGAACGTAGAGCTCCCGGTTGTTTGTTTACATCATGATATGCCCATCCACATCCAGTGTAGTTTGTCCGGTTCGAAAGAAAGACCACCAATCTCTGATAAATAGGTAATTACCCAATTACTTACCTTGGTAGAACTATGAGGGGGAATAGATGTTCTAACGAGCCTGGGGCACTGGAGAGTGCCCCAGGGATATAATAATTTCACCTTTACTGCTGTTGGAATTAAGATTTTACTCGTTTTCGTCCTGAACATTAAGCAAACGAGATGTATAAACCTGGACCAAACATTCAAAGAACGCAACAACACTTAGAACCCAACACTACTAACCACTGGTAAGACAATAGATTTTAAGAACTGGTTAACTATGCTATCCTATATTAAGGCACTATTCTCAGTTGTGGGAAATAATGCAATGCAATAAATTCATATACATTTAATCCTCAATTAAATAAACAAATGACAATCTATCATTTGAGCGATTTATTTTTTACCAGTTACCAATAACGATGGTCTTTATAACATATTTCCTGCAAAATATATACATTCTACACGGCTGAATGAAATACAACGTTTCAGAAGCAGAATCTTCCGTATCTAGGCATGTGTCCTTAGGTTGATTCACAAATTATTATTCACAAATGTAAAGTGGTAGAGTTACAAGCGAAAGCGGTGACGATGGAATACCGCGTGAAACCAACACCTCAACTCCTGTGTGCTTCCAACACCGTAATGGGGTTGTGGGGAGTAGATAGATGGTGGTTGTCGTGGTAGGTGCGGGGGGAGGAGGAGGAGGAGGAGGAGGGGTAGGGAATACACGAATAGATAGCACTTCGGAGAATAATACAAGTCCAACCTGAATCCTTCAGCAAAACACTCTCCACTCATTATGGCGACTGTTTGTCTCGCTCCGCGCTAGCAGACGACTTTTGCTGATATTAATTACCGCGCTAGTCGCGAGAGGGCGCGTTGGTAGTGTCCGGGCGGCGGGCCGCGTCCCAGGCGCGGGACCTGCTGGTGGCTAGCTGTTAATTAAACTGCTCAATTTTTAATTATCAATCGCGGAATCATTACGGGTGGGTGGGGGATGGGTTGGTGGGGGATGGGTGGGTGGGTGGGTGGCGTGTTGTGCCGGAGCGTTGTGATGAATCCGCGATGGTCCAGTTATCAGTTAAACACAGCGATGGCTGGCACAAAAACACACCTTTTTCAAGGCAGTCATCAGTGTCAAAAAGGTGGCCCATTGATGAGGTTGTCAATATCACATGGCGTAGTCCGTTAATTAGCTTGTAACCATTTTATGTGGAGGATAATTACTTTCACTCATTAAATCGGCGACACCCGGTAATGAAGGCTCTGATTGGAGCGCTGACGTCTCGAGGACTGTGCTGGGAGAGTAATGGGCGACAAGCACACCAAGCGACAGCCATCTGAACTAAGTTCTCCTCCCTCCTCTTCTTTCAAACCCCTCTTCATCAACACCAACCACCTACATTCCCATCAATCCGACCACCCACCCAAAGTCACCCAGCCATCCACTCACCTACTTCTCCACCCAATTTCCATCCTCAGTTCTCAAGGGAATCTTTTCATTTCCCCACGCTTCGCCCCTCTCAAATCACCCCTCTCTTGAATTTACACTTCACCTCAATCATTTATACCCCGTCCCTCCCACTGACACTGGCACAGCCTGCCATACCCATCCCCTTCATCTATAAACAATAAACGATTCCCACCTCTTCCCCTTGTGCACTCTTTCTCTACCTGATTGCTTTGATTCCCTCGCTGTTGAATCTGTCATATCACAACTCTTTACATTAGGACTGTAGGAACGGGTCTCATAAATAACTTATTCCCACGAAAGTACTAAGAAAGAAATTGATGAGTGTTTGATCTGTGTCCCCATTCGCCATTGGGTTTGGAGCGCGCAGTGATGTGAACGAGGCGATAACCGAGTAAATATTCCGGAGCGCTCTAAACGAAATGGCGAACGGGGACTCAGACCAAACATAAATATGTTTCTGATTTTATCTTCGCCTCTAAATATCTATCTGTTTATTGCCTATTGAGTATGAGTTACCGTACCCGCAATCCTGTTGAGAACGAGTTGTTAATGTTCAGCCTATGGGTGTTAATATCAGGCTAAGATAAAGGGTACAGAGCGACCTTCTACGAGAGTTATTGTTTAATAGTATTCAAGCTTATTCATTCAAATATAGTCCCAGCTGAGGGAAGGTCGTCCATAAGTGTTACATAAAGTTAACCCACATCGTCCCTCGGTCTTGGTGGCGTAAAGAAAAGGGTCTTCATGCACGAGCCTAAATTGTTTTTCAGGCCCATGGTTAGGAGAGCTTTTTTATAAGTCATTAACTCTAGGTGGCACCACAGTCGGGAGTAAGCCCTACGCGTAGACAGAGCTACAGCAAGAAAACATATAATGAATTGAAAATACATAACTTGTGCTGTAGTGGTCCTTAGTATCTATATAACAGGGTTTTATTGAATAACGAGCCATTGAATAGACAGTAATTGACATTTTGTATTGACAGGCAGCCGTTAACCACGAGAGTTGACGCGTTGTAATACACGAGCATAAGCGAGTGCATTATACCATCAACTTCAAGTAGTTTACATAGCCACCTGTCCACAAAACCATCATTTGTTCTTTTTGTTATTTTGCATAAGTTAAACCCATGAATTGCCATATCACAGGGTATATCATTTGGGACTATTCATTTGCTTTGACCACTGAGCTAACTCCCAAACCTTCTCGGCATGAACCCCACATGCATTCCTTCCATGTCCTTATCGATATCCTTAAATCGAAATATCTCGTTGTGTTCAATGATAAATTTCGCCCCTCTTCACTCTTCATAAACAATTAGTAATCTCTACCCTAAGTTTATTGCTCCCACTCTACTTGGTCCCTCATATATACACGGCGGTTTCCATTTCCTATTCCCATCACTCCCTTTCACTCCCCTTCCTTCTCCTTGTCCGCCATACATTTTTTAGCCATTCGTCCAGCATCACGTACTCTTTATCTTTACCCCTCCCTGGCGCGCCAAGTACAGCAGTTTTCCTTGTAGAATCCTCTCTCTGCTCCTCCCTCCTACCCCCCACGTCCATCCCAACCCTCGCCCACTCCCCTCGCGCCCGCCCTAGGCGTAGCCCGCTGGGTATATGTAAGACCCGGAGAAGACTTTCCATGTTCGCCGCCACTGACACCAATAGTTCATACTTCAATCTGGCGCAGATATCGCCCATAAGGAGCTTTCGCCCGGCCTGAAAGCGTAATCAAATTGACAATGTAAAAGGTGCTTAGCGGCGCGATAGACAGGCCTCGCGCCGACAGGGTGGCTCGAGCCCGCGTCGCGACAAGTCTTTGCTCTTTGAAGTTCTGGATTAAGGAAGCCTGACAAGAAATGGCCATAAAAGACATTAGTGTGCGCTGGACGCAGGCCAAGCTGTGTAGAGAGCATTCCCGAGTGTACCTCCCGACCAGGTCCGAGCAGCTCCGAGCAGTTCCGAGTAGTTCCCGGAGCAGCCGAGATTTGGCCTCGAGGGACGCTAGGAGGCTCCCCCTCGCGGTAGAATCCCGAACCTGGACGGAAGAACAAGCCTGGTGAGGCTGGAGATCTTGAGTGGAAGGGGAAGTGTGTTCAATGCTTATTATACGGAAACTGGCTTACTGTCTTCGTACGTCAAAAATACGCGGTGAAATTATTGGTCCCATACATCCTGATGCCGTAGGCAGAGGGATGTATGGGATCAATAATTTTACCAAGTATTTTGACGTACGAAGACAGTCAGCCTGTTTTCGTATTATTGTATACCTAAAAATGGCGAAATGTTACCTAGTCACGTGGTCACATACCCCGTACGGCACAGTGTGCTGTACGGATATAAATACGCCATGGGTAGGAGCGGGCAGCAAGTAGTTGATACAGCCATAGGTATATAATAATACCTATGCGCGAATGTCTCACTTTTACTGATCAGCAGTACTTATATAAAACAATCTGACCATGCTGTAGAAGCTACAAAACGAGATGATAATTCAAGGTTCGTACGGAACGAGGCATTTATGAACATTAAATCATTATCGAGTTGTGTGGCTTGTACAAACAGTATTTTGCCGTACGGATCACTGTTCCGTACGCTATTTTTATGTTATATGGCGAAACGGTGCATATTTACAACATATACGGCATGGGTATATAGTAAAGAGTGCGTTCGTCACTGTGTGATGAAATGATATTCATACGTCC
Source organism: Alentia gelatinosa (assembly GCA_950022655.1). NCBI lineage: Eukaryota > Metazoa > Annelida > Polychaeta > Phyllodocida > Polynoidae > Alentia > Alentia gelatinosa. The sequence continues at coordinate 13,432,136 of OX465584.1, read as the reverse complement.
CTCCGTAAAACATGGCTATCATTGAAATGACGTTTTTAATCATATCCAGGTATATAATAATAAAGAGATATAGTGAGTGTGTCTGAATTACATCTGTTCCTTGGGATTCGGAACAGATTTCATTCAGGCACACTAGCCATGTCTTCATATGTTTTTTATCCATGATTTGGCGCCTATATTGGGGGCCCATGCAGGGTCAGTGTGTTTACTGACATTTCCCTTCACTTATAATCCCATACTAGATTGGCTTCTGACAATGCTCTCGACAATAAAATACGCAGCAGAATAATGAATTCTGATAAATGATGTGTGAGGAAATATCGTGCATTCAGATTTTATGCAGTGTAAATGTGAATTTAGGAATATATTTAAAAGCTAATTTTACAAAAGAATATCAACTTGCCATTTCTGCAACTGCCTATATAGGATCCAAATATATCAAGCACCAGTGGGTCAATGAGGTATCCCAGCCTCTAGTGATCGGGTCATGGTCAGTTGAGCATGCCTCTAATTAGACACGGAGACACTGGCCCTCTGCTCCTTTCCCAATGTCACAGTATTAGCACGCAGATAGTGAAAGGGTGTTTTTTGCAGCACGCTTAAAGTCGATGTGACCATTCTAACGTTTAGGCAGAGTATATGAGCATGTGACGCACGCTCAAAAACATTGCCTGAAGGCATCACGCGACCATTTTGACTAGTAAGTAGTATATCAAAATGGCAATTTTCTTGTGGCATATGGCGAGATCGCACCCATGTAGCCAACATTCCACTACACCTGATCGGGCTTCAGGTTTTCAAGTTCAGGAATTTGTATCTTGGACTTGTTTGAAAGGAGATTATGTTGCTTTAAGCCATAGAAACAGCCATTGTGACATCACAGTGTAAAGGAAAATATAAAATGAGGATGGCTGGAATGCAACGAAAGACAACTAGGAAGAGACCCTATGACTACCGTCTGTACCATACTGCTGTGCCATATGTGTTTTATATTTGTGTCTTAAACATGTATATTTTGGACGGAGCTAGTAAAGTTAAGACTGATCTGAACTATGCTACCACTTTGAATGATGAATCAGTTCAGGGATCGTGATGTCAGTCAGAACACCATTGCATGGCAACAGACACACACGCTACTGTCACCCGTTGATACTATCCGCTGTTGGTTGCTTTCAATGGCATTCAATTTGTAAAAAGATAGGAATAAATAGCATCTTCATCAATGATCAATGAGCGTGGAGTTATACTTATAGAAAAAAACCAGTTATAACCTAGTTGGCCGGTTGTATGCTCCTCGGAGTTGCCTCCACGCAATATCCTCACATACACTCGGATATTACTGTGCGTCAGCATACGGCCGCTTGTATAGGAAACCAGCCAATATTGTTTATTTATTCACTCCGATTTCATAAACAGGAACCTGACGCATGTATACACGCATCATATGCTGCGTTGCGGGAGCCAACTTCCGGTCTGTACCTGGCGTGCATACGCGGTGTAATACACAAACTGCCGGTTACAAGCGCTCAGCGTTCCAACAGAAGCATATTGAGCTTCAAAGCTGGCGGCAGCCCGGGCAAATTAAGAGCCGGGCCTCGCAGCCGAGATGAAAAGGACCTATTTACGTCGTGAAATGCGACATGCACTTTGCATAACGTCACGATAATTCCCAGTCGTCATTAGGAGCAAGTCTTAAATTACACCGGCATGCTTTTCCTTGTTTTCCGACGTGGCCTGGCTCCTGTTTCAGACATTTCAATCCCACCTGATAATTTGGGATTTGATTTTGTCCATTAGGATTACGTGCTTTTTTGACAAAACTTCGGTAAACTGTTAAATCCGCAAGGTTCCCACATGAGAGATCTTAGCGGGTTCTTCAGCTCGGCTAATGTTCCCAAATGGCATTTGAAAGCTTCAGAACTTTCATTGGTAAAAAGCGAAGCCCGGAAGAAGTTCAAGTCTCCTTAAAGGCTTTCCCCGCCCTCCCTACTTTTACGCGTATGTTCATCCACGCTGCACCAAAACGAAGCTTGTGCCAACATGAAAGGCTATAAGAGCCGGCCATTTAATTAGCGCAACGTGATACGATAATGGCAGAGTATCTAAAAGTGGGGAAGCACATTATCTGTAACCATCTTATCACTGCCGGAGCGCCTTAAGGCCCTGGTGGAAATAATCAATTGATTAAGACGGAAAAAGGTAAACATCGTCAGTGTGAGGAGAGGTATTGGGAGTAGCTCAGAATCAGGTAATGAATCCCCCTACGATCAATCTACTTTAATCAATGCGGGTTTACTTAGCCCCGTGTCTGTGTATTAGTGTGTGTATAACCACTTACCTACCCGCCTCCCCGTCCCCCTTCCACCACCCTGTCCCCTCCCCATGTACACCAGCCTCAGGGCAGCCGATTGTGAGCCACATAGCAGTCCGCCTAGAGACACGCTAATCTAGGCCAAAGTGAACCTCATTGTAGGCTCATGTACCCTGAGTTACTCAGGTACAATTGCATGTACTGGCAGAACTGATTTATGGTTATTGGCACTAACACTAGCAGAAGGAATGGTGATCAGCACTGACGATAGAGGTAACGAAGAAATGTCATCAGAAGTAAGTGTATATATATAGGATTTGGCGAAATGTGCTTGGTATTGGGATGTCTCTTAGGAGTATACACTGATGTGTATAGAATGTACGAGGAAACGGAAAATGCCATATAACAGAAATGTCCCACGATTTCCTTTAATTTCTATTGATCATATATGTATATATATAGTTACATAATTAGAAAATGATGTGAAATAAAACATAGCAATAGTTGATAGACAATGACAATAATTTCCATGAACAATGACATATGTGTGCTTTCTTCATATAACATGATCGTGCCAATGAATTCCAAACTTTCTTCCGCTCTTTAAGGCTTTTTTCTCTATTTATGTTATGTATTTGCATAATCAGTGGCATTTAATTATCAAGCCTCCCTACCAGTATGTTGTACCAAGAGATTGTAAATGCTTACAAGTGCCATATTCTTGCATTGTTTGCTTTTTTATCGAATTTATATCACAATGCACTGCAACGTCCTGCAAAGCGCCGAAACGTCGCAAAATAAACTGAAACATCCTGAGATACATGTTCACCTAATGTTCTGCAAAGCACATTCTCCCACGCGTCCTGTGTACGCTCTTCGCGATTTGCTGTAATGTTATGCAAAGGATTTAAATGATTCATGATGCTCAAAGACGTTCCGCAATGCGTCGCACAGCGAGTACAGCGAGCACTACAGACATGCCGGACAAGACTCCGTACGATACTCTAGACTAGACTCCGTACGACACTCCGGGCGACGCGCTGGACGATATGCAGGACGATATACAGGAAGACAATGTGGATGAGACTCCGGACGAGACTCTCCAGATGATACTCTGGATAACACTCCGGGCGACGCGCTGGACGATATACAAGACGACACTGCGGATGATGTGCCAGACGATGCACTGGACGACACTCCAGACGATGCGCCAGACGTCACTCTGGACGACACTCTGTATGACTCTCCAGACAAGACTCTGGATGACACTCCGGACGATGCGCTGGACGATATGCAGGGAGACACTGTGGACGATGTGCCGGACGATCCACTGGACGACACTCCAGACGACGACTCTGAACAACCCTCTGGACGACGCCCTGGACGAGGCGACGGACGACACTCCGGATGATGTGCCGGACGACGCGCCAGACGACAACGGGCAGACGACACCGGCGCACGACGCCTAGACTCTCATTTTAAGTCTGCCAGGTTGCCATCAAGGACAGCGTACCCGAGCCCTGCAAGATCGCTTAACGAGGATTGCATTAAACCCAATCCCCGAGTCTCTATGAGATTTCTCAATTCAAACGATTGCCGTAGATTGATGCAATTTGGCGGGAAAAGCACCACGCGGCGGCGTCGTCGTCTGCCCGCCCACCCGCCAGACTTCCCCTCCTCCACCCCTCCTCCTCCCTCTTCCCTCCGCCACCGCCGCCACCTCCACGGCCGCCGCCTCTTTTGCCGCCGGGGACTCAGTCGTTTAACCTGATTAGCTAAACACAGGCCTCGATCTTCGGGATCCGTATTTTGGGCGCCATAATTGGATACATTTGTCTAATGAAAGGTTTGATCTCCCCGTGAAAATCACTCCGGATCAATAATCAATTATTCAGATGGCGACTGAGCGCATGTGTGTTGAGATGAGTGGGTGGTGTGGTGGTGAGTGGGTGGGTGGTGCTTTATATCGGTGGCAAAAGGGACCGAACACAAATGACACCAATGTCTGACAAATCCATTGTGGAGAAGGGGCGGAGGTGAGGGGTCTTTCCTTTGTGTGATTGTCCGCGGGAACGTAGTTTGTGGGAGTACATGGATGAGAGGGAGGGATCCATTTATCATCTATCACATACAATATCCCCATTGAAAATGTATTGGGACTCCGTAAACCACTACTCATTGTTTGAAAAATGTCATATGCCATAACCACTGTACCTGGATTTCAAATCAATTGTATATGGCCTTAAACCATTATATACGGGAAAATAGTCTCTTAATGATATATATAGCAAAAATATAGTTCCTATTGATATATTCTTTAATATGGCAATTTATGGGTTGAATTTATTCGAGAAGATGGATAGTAAACACAACGATACCTTTGTGGACAGGCGGCTCTGCAAACCTCTCGAGATTAACACTAAGGCTTCTGTATTACTCCACATAAACCTCTCCTGGTTTACGGCCGCACGTGCCCCAAACCATCGCTTATGGTATATCTATCTCTATATACAGACATCACTGTAGCCGATCTGCTTGCTGCCATTTTCCATTAACACCCTTTGAGTGGGAGTGTGTGTGTGTGTGTGTGTAGTGAGGGTGGGTGGGTGGTGGTTTTGGGGGAGCTACAGAACGCCAGGCATGACTTACAATACTACTTTAATCTGGCCGCGAGCAGCTCCGAGCAGCTCACCAGACGGCGCTCGCAGCAGCGGTGCAGATGCTCGCACTCACTCTAACCCACTTAATGTATTTGGCCCTGGGTGCCGCATGAGGCTGGGCCGCGGCGCTCAGGGGGATAAAAGCTAATGCATCTCGTATTTTCCATCAATGTTCTCGTCTTCTTTAATCCACATGAAATGTAATCAGCACAACTATACTTAATCCCCAAGTCGGTTCCTCCTCCCTCCCCTCCCCTCCCACCACCGCCACCACCAAGCACCGCCAGCCGCTTTTGGATCTGCTCAGTCGCTAAAATCACCGCCCCAGTATGAAGGAGAGACATTTTTAGTTGGTTACGTCCCACGCGCCGCAATGGGAGAGCCCGGGGAATTACTCTTTCATCCAACCTAATGTAAACCAATATGGTTGACTTCGTTTTGCTGCGCTGAGCTCGGAATTTAGTTTATTTTTGTCGCAGCCACTATGATGGGTCTGTTTCTGGTAGGCGCATCGTGACACGTTCTAGACTGGTATCCGTTTTGTGATGACTACTAGAGCTAATTCGTGACTTATACTATTATAGCATGTTGCCACGTGTTAAAATATCTTCAATGCCTTTCAGTTATTATTTTGTTACCTTTGATATCATTCAGAAATCACGACTTATAACAAATGTTTGGGAGCAATGATCACACAGAATGTTTTGAATGGGTGACTACAGTGGTCAATCCAATTGGACACGAGTTGTAACCTCAACAATAATAGGAATTGCTGATCAAACAAAACCCGACCCATGTAAGGAGCACCTTGCTCAGAGCGGTTTCCTCAATTATATGTTTCGTCTCACCGCGTGCAAGGTTACCATGCACATAGGTGTAAATCTGTTTACTCAGATAGATATCCGTCAAACAGATATACGACCGATATCTACTAAGAATACGGTCCTTTACTGCTATGCCTAAACTCTGGATATATTTATCCCGGGTATTTCTATCGAAGCTGTCTGCCATGGCATCCTCATACGAATATAGCTGTCACTGTTATATAGATCCTTCTCATCATATCACCCCTGGTATTAGTTTTGATATAGGAGTACCATTAACAAATTATATGCAACATTATCCACGCAAAGTGACAATACTTTGGTTGTAGTAGATGATGTCAAATTTGATTAGTCAATCGGCGGCCATGATTAGAAAAAGTACATTTGAAGATTTATACAGTTATAATAGGATTTGTGTAAGTCATTTGAAGTATTCTGATATAATGATGCTATTTCAATGTCTGTGGAAGGGGAAAGATAAATCCAGAACTGTACTCGAATCTTACAAATATAAAATACTCCACTTGCTTTGGATGTGCCGTCATCGTCACTAGGCTATGCCTCAATGTCGATCACGGCACATCCAAACTCACGGAGTATTTTATATTTATACGATCCTCAATGCAGTTATTACTCTGGTATCTCTACATCTGCCTGTATCTATTCCTGCTCCTCTTCCTCCTGCTCACCACCCTCCCACTGCCTTCCCTGGCTTCACTTCCTCTTCGTATCCTTCTCTGCCCTGTAAGAATCCCGCTCTTGACACTCAACCCGAGCAGACTTGATCCAATGCAGATGGCGCTAGATGTTTAGTTAGTGAAGGGCTGTTAGCCTTGATGGTGCACATTAAGTCATGCGGGGATTGTGGGCATACTGGTGCTCGCTTGGCCTGGAGGTTTATATATGCGCGTGTGAGTGTGTGGGTGTGGTACTGGGCTTACTTCTGGGAGAGCAGGGTGAGGGGTTGGATATGGCACTAACGTTCTGGCCCCAATGTCCCTTGCCTTGGGGGTAGGGACGGCGGTATAGAGGGGTGGGAGAGGACACATCGACTGACGCCATTACAGTGTCACTTATACTCACTTAGCGACGCGGCACTGGGGTAATTGACATTGAAAGCCTCTGTCTGAGCCTGGACCGCTGCGGCCCGTCCATTTGTACGGAGCGAATGGTAAAAGCAATAAAAGGTACTTCCCCTAAAACACAGGCAGGGTGTGGGTGGTGGGATAAGAGGCACACTGCCGGTCCCAATCCTTCATTTACATGTCATTCTAGGCGCGTCGCATTAATGTGCCTTAGATAAAATGGAGCAGGTGACGACACACTACCGGTTAATGGGTGACATGAATACCCACTATAGACACCGTTACCTCCCCTCCACCATCCCCTCCACCATCCCCTGCCTCTTCCTCCTCCCTACCATCACCATCAGACACTCTCCCAGTATGCCTAATGAATTCTTATGGCGTTTGCCCTTCTATAATGTTCCTATGACCTTGGTCGCATGTTGTCTCCTAGCTTCCTATCCCGATAACTTTCCGTTTCCCTCTATTCTGTGTTGTTTCTGCACTCTACCAATCCGTACATTATATATATACAACCTTAGGATTACAGGGTCTCTGGTTCGAGTCCCCTCCATTGGTATTTTTTTCACATAGACTTAACAATGGGAACTCGTATTCAATACCCATGGAAAATTATAAAAGATACTCCATGGGGGAGTGATAGGGGTGAGATAAAATATAAACCGCACTCGATCCATAGCAACTGATTCATTTTGGTTTGCTACACAATCTCATTGGGTTTGCTCCGTGAGATTACTCCGCAACCAAGACTCCTGTCATATTTTCAGCTCAATGCAGTTCCTTCTTAGTACATTTGACCAGTCTTGCCTTGAGATTTTCAACAATAAAAATACACAGAAATCTAAATTGTTACTTACGCCAGCAAAGCCCTTATCTAGAACATAGATTGGAATTTCTATTGCAGAGCGTTGAAGGTACATGAGGGTGTTGGGGGAAAGGGTGTGGGGAAAGGTGTGCGCTAGTTTGGCAACCAACCCCTGTCAATATAGCCTATATTGTAGTTTAGAGACAGGGGTTGGTTATAGGAGTCGGTCTAGTTAAATCCCATACGGGATCACTTGAGATGCGCCTCAAACCAGGTACTTTGTTCTATGTATTCTAAAAAAAACCAGACATACTTAATATGAAATATTAATCGCTGACAAATTGATAAAGACATCAAGATTTATGTTCATTACATATTGAAAAAATATACAGGGAAGGAAATACGAAAATAGAAAATTAGCTTTGAGGTTATGACATAACACATTCTCCAAGTAGTACGAAGATCTGGTAGGAGAGTAACAAAAGGCGGCCGCTTATTTAACCCGACCAGAGCTAACGTAGAGTAGCTCTGGCGGCCAGTGTAGGTGTGTGCTCGCTTTGAGCCTATTGTGCGCGGGGGCGGGTTTAGCCACCAGGTGGCGTCGTGCGCGCGACCCGCCGTCAACGCGACGCCGTGCGCACCCACCGGAAGTGAGGTACAAGGGTGGCAAGGAGTGTGTGTGAGTGTGTGTGAGGGGAGGTGGAGATAGCAACGAGGTGGGAGGGTGGGAGGGTGGGTGGGAGGGTGTTAGGGAGGGTAGATGCCTACGAGGCGACCGGATCTCAATTGCTCAGCCATTCAGTGGACTCAATCGACGAGTGTTCCTCGAGGAAATTAATTAATTATCGACTTATGGACAGGATGCAAGATTGGGGGTAGGGGGTAGGTGGAGTGAGTGAGTGAGCGTGGGTGGGTGGGGTGGGGGTGAGATGGGAAGGGGGTAGGGGGTTCCATGTGTGTTGATGAATTGCTCGTAGCAGCTCGCTAAATGAGGGCGGCAGCTGGTTGTCGGGTGAGCGGGCGAGCGATTAGTGGCTGCGTGCCGTCACATCCTGGTCGGTGGGTGAGCCCCTCTCTAAACAACCCGCTCATTAATAGAGCCATTCATTATCCGACTTCATCTCTGATCACCTATGGTCAGCTTATAATATAGAGATGCTCGCCTGTATAGTCGTACATCTAACGAGCGATTCGCCATGGGAAATTACCACAAGCTCTTCAGCATAGTTCCTTGTATGTATGTGGTGAGCAATATCATCAAGAGACGTCACGAGTTTGAATCTATTTATGTCACGCATTTTGTTGGCTCCGTAATCTCACGTATCTAGATGCGTGACATGAATAAACTCAAGCTCATATGAGTGGTGTCTAGATTATACTCGACCCCGTTTCCACGATTTTTTTATTAGTAGAAAATAGTGACATAAAAAAATCCCATGTTAAGCCTATGGCGTTTTATTTATCAGGGGTAGGATAATATAATTTATGATATACCCATGACCTATATACTGGAAAAAACGCTCCGCTTTGCCATATAATAATGTAATATTACCGTATAGGGCCCTTTTCCATATGGCAAAATACAAGGTTCCGTATGCATAGACTAAAACATTAGTTGGGCTCACATATTATAGAGGAAACCCATGAAAGTTTAGGGTCAGAGCTTGTATCCCATCGAGTTTGAATCGCGTAGTAATTCACAAGGCGAAGCCGCGTGAATTATGTAGCGATTCAAACGAGATGGGATTGAGCTCTTCCCCTAAACTTGAATGGGTTTCTGAATTTATCTCACCCTTTACATTGACTAATGGGCTAACATTTGTGACATATCCCCCATTGGATATTTTTCCTAAATATCTCATGGGCATTAGATACGAGTTCCCAATGAATCCCACTAACCTGCCCTGTACCCATTCCTCTCGTCCCCCTCTATCCCCCAACCTTTAGGGGACGGGGCTCTGAGTCCTATTGACGTCTGCCCACACCAAGCTGCTTACCTGTATCACATTCCTGGGACATGATCAAAGGGATAAAGCCATCCTTTATTGTGTGTCCGGTCCATTCCATCATCCTAATGCACCTCACGAGTTTCCCCACTTAGCCTGGGATAGCCCCCAGTGTACGCAAATCCCCTTCATATAGATCCCAGTATACGTATGCACCACTCACCCTAATACTGACCTCAGTATGCACCACTCACCCTAATACTGACCTCAGTATGCACCACTCACCCTAATACTAACTCTAGTATGCACCACTCACCCTCATACTAACTCTAGTATGCACCACTCACCCTCATACTAACTCTAGTATGCACCACTCACCCTCCTACTGACTCCATATGCACCACCGACCATCGTACTTATCCAGTATTTACCACTCACCCCCATACTGATTCCAGTATGCACCACTCACCCTCAAAATCTATAGAACACATTGGACGTTAAACTACCCAAACAAACAAACAAACCCATCCTCATAGTAACCCCAGTATGCACAACTCACCCTCATATAACCCCAATATGCACCCCTGACTCTCGTACCAGCCCCAATATGCACCACCCACCGTCATACTAACCCCAATACACACCCCCACCCTCATACTAGCTCAAGTATGCACCACTCACCCTCGTACTAACTCCAGTATGCACCACTCACCCTCATACTAACTCCAGTATGCACCAGTCAGCATCATACTGACTAAGGATGAGTGCATCACTCAATCTTATAGAAATCATAATGAATGTATTCCACTCACCTTGATGCAAAGCATGGAAGCAACCATTAAGCCTAATGCAATTCTCCCGTACACTGACCATACGGTTGCATAACATGACGTGTACCTCTAGACCCAGCATGAGGTGCGATCATCCCTAATAGCTCTACATAAACACAGCATAGCCCACTCACCCAGATACACATTCAAAACGCATTCTATTGGCACTCACGTCTAACGAGGGAGACGGATGAAGCTAATGGGACGTGGGATGAAGTGTAAAGGCCTGTTTCCATTGGCTGACGAAAAGGGTGTAGATTTTTTGTGTTACCTAGAAAGTCTGTCGGTGGTGCCACTGACTTTACGTCAGTATCGAAAAATCAGTGAGGGTAGTAAATTTCACCCAGTGACCAAGCTTTCACTCAGTGGTGGATGGTGCCACATTGCATAATCTAAGCAGAAAAAGTTGTGGGTCATTTCACGAGCTGGTTCGTTTCCATTGACCGATTTTGGGTCAGCAGTGACAAAAGTCCGTCAGTGGTTCCAGACTTTAGATCGGTGACGGGAAATCGGCCGATGGAAACGGGTCTTTACGGAGAAGAAAAAGAGGGATTTGACCAGAAAGTGGAGCCTGGGAAGATCAGGGCCAGGGGGAGTGGTAGTATGTGTTAGGTGTGGGGTGTGAGTTTGGGTGTGGGTGCTGGGGTGTGTTGAGGGGGTGTGGCGTGAGGGGAGGAGGGGGTTGGTAGATGGAGAGAGGGGGGCGGTGTAAGGCTGGGACTAACACGATACTCGTCCACTCCTATATGGGCGTCAAGTGTTCAGAGGCAAATGCTGAAATGCATCTGTGCTGTCGCCCCCATTACACACCAACCTCGTCGAGTCGAGGGCCTCAGGCTAAGTGCGAGCTGCTCTGAGCCGGTCTCGACCTGCTCCAGCCGCCGACTAAACCCGCCGCCACTACCGATAATAGCCCGCCCCAACAGAGATAATGGGCTCTCCTCACCCACCCTCCTAAAATGCATTGCATGTCCGCCAATTGGATTGTATCACAAATGCATTAGGGAAATTACAAACAAATCAATAGAGGGAGAGCGGCCGCGTAATGGCCACCAATCAAGACATTGTTGGTGGTGGTCGGCGTGGGGCTCTGCCCGGAGTTGTCTCAGTCAACATGTTTGGCGGGCAGAGCTGGATCCGCTGGTAGGTGGAGTGGGTGGGAGGGAGGGAGGGAGGGAGGGAGGGAGGGTGGGTGGGTGGTGATCCGGGTGGATCTTAGAGTCGCGTGAAGTTGACTCGGACCGGACGGCCATGGAGCCGCAAGTTGAGTGTTGGGATGTGTTTGGGTGTTTAGGTGTTTGGGTGTTTGGGTGTTTGGGTGTTTGGGTGTTGGAGTGTTGGGATGCTGAGTTGTTGGGGTATTCGGATTTTGGGGTGTTTGGGTGTTGGTGTTGGGGTGTTAGGGTGTTGGGGTGTGTTTGGGTGTTTGGGTGTTAAAGTGTTGGGGTGTTGGGATGGTTGGGATGTTGGGATGCTGGGGGTGTTTGGGTGTTAGGTTGTTGGGGTGTTGGGGTGTTGGGGTGTTGGGCTGTTGGGTGTTTGGGTTTTGAGGTGGTGGGGTGGGAGATGATCCGAGCGGATCATAGAGTTGCGTGAAGTTGACTCTGACTGGATGGCCATGGAGCCGCAAGTTGAGGCTACTTACTTACACATACTTTCAAACTACACCCAACTATTATATCTGGGACGTCTATCTCAGTCCCTGCCCCAATCTTTCTCTTACCATATCTCTGTAGTATGGGAAATAAAAGAACTGTCACATCGGTAAATTTGTACGTGTGAGATATCTCCCTAAATTCATTTCATAAATTCGATCACCACCCTTGTGGTGTAAAGGAACCTTGAGAAAATCTGGTAAGGACCTGTATTGGTTAACTGGACGTTGAATCAAACCAAACAACCAAACAACCAGTCCCTGCCTCCTTACCCTAGAATCCCCAAACACTTACTTAGTGAGATCTCATCCTAGTCCATCTCCGAAGAATGCCACCACCCTCATGTCATCTACACCCTTATTCTCCAGCACCCCCATCCACACCTCCCTCCCTCCCACCCTTCCTCCCACCCTCCCAACAAACCCCCGCCCCAGTCTCCATCTCCAAACACAGGCGCCCACCGTCCCACTTTCTGCACCCCCCGCCACCTCCCCGCGTGACAGCGCCCGACTCATCACGACAAAACAATAGACACAATCAAGTCATATTAACCAAGTGTGGCCAATTAATTTGCTGCCAATTCATCGCGGGCCTGGCGGGGTAGTTGCGTGACGCGTGACGCGTAATGGAGCCCCGACTGGCGGCACATCCCGCTATTGTCAGCCACTCCTCTCCGGCTAATGTTACCACAGCCCGCCTCTTCTCCCCGCTCCTTGAAGGCGGGATGTGCTGCTGAGATATGTTCAGACCTAGTTAGACCTAGTTCAATGCTGCTGAGATATGTATCTTCCTAGTTAGATTGGTTCAATGCTGCTGAGATATGTACAGTTCTAGTTAGACTGGGTTCAATGCTGTTGAGATAACTATATTCCTAGTTAGACTGGTTCAATGCTGATGATATTGTACAGTTCCAGTTAGACCTAGTTCAATGCTGCTGAGATATGTATCTTCCCAGTTAGATTGGTTCAATGCTGCTGAGATGTGTACTGTCACAGTTAGACCTAGTTCAATGTTGTTAAAATATGTATATTCCTAGTTAGATTGGTTCAATGCTGATGATATTGTACAGTTCTAGTTAGACCTAGTTCAATGCTGCTGAGATATGTACAGTCCTAGTTAGACCTAGTTCAATGCTGCTGAGATATGTATCTTCCTAGTTAGATTGGTTCAATGCTGATGAGATATGTATCTTCCTAGTTAGATTGGTTCAATGCTGATGAGATATGTATCTTCCCAGTTAGATTGGTTCAATGCTGATGATATTGTACAGTTCTAGTTAGGCCTAGTTCAATGCTGCTGAGATATGTTTATTCCCAGTTAGATTGGTTCAATGCTGATGATATTGTACAGTTCTAGTTAGACCTAGTTCAATGCTGTAGAGATATGCACAGTCGCAGTTAGACCGAGTTCAATGCTGATGTTATTGTACAGTCCTAGGTAGATTGGTTCAATGCTGTTGAGATATGTTCAGGACGAGTTAGACAGTTTTAATGCTGTTGAAATATGTATATTCCTAGTTAGATTTGTTCAATGCTGCTGAAATATACATTTCTAGTTAGACCGAGTTCAATGCTGTTGAAATATGTATATTCCTAGTTAGACTGGTTCAATGGTGATGATATTGTACAGTCCTAGGTAGATTGGTTCAATGCTGCTGAGATGTGTACAGTCACAGTTAGATCTAGTTCAATGCTGTAGAGATATGCACAGTCACGGTTAGACCTAGTTAAATGCTGATGAGATGTACAGTCTTAGTTAGACATCTTCAGAGCTGTTACCTCTACGCAATATCCTCTCATACGCTCGGATATTACTACGCGTCAACTCCTAGGAGCATACGACCACTTGTATCTGAAACCAGTCAATATTGTGTATCTGTATATATCTCTGAGAATTTCAAAGCATTCCGGGATTTACTACTGAGAGGAACTACAAGCTTCTGTGAATGGCGATGCATACCTGTATCTATAGGATTAACAGGTATCAGGATATAATTCTGATTATTTCACCTCCAAACGGACACAATACTGCTTACTCACGTACGTACGTCCGATGCCTAAACCCATTAGCAATATAGACTTTGCGTTTGACATTTAAATCCACCTTCAGGCGACCCAGGTTTGACCTCTAAGTGACCCCGATCGGATCCCCCTTGGGAGAGGGTAACCTACTACAACTGAATGTCAGGCACCCTTTTAGGTGTCGGTCAAATATGAAAGAGACCCTGCATCAGTGATGACTCCTTTGTTATGATGGTGTGGCTTCTGTTCAGAGACGTCGGTTACATGATGGATGTCAGCCATATGAGAAGACAAGGATAGGGAAGATGAACTTGTCGAGCCCTCCTCTGCTAACCAGACTGCAGCATTTACCCAGAACCTCTCTGGTTTAAGATTATTAACACTTTCAGTCCGTACCCCTAGCGGGAGGCCCACATGTCAAGTCCAACAAATATATAGATGTATAGGGGCCATCCATAAAGTACGTACGCAGAATTTCTGACAAGTAGGCCGTCTTGACCTGTCCGCTAATCCAACCTGCCACAAAGTAGGTTTCTAACCTTAATTATTGTATACCTATGGCCAAACGTCTATGAAATACTACCCGCTGCTAGGGGTGCTGTATGAACAGTGTTCGGGCTCACTGTGACGTAGTGAATCGGATATGAATCGATGAATCGGAAAGTAAAAGAAAAGGCATTTTCTAATCGATTTTAGATATATGATGATAAGAAAACGTAGTGACTGAGTCTGTAGGGATGCCATTCTCGGCCTTTTGTACCATAAATATGTCAGGCCAGCTTCAACGTCGATCGCCTATCATTATGGGCTCAGTAACTATGTTTTCTCTTATTATAAACAATACATTTCCAAACTGACTTTATTAGCCGGAGTATAACCTAATAGATGGGACAATCCAGTATAATTTCTATCCCCTAAAGAAGGGGCGCTGGTGGCATTGTATAACGCTAGGTGACAGGCACAGTCATCAAAACTCATAATTCAAGGGTTTAATCATGGGTTATGATACATAGTCTTAAACATTTAGTTTCTTTTGTATAGAAATACTGATGATAGGGTCATACCTATATTTTGTGAAAAATTGATTAATATTGCTCCATTATTTCTTTGTTAAAGGCGATTTTGTATAATTTTGAGAAGTGATGACTCAAGGCATTATTCGCCCTAGGCTGGATGATGCCTCAAAGCATCATTCACCCTGGAATGGTTGATGCCTCAAGTCATCATTCGCCCTTAAAGGGCTAAAGGAGGACAGAGGAAATGAAACATGATCAGAAACCATGCATGGCACCCTCCCCCTTTCCCTTTCATGATTGTAAACAATTCAGTTCCTTCACGAGAATACGTGAATAGCATTCATTCATTAGTGAAGAGTTATTAGAAGTAGATTTTTGCAACCAGCTCTGAGCAGGAGAGGAGGGGCGGCGAGCAGGGGGACAAACAGCTGTGAGAAATGAATGCGTCCAGGAAAGGAGGGAGGGGTTTAAAAAGGAGGGCATGGGACCTCTTGTTTATTTTCTGGCGTGCCCGGCTCGTAATTCATGGCAGCAGGACGTGTGCTGATTGTTTCATGTGGCGCGCTGATTCGGCCTCCACTGTGCGCCGTGTTTGTAGAGGTTGGCGTGCTGTTAATAGGCGCGTATTAATTTCCCTCCAATCCCAACCCCCCTGCGCCGCAATCACCCCCCCCCCCTGCAACACCCCCAGCCCCACCCACACACCCCTCCCACCCGCCCACACAGACAATATCCACCCATTCTCATCTAGGCTCGTTTCCATTGGCCGACAAACACGTTGTGGATTTTTTGTGCTCTCCTGATAGCCTATTTCTATTGGCCGTCACCGATTTATATATATATATATATATATATATATATATATATATATATATATATATATATATATACTAAGAAAGAAACTGATGAGTGTTTGGTCTGTGTCCTCGTTCGGCATCGAGTTTGCAGTGCGCAGTAATATGAACGAGGCGATAGCCGAGTGAATATTCTGAAGCACTCCAAACGAGAGTTACCGTTCTCGCAAGCCTGTTGAGAACGAGTTCGTAATGCTGAGCCTATGGACGTTTATTCCAGGCTAAGATAAATACATAGATACAGTCAGGAACCACTGACGGACCTAAGCACTGCTGACACAAAATCTAAATAGGCCATTAGGAGAATAAGAAAATCTAAACCATGTTTGTCGGCCAATGGAAAAAGGGCCTTTTCCGACATCAGTATTACTGGCAAGGTGCCCGGTGAATTGCTAAGGTGTCAGTAACGTAGGGGTGGTGGTGTCTATATCGCTGCTGACACCATCAGGCTAAAGTTTGGATAGAATCTGTGAGCAGGAAGGTGTGCATACATAGCGGGGGAAATGTTCCTGGGTAAGATGTATGGCCTGTCTGTCTGGACAAGACTGGACAAGGGTAGAGGGTAGTCCGGACAGGGAAGGTTCATATATGTGGACATGGCAGCTGGTATCTTTCACCCATAGACTTAACATTGGGAACTCGTACTCAACGCCCATGGAGAATAGTGAAAATATACTCCATGGGTGATGAGGTCAGCAGCTACAGATCTTGATGCAGTTCCTTCACAATCACAGTGCAGGTAACAACCACTCTGTGTCTAGGCTGAGTACCTAGACCGAGGTGTCTGGGGTGTCTAGAATGATTATCTAGACCGAGGTGTCTGGGGTGTCTAGAATGATTATCTAGACCGAGGTGTCTGGGGTGTCTAGAATGATTATCTAGACCGAGGTGTCTGGGGTGTCTAGAATGATTATCTAGACCGAGGTGTCTGGGATGTCTAGAATGATTATCTAGACTGAGGTGTCTGGGGTGTCTAGAATGATTATCTTGACTGAGGTGTCTGGGGTGTCTAGGCTGAGTATCTAGACCGAGGTGTATAGGCTCATTATCTAGATTGAGGTTTTCAGGGTGTCAGAGGTTGACCTGCAGTTACCATCCCGCCATGACTCCAGCTGGCTCCCTCTCCACCTCTCCACCTCTCCGCCTCTCCGCCTCTCCACCTCTCCACCTCTCCACCATTCCACCTCTCCGCCTCTCCACCTCTCCACCTCTCCACCTCTCCACCTCTCCGCCTCTCCACCTCTCCACCTCTCCACCTCTCCACCTCTCCACCTCTCCACCTCTCCACCTCTCCACCTCCCCGCCTCTCCACCTCTCCACCTCCCCAGCTCTCCACCTCTCCACCTCTCCACCTCTCCACCTCTCCACCTCTCCGCCTCTCCGCCTCTCCACCTCTCCGCCTCTCCACCTCTCCACCTCTCCACCTCTCCACCTCTCCGCCTCTCCGCCTCTCCGCCTCTCCACCTCTCCACCTCTCCGCCTCCCCGCCTCTCCACCTCTCCACCTCCCCAGCTCTCCGCCTCTCCGCCTCTCCGCCTCTCCGCCTCTCCGCCTCTCCGCCTCTCCGCCTCTCCGCCTCTCCGCCTCTCCACCTCTCCACCTCTCCACCTCTCCACCTCTCCACCTCTCCACCTCTCCACCTCTCCACCTCTCCACCTCTCCACCTCTCCACCTCTCCACCTCTCCACCTCTCCACCTCTCCGCCTCTCCGCCTCTCCACCTCTCCACCTCTCCACCTCTCAACCTCTCCACCTCTCCACCTCTCCACCTCTCCACCTCTCCACCTCTCCACCCGTCATCCTTCTCATCTCGCATGACCTGCTGATCGGTCCGCTGGACGCGTGTGGCTTCACGTGTTGCCTAGCAACCTACTGGAGGAGTGGGGGGAGGTGGCAATAAGCCCATCGTAATCCAGGTGTTTTGTAATCCGCACCAACGAGTGTGCTGATTGGTTCATAACCAGGCGGGCTTTCTGATCACTGATTGGTTGACAGGAGGCAGGGGTGGAGTTGCCCGGTGTGTGTGTGGAGGGGGGGGGGGGGGGGGTGGTGGAAAATAGATGAGATTGAGGAACTGCTGGGGTGACTGAATTTCTGGTGGGTGGGTGCAGGTTGGACAGCATGTGGATGGGCGGGTGGTGTCAAAAGGTTAGGGAGCAGATTTGAGGGTAGGCTGGTGGGTAGGTTATAGAACAGATTGGTGGGTAGGTTGGATAGGCACATTAGTAAGCAGGTTTCAGGGTATGCTGGGTGGGCAGGTTAGGGAGCAAGTTTGAGGGTAGGTCAGTTAGGCAGGTTAGTGAGCACGTTCGAGGGTTGGGCGGGCAGGTTAGGGAGCAGGTATGAAGGTAGGCTGCGTGGGCAGGTTAGGGAGCAGGTTTGAGGGTAAGTTGGGTGGGCAGGTTGAAAAATAGTTTGGAGGGTATGTCCGGTGAGCAGGTTATAAAATAGTTTGGAGGGTATGTCAGGTGGGCAGGTTGTAAAATAGTTTGAAGGGTATGTCAGGTGGGCAGGTTGTAAAATAGTTTGGAGGGTATGTCAGGTGGCAGGTTGTAAAATAGTGTGAAGGGTATGTCAGGTGAGCAGGTTGTAAAATAGTTTGGAGGGTATGTCAGGTGGCAGGTTGTAAAATAGTGTGAAGGGTATGTCAGGTGAGCAGGTTGTAAAATAGTTTGGAGGGTATGTCAGGTGGCAGGTTGTAAAATAGTGTGAAGGGTATGTCAGGTGAGCAGGTTGTAAAATAGTTTGGAGGGTATGTCAGGTGGCAGGTTGTAAAATAGTGTGAAGGGTATGTCAGGTAAGCAGGTTGTAAAATAGTTTGGAGGGTATGTTAGGTGGGCAGGTTGTAAAATAGTTTGGAGGGTATGTCAGGTGGGCAGGTTATGAGGTAGGCTGGAGGGTATGTCAGGTGGGCAGGTTATAAAATAGTTTGGAGGGTATGTCAGGTGGGCAGGTTATAAGGTAGGCTGGAGGGTATGTCAGGTGGGCAGGTGGTATAGAGCAGGCTGGAGAGTACATGAGCAGTACACAGGGCAGGTGTGAAGATGGCATGATGACTGGGGAGTCGACCTGCAGCCTATCGCTTCCGTATGACTGATTAACACCATGCCAGATGACCTTTCGTCCCATCATAAACCTCATCAATCGCCGGAGACTCCATTCCCCCGTACCCACCTCCTCGACCTCCTAGCCAGCCTCGTGATTAATTTAATAATTACACAGAGAAATATCAATCAGGTAGATTGCCTTGCACGCCAGTGGAGGCGGGTGTGGACTGGGGGAGGGGGTCACAAGGGATGGTTCATCCAATCCAGGCCAATGCACGCTTACATTTCATACTAGCTTTATACAGAGGTTTTTATCATCCACCGTACTAAACCTATAGGGACTGTGTAATTCATAGGACGGAGATTACGGGTGCTCGTAATCTCTGCCATATACAGAGCGGAGATTACGGGGAAAAGCCCCTTGTGTAAAAAATAGTGAGTGATAAGATCGGCGGCCATTTTGTCTTTTCTCTGAAGATTCAAATTTGCAATGCTGAATGATAACAACAATATAAACTGGTTTCAGATAAAAGAGGTCATAATCTCCTGGGACTAGACTCGATCTATCCTTAATTCCTGAGATAATACAACATCTTAGGGATAGGTTAAAGTTCACTCATAAGTATAAGATATTATCATGAGAATGTTTTAGTCTTTCGAATAACTCTATGATTCCTAATTTCTACCCTGATTCCCAATTTCTACCCCTCATTTGCTCGGATATTACTGCGCCTCTAGTCCTCGGAGATTACGGCCGCTTGTATCTGAAGCCAGTTAATATGGTGTATATATATTCCATACTAGGTTTATACAGAGGTTTATATCCCCCTGGCAAGGAGCTCCAAGCAGGTGACCAGTAGCTTGATTACTGCTGGCCACAGGTATGTAGGACACTCTAATGAACACCCTCCCTGAAGCGGTGTATACGCGTGATTAGTGTTCATTAAGAGGGCCTCTAATTGATAACTGTGTCTATTCCTGATTTGTACCTTCAGTGAAACTACAGCCAGCGCCTCCCATGTTTAATGAGGGTAGAAATTAGGAATTATAGAGTTATTCGAAAGACCAAAGCATTCTCATATAAATATCTTATACTTATGAGTGAACTTTAACCTATCCCTAAGATGTTGTATTATCTCAGGAATTAAGGATAGATCTGTGAATAGATCAATCAGATTTTATGTTTTGCTTTCCTATTGAATCACAATCTGTAGGGTAGGTTTTTCCAATCCCACGGCGGTATTTGTTTTCTTACGCCTCCTCAAATGCAATTTCCTACTTGGAAAACATTCAGTTAATTCTACCTCTTTATCTACCATATTTCTTTCTCAAACTCCTTTGCCATTGCTCTTACCATTTATCATCTATTTTTCCCATAAGAATGATCTTAGATTCCTATTTTCGTTTTGTGTAAATCTTTTCTTTTTTTCATTCAATATTCATTCTGTAGTAACATCTCCTTAGGATGAAAAGACACCCTATATTCGGTGGGCTACAGGGCTAAAGTTTAATTTTTAAATAATAACTTCCCAATATCAGCTAGGGCCTCTTGTTTGCATGTGGTGCCAACACACATAGAGTGAGCGAATCTATCCTGTGTATACCCTTCTTGTCATAATACTACATGATTATATCATATCAAGCGTATACAATTGAAGTCATTAGATTAAACAACATGGGTCGATAGTAAGGGACAATTACAATTTCCTTACTTAATTTGGGATTGCTTCATATATTATTAGAAAACGTCCTTACTGTGGACGAAACGGTTCCTGTTTGAGGTCAGTCGTCAATATCATACTGCCTGACGCCAGAGGCGGAAGGCATTATGAAATCGACGACTGACCGAGAACTAGAATCGTTTCGTCTACAGTCAGGACGTTTGCTTATTATTATATACCTTAAATCGATCAAAAAACGACAATTTAAATCACTCTCACAGCGGGCACGAACATTATTATTACTGCGCCCCTAGCAGTGGGCAGTATTTCATAGACATTTGGACACAGGTATATAATAATATCATTTCAGTGTGCATCTTTAAAATACATTCGGCGAACTATTGGCGGCAGTAAGTTACATGCCAGCGTATATCTTGTCTTTCAGGTCCGGTATCCTTCCTTAGAATTCCTAATCTCTTCTCAGTGCTTTCCGGCATTTTCCTGTAATTCACTCCTATTCCCGCTGCTCTCACCCTGGCCTACCCCGCGCCCACTGCTGTAGGGGGAGACCTGCAATGTGTTTGCTCAGGCACTTCGGAACATGGCGTGGTTCACACCATTACGCGGTAGTAGTAAATATAGTTATCCCCATTCCCACTCAAGTGGCGAGCTGACAGTGTGGAGCTGCTCAGAGCTGCTCTACGCTAAGTGGTCGCAAAACCGCGCTGGGCGCTGTATGGATCTGACATGTATACGGCCCCAAAAACCTAAAAGGCCAATAGGCAGATAACAGACATGCTCTCTCGCTGTAGGCAGGCTGAGCTTTTGAAAATCACGTAGACCCAGTCGCTTATCGAGTTGTGGTGAATGGTCTCCGCGATGGTTTTTTAAATATTTTTTTAACCCCGAATCGGATAGCGTTTCGCCGGAATGCAGTTTCCGGGAAGTAACTCGGAGGGATTCTTTTAAGGTCAGGCAAAAGGCAATTTGAACGATTTTATTTTTTTTGCAGTTAAAACACCGAACATCAGTCTAAATCACATGTATTCACTCAATGTGCAACTCTTACACCAAGTACTCTCGAAATCGTGTTGGGAAATATAAAAGAAAACAAATCATGCAAGTACGTGTCATTGTGATCTATACGTATCCATAAGTAATCAATTTAAACCTACCTTTGGGATATCAGAATAGAAACTGCGCACCAAGGAAACTCTATTATCATACACTTCTGCAGGAATGTCTCACACTGACTGACCAGCTGTAGAGATTCAGTACAGCACACTGTGCAAGAACTAGTAGTTCGTGCACTCCATACCACGTGACTTGTTATAAGATGACATTTTTAACGAGGTCAAGGTATATGAGAATAAGGAGCAATAGTGAGTGCATCTGAATAACATGTGTTCTTTGTTGTTTTTGGTCGGAAATATTTACCTTGTTCTTCTGATGGTCCCTATATACCCTCAGGGTCCCCTGGGGCGTTAAACCACAAACAAACAAACCTCGTTCTTCGAACTCAGTGAGTATATTTCCGACCGACGCAACTCGGAACAGATTTCATTCAGGCACACTAACAATGTCTCCGTATAATACCTCCAACACGATCCGGGAGGTAATCTATAACTTACGTCCAGAGCATAGATACCTAGATCGAGCGCCTATATCATAACCTATATAACATATTAGTACTCCTGATATATGATCCACTGGTGTGACCTTTCCTCATTTAAGGCAGGCTTGGGATCATTATGAGCTGCAGCGAGACCCTGCGCCATGGACGCCCCTGGGAGAATAATTCCATTTCTGCCGAGTTAATTCCCCCCGCAATCCCGTGTAATTTGATGGCGCGACGTTTTAGGCGGGGCCTTTCTGTCAGCCCCATCAACAAGCCAAAGCATGCCCCGCTTCCTGTGCCCGCCCGCCGTCTACCACCGTGTCACTTGTCAGTTCGAATGGCGCTAACCGTCTCAGAAAATTGCTGCTTCATCAGTCGGTGTCAAGTCCGATTCCCTGGACTTTCTCACCCCTTAATGGCTTGCCAATCTTTTTAACTGTATTGATGCCGCTGAGGGGTGCCATTTAAACAGTGAAGGAGAAGCATGGTGCACTCCAAATGTTTAAGTGATTTTACGTACAATGCCGCCACTGGCCCCTTGGGTGGGAATGGATGGTCGAGGTATACTGGAATAGTAAGGGTAGAGAATAGGAGAAGTATCTAAGTGGTCGGTGGAGGTGTCTAATGAGGGTAAGAGTGAGGGAAGTGGCAGGGAGGTGGTATTTCATTGGTCGAGCTGAAGGAAATGAGTAAATTGTTGGTAGGATGTGGCGCAATTCAGAAGCTGAAGGTACTGTGCCTGTGTCGGTGCAGTTTTCATGGTTCGCAGTATGGCAGGGTTTTGTATCTGAGTATGGCAGGGTTTTGTATCTGAGTATGGCAGGGTTTTCGTATCTGAGTATGGCAGGGTTTTCGTATCTGAGATCCAGACTTGGTGGGACCGTGAGAACATAGTAAGATTAGTATGTCTGAGTTAGTAGTAGGTTTGGGGACATATTACTTGGAGTGGTTAGGTAGGATATACCCTACAGGTAAGAATATAAAGAAAATTTAGAGTAATTCTTTTCCTTGTTGCTTGAGTTACTCTTGGATCATTGTTCGCACGGTATGATGGAAAGTGTATTCCATTCAGTGGCATTTTTTTACCAAGGACATAGCAAGATGTGAAGTTATATAAGAAGCACATATCTTTGTGTATTCAATCAGTTATAGTAGATATATTTAAGTAATTGGGTTGGAGAGCTCGCGGATAAGGGTGGTGAGGTAGCGACGATAAGGGACTAGTTTTTGCTTTGTAGAACCGAGGGACTATTTTCCCGTATACAATGGCTATCTGACTATTTTCAAACAATATGTAGTGGTTTACTGACTCCTCGTGCCTGTAAACTCAATAGGGAATTGGTATACGATGGATAATAAGAGATGGTACAATATGACTATAGTTCTATAATCACAATCCACCCCTGCATTCCACACTCCCTGCAATTTTTTCGTATTTAATTATCTTTACATTGCCACACTCACATGTTCATCAGCATCTCTTTAGTACCAAACCTTTCTGAATACACCACATAACCTCTCACCACACCCTCCCGTCGCATTTTCTCAGAGCATTTACAATGGCTGCAAATGAATCGGGTCGTTGAGCTGTCTCAGGAGGAAAATGCTCAGAGGTATTCCAAACTAAGGTAGTATCATTGAAACACCATATGAAAAATATTGTTTTTTTCTTCAAATTTCAATCCGCACTTCCTTATCTATCGTCTGTATAGTTATCTCGCATTCTCTACACCACGACCATGGCGTAGTATTGTCACTTTACCGGAGTGATCGTTGAGTATTTTTTTCTAAAATTATTCCTATGGCAAAACTTGTACCAGGTGTGAGATAAAACATCGTACACACGATCATTCTAAATGTAGGATGCATGTTTTTCTCATATATCTATTATACTTGCTGGCTTTGCCCCCATAAGGCCTCCACCCCACAGCTGGCGGCCCTAGCGGTGGTGCCCGTCAGAACCCTTACAAGGTTCCACACTCGGAACGCCTTTCATGGCGTTGTCAAGCATGGCGGCCAGCCGCGGATCGTGTCGCCATGGCAACGTGACGCTGTCAGGATGGAGGAAGCCTGTTCCCGGCGTGAGCGGGGATTAACGTGGTAGGCGGCTGGGTACCAAGTGTGTCAGGGGAAGGTGGGTGGGTGTTGAGGTTAGACGACCGAATAGAGACTTGGAAAGCAAAGTCTAGTACCCACCCCACCCCCTTCCGTCCATTTACCCCCCCCCCTCCCTGCAACCCTCACACTCACACACACTTAACCTCATCTCCGGGGGTTTAGTCTGGGCTTGGACAGCCTCGTTTTGATTGCGTGCAGACTACAAATTAACGTCGCGCAGGGAGGAAGTGTCCAAAAACGTCGGCCGCAGTATTTTTGAAACGTGGATAATTATATTGGTCAGACGACACCCAGGGAGGTTTCAGGATGGGATGTTAGTATTTAAGTGACTCAATATAGAACCGTATTGATCTGGGCTCTGAAAACGGCCAGCAATACCATGAACATCCGGGGGTACTTCTCTACATGTGTGCGCTATGACGACTACTATATATAGGCATACATCAAGGGCCCGTTTAATAATCTAGGATCGTACATAAAAACCCTTTTTCTGTAACTCGTACAAGGGTTATCGTTCAATAATATTTAAGTTTGCTAACACAGCATTAGCCGTCCATAAAGTCGTCTTTTAGCGTTGAATAATGTTGTTTTTTTAAAAATAATATCTGTCTAATAATATTTATATAATATTTATATAATAAAGTTATAAAGTTATACCCATACCGTCCCTGGGTTTCTATGGCATAAAGAAAAGGGTCCTCATGTACGAGCCTAGATTATTAATGGTGCCCCAGAATCGCTTATGTATTGCGATTATTCATTAAGATGGGCACCTACTGCTTGCGACCTGGCTTAGACTTGACATTTGAATAAAAAAAAATCTCCTCATAGCCTTGTCAGACGGATGAAAAATTCGGTTTCACAGAATGTTAGAGTACAAAACTAAACAACCACATTTTCGCTCTGTGCCATATTCTGTCGGAATGCTTGTCATAGTGTATTGGGAGCTCAGTGGGTTTCTGACCTCATAAAACTGTGATATTAGGATACTTGATGAACGTAAGTCCTATTAGCAGCTTGGTAATAAATAGATCAATATCTACGAAAGTAGTAGTATAGGCATTATACCCAAACTGAAGAGTTTGTTCTGCTACTTCGTTATATAAAGAAACAGGAATATATGCAGCTGGTAAAAAATAGATCCTGTCAACTCGGCATCCATCCGTCTAAATGCGCGGCGGTAATTCGGCTCGAGGCAGGACCCCATTACCGCTGACAGAAAACGGAAGACCCGGCCCGGTCACATGATCAAACAGGAAGTCACACGACCCATTAGGACTGACGGTGGCGCCGCGGTGCGTCGGAGCGGGGAAGGATAACGGTGTACTGTGTTATTAGTGTGGGGTTGAGGTGGTCGGTCGGTGCAAGGGTTCTAGATGGGGGTTTAGAAATCGGTCCTGGGGGTTTTGTGAGGAATCAGGGTGGGATTGACGGAGTAGGGTGCATGATTGACCCGCCTCACTGGCTTCCCTTCTCAACCCCCTACTGCCATTATCACATGACAGATAATAATTATTGCATTTCCATTGAAAGCATTGCTTACCTCTGGTTCAATTTAGCTAGACGTGGATCACATTCCACTTAGGACTAGTGCCTTTCAACTGGAATACGACAGTGGCACCTGCTCATCCATTTCCCAACTGACTGAACCCTCCGACCCACCGCCACCGACATAGCCGCCTAAAACCCAATACGCATCTACTGATGTCAGAACATTGATGTACCTTTGTTGACAACAAAGGAACAGTGATTTGTCTCAGGCGAGGCATCCTAACAGAGTTGGCCCTGGTCAGTAGATGTAGGACAGCAAGGCAAGGGTCAGCCAATGATTGGCGAACCCCCTCCTTGAGATGTTCTTTTGTTGCCATTGAGTTGTTGTCCGATGTTCCTAAATCACACGCCAAAAGTTTATCACAATGTTGATAAATCCAGTCGCTGACAACAGAACATTGGTAAATGGCCCCTGATTGGGTGGCCGACACGGGCCAAGGGGTTACGCAATTTACCTGTGACAAGTTCACCAACTCCTATACGATTTGGGAACTAATCGTTCAACCCTGAATCAGTAGATGTGTATTGGGCTTAAAAATCTCCTCATCGCCTGCTTCCCCAATCACCTCGCGTCGCATACGGTTCGACCAACCACCCACCTCCTCCTAGGCACCTGCCGTCCACTTAGCCACCTGTCCGTTGGAGCCGGCTGCTGGAGACGTCATTGCCTACTGGAGGAGAGGGCCCTCCAGGCACTGATTGGGGGTATGGAGGAGTTGCACTGAGGCTGGTAGCAATGCAAACTAAGCAGGTTGCTCTCCCCCAATGGTATATCCCTAGAGTGGAAACCCCAGAGGCTCTATCCTGGTTCCTGCCTACTCCGTATTAGCACTGACTGAGTGCGGAGTATCTCTGTTAGAGTGCTCTCCTCAAGTCGATCAGAAATACACCTTAACCCTTTCAGGGCAGATAATGCCTTGATGCATTCCCCAGCATAGACCGGATAATGCCTTGAGGCATTCCCCCGCGGAGACCGGATAATGCCTTGAGGCATTGTTTATGAAATTTAGTAATATTTACCATTTCAACGTTTTATGAAGAAATAATTGATCAATATATCTGAAACTTTCAGAGAATATACCTATGATATATTATTTGATATTATTTGGTAAAACAAATAATATAGATAAGAATGATGTGTCATATCACGTGATCAAATAATGGAATATGGGTTTAGACAAAATATGACCCGTCCCCTGGAGTTATGCCAATCCATAGAACCCGCCCCAACCAACAGGGCTCTGCCACAGACCCCCGTCTTTAAAGGGTTAAATGCATATCCTACAATTCACGGTGGCGCCACCTGGTGATTTTTTCCGATATTGACAATTTTATCTTACAAAAGCCAAAAATGGTGAACCATGATTTTAGAAACTTATATGTATAGTACTATACAGTTACGATACATTCTGCTGTGAAAATCGGAAGAAAATGACAAGGGATTTACCAAGTGAAAAACAACTTTTTAGAATATATATTCTTTTATAATATCCTCATAGTATGGATCTGTAAAAACATTGGCTATTCCCTACTCATACCCTTTCCTCAAGTCCCCTGTTAACAACACCGTAGTCGGAATATCTGGTGCGGATGAACTCTAATTGCTTCAGTAACGATCACCCTCTCCCTGTAAAGCCATGCGTGCAAAAGGCGCGTCTGCAAAGTCATGCATGCAAAGCTTGCAGGCTGCCAAGTCGTTGATGAGAGGGATTCCCGGGGCGTCTTGGGAGTGGGCAGGTTTTTGGCTTGGTTGTGTGTGGGCGCTGACGTGAGTGTGCCCGGTGCCACGTGCGAGGGGTGCCACTCCCTTTCTCATCATCATTACAAGCGATGACACCAGAGATAACAGACTTAATGACGGGACCGGCCTTAATTAAAGGTGCTGAAACCCTATCCAGGCATGGCGCGCATGCGGCGGCAGACTTATTGCAATTTGAAGGCGGTAATGAGGAGAGGTGGGCGCACGCGGAGGGCACTGACCAGCGTGCTTTATCCGCCGGCAGGAGGCAGGGGGCGCTAGTGAAGCGGGATTCACACGATGGGATTCTTGTACCTAAGCGCCAAATCCACTAAGGCGACCAAGGGAATGCGTCTGCGATCTGTGCGACTGTGCAAATCCCATGCGATGATATTCAATATATTAGATATTGTCGCAAGGCATTCGCTAGTCCATGCGAACGTCTGCGAACGTCTGCGAACCCAAATTCGCATGGAAAATCGCCTTAGTAGATCTGACGCTTACCACACAGGGTTCAAAATCTCATGAGATTCTGTTCCTTATTAGGTGGGATTCACACGATGGGATTCGTGTACCTCACAGTGTTCAAAATCTCATGAGATTCTGTTCCTTGTCAGGTGGGATTCACACGATGGGATTTTTGTACCTCACAGGGTTCAAAATCTCATGAGATTATGTTCCTTGTTAAGTGGGATTCACACAATGGGATTCGTGTACCACACAGGGTTCAAAATCTCATGAGATTCTGTTCCTTGTTAAGTGGGATTCACACGGTGGGATTCGTGTACCTCACAGGGTTCAAAATCTCAAGAGATTCTGTTCCTTGTTAAGTGGAATTCACACGGTGGGATTCATGTACCTCACAGGGTTCAAAATCTCATGAGATTCTGTTCCTTGTTAAGTGGGATTCACACGATGGGATTCGTGTACCACACAGGGTTCAAAATCTTATGAGATTCTGTTCCTTGTTAAGTGGGATTCACACGGTGGGATTCATGTACCTCACAGGGTTCAAAATCTCATGAGATTCTGTTCCTTGTTAAGTGGGATTCACACGATGGGATTCGTGTACCACACAGGGTTCAAAATCTTATGAGATTCTGTTCCTTGTTAAGTGGGATTCACACGATGGGATTCGTGTACCACACAGGGTTCAAAATCTCAAGAGATTCTGTTCCTTGTTAAGTGGGATTCACACGATGGGATTCGTGTACCACACAGGGTTCAAAATCTCATGAGATTCTGTTCCTTGTTAAGTGGGATTCACACGATGGGATTCGTGTACCACACAGGGTTCAAAATCTCATGAGATTCTGTTCCTTGTTAAGTGGGATTCACACGATGGGATTCGTGTACCACACAGTGTTCAAAATCTCATTTTTCGGGGTAAAGGGCGTCAATAGTTGCAGGGGAAAATGTCTCAGGGAAATGGAACCCTACAATTTAGACGAAGAAATTGTCCATCCCTGGATGGACCTAGTCTCTTGCGATTTAATTTCAGACATATTTAAGATTTTCAGTCCGACTATCCTCTCCCACCCACCCACTTTGTGACTGCCATTTCCAGGGGCAAGAATCTCCAAGTGGGTATCGGTCCTAAAAGAAGACACAACACAAAGGTGAAGGGCCAGGTAAAAAAAGATAACACAGAAGACGATATTGCGGCAGGGTATAGGGGGGGGGGCGGGTGTACTGCGCTTCTGACACACTCCGACACACTCCGACACACTCCGACTCACCTTCCAACAAGCCTTCCGACACAGAATCGACAGTTTCCAGTTTTCATCTCACCCTATCACTGACTAACTGGCTAACATATGTACATATCATCCCACATTGAGTTATCTTTTACAATTCTCTATGGGCATTGACTACGAGCTCCCAATATCAAATCTATGGAGAAAAAAAACATATCAGGGGTGAGATAAAAAAAAAAAAAAAGGAGACGTAAAAACACGACAAGAGATATATAGAGGACACAAAAGAGGCTGGCTGGAGGACACACAGTAATGACTAGAGTTAGTGATCTGATTGTGCTACCAGCAGCTGACAACAATTACATGAGACAGGAGAGGACGTGTGGAGGAGGCTGGAGCCGGGGAGGGTGTGAACGGGGCACGAACGTCACGGCTCGGGGAAGGGATTAGCCCTGACAGATCTAAATAACCGGGCCGGGCCTCAGTAATGAAGGCCGTCAGGGGGTGGGGTGGGGCGCGACGCCCTGCCCACTAGGAACACCGGCTCATCCTAATGCCAATAACCGTGATGACCGCTGTATACACCATGTCGCCACCTACCACAACGCCCCCGCC
This sequence comes from Alentia gelatinosa, assembly GCA_950022655.1. Taxonomy (NCBI): domain Eukaryota; kingdom Metazoa; phylum Annelida; class Polychaeta; order Phyllodocida; family Polynoidae; genus Alentia; species Alentia gelatinosa. The sequence goes on along the minus strand of OX465584.1, from coordinate 13,402,085 downwards.
CGCCTCTCACAGCTACTCCGTCAGGTAGTTATATAACAGGGATGTCAGCTGGGGTCATGAAGAAAATGGAGGGAATATTTTTCATGTGGAATTTACTGCCTCAGAGAGACTGAGAAAACAGGGGAAATGGGTCTTATGGGGCTGGGGTGTGTGTGTGGGGGAGGTTTGAACTAATGTTTATTGGTGGGAATAAGGCATAATCTATTCTCTTTTTGTTTTAAACAAGGGTAAATAATTTTATAAACTGAAAATGAAAACAAGGATTTTCTTGAAGGAAAACTGACATATCTGTACATATAAAACTGCATCGAGAATCGTATAAATACACAATACTCTAGAAGTTTGGATGGGCCAAAAAACATCTACTAGCGCCTTAGCATAACTAAAGCAGGATACCCTACACTATTAGATATATTTTTAGTGTCCGAGAGAAATTATATCAGACGATAGAATTTAAAAAAGACACATTGAGGTATTAGAAAACATGTATTTCATTTCATACATTCAAGGTCTCCAATGGAAAGTATAGGATTTTAAGTGGAAACCCTGACGAGAAATGTTACGTGATACCCGGGGACGGGAAGTGAGGTGAATGGCAGATTTTAACACTGACAGTGTTTATAAACATAGCCTGAGTTCAGATTCTACTTCCCTCTTTGATCTAAACTAACTGTAGCCTTTACACTAATATAGAACCAGGCCATTGACAGGGCGTTTGTATACATATATACAATATCAACTAGATTCAGATACAAGCGGTCGTAATCACCGAGGATTAGACGCGTAGTAATATCCGAGCAAATGTGAGGATATTACGTGCAGAGATTACCACTGCTTTAGGCTGGAACCAGTTTATATTGTTTTTATTATTCAGCATTGAAAATTTAAGGTACTAATGAAAAGACAAAATGACCTTCGATCTTATTACGCATTATTTTGTACGCAAGGGTCTTTCCCCCCGTAATCTCTGCTCTGTGTAGAGTAGAGATTACAAGCACCCGTAATCTCCGCCCAGTGAATTACACAGTCCACATATGTTTGGTATGAAGACTCCGTAATCGGTGGATAATAAATACCCCTAACATAAAGTGGACCCCCGTTCTTACATATTAGGGGTAAATCAAACTTAGGTTTGGAGGTCTTAAGGTAGTCCCAACATAACAATGCCCATACTATAATACATGTATACATAAAACCATAAGGCTATAAAATATTCATCAGTGTAGGCAAATTTTTCAGGATTGGTAACTACAGTGGGAATGTACTAAATATGGAAATAAGAAAGACAAGGAATGCATCTCTGAAGAAGGTAAGTGGTGATACCACCACACCCCATAGCGTTCTCATAGGGTAACTATATTCAGCGTTATACCAGACACACCTACTCCATCAACATCCTACCTGTACAGGAGACATCAGAACCTGCTCTAATTGCTGACTGAGAATGATCGAAACCAAGCCACCGGGGCCTCCTCATTAGGGACTTTCAGTGGGTCTATATCATGTATATATGTAGCAGGGAGTCAGACTGGGAATAGGCAATGTTTAGGCTTGATTCAATATAATATGCTAACTGTATTATATACAGTACAACCCCGCTTAAGGGGTCATCCTTCGTTCCGAGCAAAATGGCCCCTTAAACGAGGTGCCCCCTTAAGCGGGGTTGAAATAGATTAAATCAAGATTTTTGTTCCGAGAATATCGTCCCCTGAAGCGGGGTGGTTTCCTTAAGCGAGGTGTTCCAGAAGCGGGGTTTTATTCTACCTATTGATCAAATTTTTTTGCGTCCCGGCATTCTTCGCGTGGTGTGGAGAAGTACATTTGGTTGGCATTTAAAAAAAATTAAATACCTATGCTGTAGATACAACAGATACCCCCCTCTGCAGTGGTTTTGGTACTAAGTCCATACCAGCATACTGTGCTGGTATGGAAAAATACCAGCATACTTTGAATACACATTCTGATTGGTTGAGAAAAATGACTGACTGACTGGGAGAACAGTAGCAAACCTAAAGTCTCGATAGGATATTGGTTACTGTTAATTTATCATCACCCTCTAGCAAATCGAATAATAGTTATGATTAGTTCGCACATGGAATTCTTATTAGTTGGGTATGGTCTATGAAGCTGGACTAATTGCATGACGGCTAATAAGCTAAGACTAATCTGGAAAACACAAAGGAGTGAATCTATGGGAGACATACACTAATGACATAGCCAACCTTGATGAGGGAAAACCAAATGCTAATTGGTATCTATTTATAGTATTATTCAGGGAGGTTGTAGAAGTGTACCTGTTACTCACTATCCTGGACTTTCTGGACGCTCAGGGCATAATAACAAAGACTTACTTCTACTGAGTAATGGAAAGTTAAGCTATGTTTAAGTTATACACTTTTCTGTTACTGAAATTTTTCAATTTCATTTCAGAAAGTATCTCATGAAATTACTCTATATATGTTACTACTGTATTTTGGGTTTATGAGCTGTAAGGATACTTCATGCCGGCCTTGAAGCCGACCTTCTTGCAGGGTAAGTAAACAATAAAAAATAAAATCCTAAGACACACACTTCCCAATATATATATATATATATATATATATATATATATATATATATATATATATATATATCTGTGTCTATATATTTATAGAGAGAGAGAAAGAGAGAGAAAGAGCCTCATATAATAAACACACATTAGTTTTACTCCTTACACATTCCGTTCTTCATTCAGGAAATAATCACTCAAGTGCATACACTTGATTCCATAGTTGGCCACCAGGGGGCACACGAGAATCATATTAGACAAAGTGTAACGCTAGTAACGCCGCCTGGCGAGCTCACGCCAAACGCCTCACGCCACAAGGATCGCTCAGGCCTGGGGGCACGCCAAACAAACTCAATATCCAAGGCTACCTCCCTCACTGGGCCAGATGGTCATTTGCTCGCTCACTCACTCAGTGAGGCGCCCCCACTCGACACTGACTGAAAGCGTAGCTGGCAGAGCAGCTCAAGATGGGAGCCTGGGCCTGAGGCGGTGTACAGTAATCTAAGTGTGGGATTCAGACATCGATAAGAGCGGAGGCATGACAGCATCAGGCTGGACAGACAGGCCCGTCAGCCACCCACAGGCTCACAGATGGTGTTTATTTAGTGTCTGTGTGGTTTGTCTGTGTCTATGTATGCCTTGCGTGATGTTTTGGGTTGTTTCTCTCCGTCTAAATGTGTCTTGTGTGGTGTGTGTGTGTCTATGGTTTGCATATGTCTATGTATTCCTTGAATGAATGGCAGTTGCTATATTATCTAGCGTATACAAAGTCCGCAATTGAAAATGTATGGGGACGCAGTAAACTACTACCTATTATTTAAAAACTGTCAGATGCCATAGGCATTGTATACGGATTCAATGGCATCGTATACGGCCCCAAAGTCATTGTATAAGGGTAAATAGCCCATTTGTACAGTAGAGCAAGAAAATAGTCCTTATTGATATACCCTTTAGTATGCCAATTTCTGGGTTTAATTTATTCGAGAACATCGATAATGACTGCAACAAACAAATGATGCTTTTGTGTACAAGCGGCTATGTAAACCACTTGAGGTTGACGTTAACCCTCATGTATTACTATGCGTCAACCCTTCGTGGTTTACAGCCACATGTCCACAAAACCATCGATTATTGTCTATACATCTTGAGAACTAACTGTTTGTGTCTAAATATGCATTGTATGGTGATTGGGTAGTTTGCCTATATTTGTATACTTGTCTTTCATGTCGTTTGTGTCTTATATTTCTGTGTACATATCTTGCTTCTCATCTGCTATATCCGATATATGTCATCTGGATCCCGATATTGTGAAGTGTCTCTATCTCTTGTTTATCTTTATATTGCGTTATGCCTAGTGTGCTCTGTAGTATGCGGATTGTATATACATATATATGCTATATGTATTTGGTGTCAGTGTCTGCTGTCTGTCTAGCCGCAACGCAATTGGCATTTGTCAACATGTATTGTTTATGTTTCATGTATCTGGAGATGTTATCCCTCCACTGCTTCCTGTTTCCTGTGTCTCAGTTCATATAATTTATTATACACCCATGCAATATATTTGATAATTACGTACTGCTACTCCCTGTGCAGTATAAATTGTATACTGAACCCTGTGCAGTAAACTGCTATGCTAAAGACGTTGAAACGTCACCAATGTATGGGCTTTCATGTAGACATGTCTTCTATGCCAATATATGGTAAGTATTTATCAATTTTGGATATATAATCGATATTTAGCGACCTACCTCGCTTGTACATGCTACAAAGCTCGATGGAAATTGATGTTATTTACAGAACTCGGCCTGGGGCCTCGTTTCATGTTTTCTAGCATGTACAGCATGGTCAGGAGGTTCTATATAATTACTCCTTCTGTACTGGTGTGTATATATGACATCTGCCTCTGTCAGCCGGAGGCACTTTAACGCCTCTTATAAAGTACATACAAGTGCAATATATTTCCTCATTGTATCTATCCTGAACACAATGTCCTACTGTATCCCTACACCAACTGTGTTTGAAGTCACAATAGTGAAGCGTGATGCACGTTCTTGGGAGTGAGTCGCTCAACATGTAGGGCAGATCTAAGATGGGGTTTATTTACCAATAACAACACACATATGGAGCTCATTACTTACCACACATTCCCGGGTACGTGCTGACCGTCTGGTCACTCAGCCGGGCTAAGTGTTACAACACCTCCACGCGTACGGATTCCGCGCTGCTAATGTTCTCCAACGATCCACCAAACTGCTCCCTCGTGCTTTAACATTCACTGACAGCGACGTTGATCCACGATGGCAGTCATGAGGGCCTCTCTCTACCGGCAGTACCGTATTGGATCCTCGTGAGCAGCTCCTACTGATACAGTACGTGGTGAGGTGCTCATGTAACTAACCACTCACACTCACACTCACACTCACATAGAGAGCTGCTGCTCGTCTCACTGGCTCATAAGACTGACCTCGAATCAGGGAAAGGGCCCTGGTGTTGGGTCGGTCGGGCCGTGTCAGATCCTGTAACTAGACACCTACCGCCGCGTGGTGATCCACCGCCGCCGCCGCTACCGCCGCCGGGAAGTGAGCAACTCGCCACTGAATGTCCGCCACCCAACAGCTCAGGCTCCGGGCCGCCCCGAATTGGCAACGTTATCGGGAGGGAAGCCACAGGGAGGCGGGCGGGGGAGCGGGGAGCGCGGGAGGAAGGGACGGCTCGGAGCAGCTCGTGAGGTACTCACTCAGTTACTGTGACTCCCGGGTCATCCGTGGAGTAGTAGTACTCCAGTAGTATTGGTGCTGGCAGTGGTAGTAGTAGTAGTAGTAGTAGTAGTGGTAGATCCAATGTGGTGTACTGGAGGTGTCCACTCCTGTCAGCAGTTAGCACTGTCACGGCGGCTTGTGGTAGGGAGCAGCAGGAGGAGGAGGGAGTGAGTGTGCGTGTCCGTAGCACGGCGCCTGTGAGAGGAGTGCCGTTCAGCGCGTGGGAGTGCGCCGTCTATCCTCTAGCCCCGTGCCGCGCGCGTGGTTAATAGCGGGCGGCGGGCGCGACGCGGCGCTGTTATACACCCTGGTCCCCGGTCTGATTCGCCGCCCGCTGAGCGCTCCGCTGATTGGTCGGGCGCTGCCATCACCGCAGCTGGCCACTCCCCCTGCGCCCCCCTCCAGGACCCCCCCGCCGCCCTCCGCCACACGCCCCGCCATACACCGTACACCGCCCGCCACCCGCCGCCCGCCGTACAGCATCCTCCGCCCACCGCCCCCCGCCCGCCGTACACCGCCCGCCGTACACCGCCCGCCGCCCGCCGTCGGCCATACACCGCTTGCCGTACACCACCCACCGCCGCTCGCCCGCCGTGCCTCTCCCGCCCGGGTCGCCGTGGGCGGGCGGCGAGCCATGCTGTGTGCTCGCGTGCAGTGCGCGTGCGGTGCGAGCTACGAGCGTGCTACTAGTGACTTTACGGGCCCCTGTCAATGTCGGAAACCGCCGCCACCACCGCCACCACTGTGGTCGTCGTTGTCAGCGAGCGGTAAGGCAGCAGCTGGAGCCCATTCCCGGTGATCATCATGTGCCCATCAGCGACAGTCACCCGTCTCCAGTGCCGCCGAAGCCATGGCCGAAGCCACCGCAGAAGCCAGTTAGCAGAGGGAGCGGAACACTGGGCCCCAGAGCGCGCCACCAGGCATTGGAAGCCACACGCGGGTGCTGCAGGTGACGTCTGCTGGGGATGGCAGCCACTAAAAGCGATCAGTCAGCAGGCGTACACACCAACACCCCACTGGCCACCCGCACACCCCCACCCTCTCTCCACCCCACCCCCGCCCCCGTCACACAACACCCCCCCCCCCGACGACTGGCATCCGTGCTATCCGCGGAACGTGTGGCAATAGTCAGCTCCATTATCATCCTGGTGGCTTCGCGAGAAGGCCAATGCAATCATTCAGTAGCGTGTCTGTTTGTCTTTGAAATGAGCCGTTAATATCGGTAGGGTATAGGAGGCGGGTGGGGGTGTGGGGAGAGGCAGGGGGTGGGTATAGGAGGTGTGGGGAGCATTATAAGGGGTGGTGGGTGGAAGTTCTTGCCCGCCCGCTATCGTGAGCTGCTTGTCAAATGGGTCTCGCAACACAACGTTAATTGACTGACAGTGTTTTTGTTAATTCTTTAATTATATAACCAGGATAGCACCCCGGCCCAGACTACAAGCTCGTGCTACACCTCTTTCATTGCCTTGTCAATCCCCGCTTTAAACGTACGAACAACACCCGTTTACAACGTGGCATTCAATAGGGGAGTAACTGAAAAATGACACGAAAAAAAAAAAAAAAAGAAAAAAAAAAAACACGCTCCCAAGAAAAGCATACGCTTTTTGCTCACACCTCTATTTCTTTTTAGCACTACTGCCATCTCCGACGCCCGTCCCTGCACTCATTTTATCCTGCCATCCCCCCGCCATCAGTCTCATGAGCTCGCCACCCCCTGGAGCATCCACCCGGAGCCTCGAGTACACCCCACGCCTCCTCCGCCTCCTCCTCATCCGCCCCTCCTCCTCCAGCATCTGCCAGGCGCATCTCCTGCCGCCGGCGGCTGGAATTGTGTAATGAAATCACTTAGGCCCTTTTGATAGACAGCCTGTCGACGCGCGGCCCTTGGAAGGCTTCGTGTCCAATCGGGGCCGGCCCCGCTCCGACAAGGCACCCACCATTACCAGGATGATGGCAAGGATCAGACGGTGCGCTTGTCAATCGGAGCCTAATAGATTTACGGACTAATGTAACCACAGCTCCTTCTACTCCTCCTGCACCTCCACCCGCCTCCCTCCGCACCACGCGGTCCCTGATTGAATTCAATTAAATCCCAGAGGGTTGGGGAGGGCATGGGGACCGACTGTGTGTGTGGATGTGTGTGTTTGTGTGGGTGTGTGTGAAGATGGATGCAATGCGTAATCGCTGTTTTGGTGCTGCATACCATGACAGTGGAGTTAGTGGGGCAGGGTGGGGGAGTCGGGGGTCATGCATACATGCATGCATGCTTAAAGGGGGGCGTCCACCAACCACGACAAGGCTACGACAAACGCCGACAAGTAAGTTCCAATCGGCGCTTGTCGCAGCCTTGTCGTAAGAAGGGGGGGCTTTATGACAGTGTTGTTGGGGCGTGACAGGAAGTGCATGCTCCACCAAAATTTCCTATTGTAGACCTCTGTGACATGCCATGACACTCCACGACAAGAGTCCAGTCGTGATAAAAATTGAGCATGCTTGATCTGGTCGTAGCCTTGCCGAAAAAGCTCCTGACAAGCTTCCAATCGTGGCCTTGTTGTGGCCTTGTCATAGACTCTTGTCGGGAACTGGGGTCCACCAACCATGACAAGGCCTCCAATCATAGGCCAATCGTGGACCTTGTCGGGAACCCATTGTTGTAGCCTTGTCGTGGTTGGTGGACGCCCCCCTTTAGACCATTACACACTGTGCGACTTTGGAACATGGATGTACCTTTATCTGAGACAAAGGAACAATCCTTAGTCTCAGGCGAGGCATCCTAACAGAATCGTCCAGTGTGGCACTCCCCTCAAGCTATTTGCCTAAAATTAGGAGATTCCTCCTCTGGAGATGTACCTTTGTCTCATGCCAAATTGCAGTCGTTTGTTTCGAAATCAGCTCTGATAAATAATATAACATGTTCCTTCCCAGTGTCGCAGTCAACAGAGTTTTAGAAATACCCCCCGTTGTGAGAGCGATTTGGGCCACAAATTAGTCTTTGGGTGGGCTAAAAGGGGTATGCCACACACAGATGTGGGGCTTCGCGGCGATTAAGCCGATTAAGCAACCAGAGACTAACCCCATCCTGGGATTAATTATTTTATCTGATGCCAGTAAATCGTGACTATGTCGCCCAGTGTAAACAGAATTAGTCTGGACTAACTCCTACCACCCCTTTTCTGGTATCCCGCTGTGATGGTCGACGCCCTATGCACATTTGCCTGAGACATGGTAAGACTAGGTCAGGACAAGGGGAAGTAATCCTAAAAGCCCATTCCCACTCGGCGATTCTTGCCCCTGATACTACTCCCGGGCAAAATCGCCGGGAAACGGCAGTCGCACAGTGGGTGGCAGGGCATAGTCGCCGACTATGCCCTGATATATTTCAAACATGTGTGGAATTGAATCGCAAGAGACTGGTGCCCTTTTTAGAGAGAATCCAGTCGCCGACTTGAGCCCGAATAACGGGCGGTAGGGCAATAGTTGCCGACGATTCTGCCATTTTACATTCCCACTTGGCAACTTGACAAATTTCTAGAAATTTTAGCTGATAGTCGGTGACTGGTGCCCCTTGAATGCCCCAAAATCGCTTAGTGGGAACCGGGCTGAAGAAACAGAGTCGGAGAGTGTGTCTTCCACTTAACATGGCCAACTCGTAGTCAACCACTTCACATCAGTCATCACACACACCCCGGCCTCTATAAATACACGTGGTGCTGAGGAATCTGTTATAAGCAGTCATGGCTCATCAATCCCTTCATCTGTGGTCATATGTAATATGTGCAGTTTTTTTTCTCTAAAATTCAAGTAAAGAGAGAACAAATACAATTGCTCAGTATAAGAGCGTTCTTCCTCGTCCTTGCAAAATGCGAATAACATGGGTGTAGATGACATATAGATATATATGGTAATAGAGGCATCATTTAGCAGATACTAGGTAAGTTTGGTAGACTCACTATCTTACATCGCCATTTAGATAGTTTTCTCTTCATTTACAGGTCATATGACTCTCTTGGAAGTCTTTTAATGTTGAGCTCTTAATGAGGGTTGTATTAGTGAATGTTGCCTGTGAATGAAAACCCATGAATATGACCCACGACGAATTTAACGCAAAACACTACCAATTAAAGATTCCAATCATGCAATGACTAGAAATTTTAGATGATACTATCACATACAATGGCTTTTATGTACTTATTGAGTTTGTAAGAATTACTATTTATTACTGAGACATTGTATTGACTTATATAAGAATAGTGAACAGGTTATTTTATTGTTAAACCAAGCAAGGCTAACACATCGTGCCAATTAAGAATTACAAGAATTTTACGCCATGGACATAGCCAGATATTTTATCAAAATAAACGAACAATGTCAAGGCAATATGTTTCCAAAATTATACAACAAGCAATCATTCTTGAAAATACCAAGAACGAGATCTTCCACCCCTCGAGTTCTCATCTTCATCCATAGATCCAATTACCCCATCTCCCCAGCCTGGACACTGCCATACATTCCCAAGAAGATCAGTGGCAGAAGGGAGTCTACAACCCTGAAAGGATCCAGTCATTCATACAGAACCCACCCACCACCCACCCACCACCCACCCACCCAAACCCAGCCACCCTCCCTCTCCCCTCACCACTCTGCACCCTCATCCCATTCACAGGCATTGAGGGGACCTACACTTTTTTCCACATGGTCGAGCACGCATCCCAACAGAATTTAATGAAGATGCTCCCACTGATTAGGCACCAACAATAGGGCTGGGTACTTAGGATGATTGCTTTCAAAAGACGTCGATTTTGCGTTGAGGGTCTCGACAGAGGCGGCGATGATTGAGTGAAACCCGAGGTAAAAACGTATGAAAGTAAATGATGTGATTAAGGATGGGTCGATATAGGGGTGTCGGTGATGTTTGTATGGGTGCTGGGTGGTGGCTCCTGGTGGGATTGGTAGTACTGAGTAGGCTGCGAGTAGAGGGTGGTCAGGGTTTGGTTTGGTTTGTTTTGATTTAACGTCCAGTTAATCATTACAGGTTCTTACCAGACTTTCTCAAGGTTATGTTACACCACAAGGGTTTGTGATCGAATCTATGTAATGAATTTAGGTGGAATTCTCACCCCTACACATAGATTTACCGAAGTGAGAATCCTTTGACTTCCCACACAACATAGACATGGTATGAGAAGGATTGGCCTTTGATATAACAGCAAATCTACCACTGCTAAGGGTGAAGGAGAAGCGTGGCTGCAGTGGGACTCGAACCCACAAAGTCCTACAACCTTGGGATCACAAGTCCGGTGCCTTAACCATTGAGCTAATTCCCGATCCTCTGGTCGAGGATGGGCATCAGAGAGCGGGTGTGGAATTGGCTCAGTGGTTAAGGCACAGGACTCATAACCTGGAGGTTGTATAACTTTGTTCGACTGCAGCCAATTTTCATCCTAGAACTCTCACTTGTAAGTCTAATGGAACGTTGGACGTTAAACTACCATCACAAAATCAACTGATTTTAACTGCCGATGACATACTCCTTACCACCCAACCATCTTTCAATGACAACCCACTGCCTGGCTACTCACTGCCCATTATCTGCATAGACAATAATGAAGGATTTTTTTTGTAGGGGCGGCCGCAAACCACAATTGGTTCACACATATTAATACATGAGTGAAAACGTTGTCAGCCTTGAGTGATTTACAAGACCGACTGTCCGAAAACCATCGGTTGTTGGTTTTCTTACCCATGGTCATTAATGATAATTAACATTCCTAGAAACTCAATAATGGGTTTGGAAAAGCCATGGGTGTGGTTTAGGGCCACCAATAAACAATGGGTAATGGTATACTGTTGCCCTATACATTTCCAATTGGAACTTCGTAACCCATGGGTACGAAAATCAGGTCCCAACCTACACTGCTAACTGCTACTGTTGACCTCCCACTTGGATGTTACTTCAAAACTCCCACCTGCCACTCACAATACATCCTTACAACCCAATTCTTAAAGAACTATGCTTACAGCCTTGAGAATCCACTGGCATGCCTCCCGTGCTAAAGACGTACATCAACGCAACCCAAAGATTCCTATAATCTCAATGATGCCAACTAGCGGGAATACTGTGTACCAGTGGATTCTCAAAGCTCTAAGCCTAGATCGTTAAGAATTCTTCTCCCATAGAGAACAGTGAGAACCTTGTACAGAATACGACTTAGAGAGTGAGATCTTATGAGAGGGGTGTCATACGTCCTTACCCTAGCTCCTATCTCCTCACTCTCCAAGCAGTACTCTTCGAGCAGCTCAACATCCATCAGCGAACATTAATTAGTCCACCATGTTTTAATTTCATTTAAATTTCGAAGGGTTATTGAATATTCCCCTCCCTACTCATTGTATAACTATCGCGCCGCCGGGGCTTTTAATTTAAGGTAATTTTCAGGTTCTTTTGTGAGGGTCCTTTATGCATTAGTTAAACTGGGGAAGACGTGCAGGCTGATGATGGGTTCTGGGGCGGACGAGCGGAGGAAACGGGGAGATACTGTTAGGAAACGTCCTTACTGTCCACGAAACGGTTTCTGTTCAAGGTCAGTCGTCGATTTCATACTCTCTGACGCCATAAGCGGAAGCCAGTATAATATCGACGTTATGGAGTTTGCAGCAGGCAGTATTTGATAGACATTTGAACACAGGTATATGATAATAACTGGTACGCATATAGAGCAATGTGTGTGGAATAAAAGTTACTGGGAAGCAGGAAAATAGCATGCATGGGGTTCCGTCGAATGGAGGATAGCAAAAACGCAAAAGATCACTCTTGTAGGATGGGTAGAAGGAAGGAAATGTGAAGCACTATAACTCGATATTTGGCAATTCTATCGCAGAAAAACAGTGCACAATGTCTTGTTGGCTGTGTATGGTGATGGGCAGTTAGCAGTAAGTAATGGTGTTAGAAGCAAGCAAGTTGCAAAAGTTTTTTTTCTTTTTCTTTTTCAGTTTTTATTTATATTGGAAGTGTCCACTAAGATTCGTTAATAATCCTATTTTCAGTAGGCTCCAGGGCCAAAGTGTAATAGATTCATTAATTCAAAAAGATATATGAGCAAAAGTAGGCGGTATACATTGCTAGAAATTTGGAGATTTTGCCATTGATCTTATCTGTGGTGCTAATGAACCACGTAAAAAACCCCCCAGAAAATGGGTATGATGTGTACAATGTTAGATGTTTTTATTTCATTACGTAATTTTTGTTGCATGTTGGTAAATGGTTGAGTTTGGAAAACAGAAATTTTGTACCCTTTAGTATATCATCCTTAGTATATCATTATAGGACATTGGATAGCCCCACCGGGTAGCGCCACACAGGTGGGTAGTAGGTGGAAAGTGTTTGACAGCTGGAGAATAGCCTTTCGGAGACACACAGTAAAGGGGCAGTAGATGTTGGCTGGTGGATTCCCAGCTATGGGATGCAGTAGAACTGGCAGATTACAATAATGGATGGGCAGTGAATGAGAGTTGGCCAATTGTTGCCTTCTGATCATTTATGAATGACGACTTAAGTGCCAGATCCACTAAGGCCAATTTCTTGTGAATTTGCATTAGCACAAAGTCACTCAGAGTTCTCCCAGTCTCAAGAGCAGTCTCGGAAAAAATATTATTTTTGAAATTTGAAAATTTGCTTTCGCAGATCAGGTATCTGCCTGGCATTTACTTGGTTGTCACATATCTCATGTGAATTCTCATGAACATGAGACCGGCATGCAACAATATTAAAACCTTTTGAAATTGCCGCATGTGTTTCTCATGTTGGCATATATCCGAATTATCACATTGTTGCATAGTCTCATGGCATTGCTTGAGAATTCAGTCACCTAAAGTGGGATTCACATGGTGGGATTCGTGTACCTCACAGGGTATTTGTCTCAGACAAATATTGTTGAGATTCGGTACTGTAACACAATCTCGTCGTCTGATTTGAAGGGTTCCATTTCCCCGAGACAGGTTTTTTCGCTGCAATTGTAATTACGATAATTACCCCTGACAAGGTACAGAATCCCATGAGATTTTGATTTTAAACCTGTTATTTACAGTGGCAATTTGGTGGGACAAATGGAGCCACTGCTGAGTCGCCGAATAAGTACGCAACCTAGCCAATAGAGGGTCAGCAAGCATGATCATATATGTTTCACACCATTCACCTCAATGGTACATGAGTCCTAGGGTGAGTGTTCACTGGTACAATGTCTGAGATTATGTACCATGTATGTCCTCCCATATGAATCCAATGCCCCGTTTTCCTCTGAGACTGGTAAAAGAACTTTGCCATGAGAATTTTGTACCAATGGAATATCGTCTGACACAAGGGGAAAGTTGTGAAGTACACTCATCTCAGGTACAGTAGTCTCTAAGTGTTGTTGGTTGGATGGCTGGTTTGATTTATTGTCAAGTTAACCACTACAGGTTCTCAACAGACATTCTCAAGGTTCTTCTACATCACAAGGTTGGTGATCGAATCTATGTAATGAATTTAGGTAGAAATCTCACCCCTACACATTTACCGAGGTGAGAGTCCTTTTACTTCCCACACCACATAGACATAGTATGAGAAGGATTTGCCTTTGATATAGCAGTAAATCTACCACTGCTTGGAATGAAGGAGAAGAGTGGGCACAGTGGGACTCGAACCCACAAAGTCCTATAATCTTGGGATTCCAGTGTCTAAAGTGGGATTCACACGGTGGGATTCAAGTACCTCACAGGCCGTTTGTCTGAGACAAATCCTGCTGAGATTCGGTACTGGAACACAATCTCCTTGTGTGAATGACAGGGTTCCATTTTGCTGGGACAACTTTTTTCCCTTGCAATTGTCGGCAACAATCACCTCATACAAGGAACAGAATCTCATGAGATTTTGACTTTAAACAGGTTTAGAATTTACAGGGGCATTTTGGTGAGACAAATGGACCTACTGTGACTATGTACATGAACTAGCCAATAGGAGGCCAGCAAGAATGATTATATGTTTGTAACACCCCTCAACTCAAGCGTTCTTGAGTCCCAGGGTGATTCTTCAATGTGAGTATGTCTGAGATTATGTAGCAGGTGTGTCCTCCCATGTGAATCAAATTCGCCATTTTTCCTTGAGACTTATCAAAGCACTTTGCCATGAGAATTTTGTACCAACCGAGAATTGTCTGAGACTAGGGAAAGGGTGTGAAATACACCCGTCTCAGTTACGTGGGTCTCTACGTGTGAATCCCACTCTAGTGGATCCTTGCTTGAGTCAGTACTGTGAGAAGCCACTGTCCCAGGGCCGCCGCCGCCGCTCATGGGGACCGTTTGGAAGCCACTCCTCCTGACGAAGGCCTGGAGAGATCGGGTGGGAGCTGGAAGGGGTGTGGAGGACGTGGAGGGCCCCGCAGAGTAAACTCAGTCCCGTGATTGATCCCAACTTGTGTTAATTGCAATGAGATTGGCCATAAATAATGTGTAGGGCTGGGGGTGGGGACGGTTGGCCTCCCCTCCCACATTCACCCGTCTTCAACCTCCACCTCAGCCTCTCATCCCTAGGCTCTTTCCCAGGCATCCCCCGTGTCAGGAACACCTCTGATTGTCTGCTTATTTACGGGCCTATCGTGGAGGGATCTCGTCCTTACAACTGAGAGCTTCATATTGGGTCATTATTATCTAATGCGAAGAACTACCGAGGCCAAAGGGGTACAGGTCATAAAGAAATGCTTGTATCATTCACTCAATACAGAGTCTCTTTACTTAGCATATAGAGCCTTCAGATGGCTACTGTTTAGAATATGGAAAGCCGTATTTTTTTTTAAAAGCAATTTGTATTAGGGGAATATTGTGTTATACAATCACCGCATTCGGCTATACAGCCGTTCTTTCACTTGGGCCCTAGACCCCTACTCCTCATCCTAATGACGGGTGTTAAACCGAATGGGCAGTGGGTACCATTTTTGTGTAAATCTTTGGTATGACCCGGCCTGGGTTTGAACCCACAACCTTCCATGCTCAAGCGAACACCTCTACCACTGAGCCACCGAGCCTTCGTCAAGAGAGGCTTATTCTCCTCAGTAGGATACGGAAGAAAATTTCATGGCGTGCAAAGTAGTGAGTCAGAAAATAGGCGTCAAGTTTGTGTTTCCTTTGATAACTTATATTTGAAATGCTGGATATTACAACATAAGACAGATGAAGGGACAAGTAAAACTCGACTACTGCCCAATTCGCTTTGATGTAGGCTTTATTAAACAAGTGGTTAACAACGTTTCAGTGTCTTAGTGGCCTTTTTCAAGTCCTCGTAGGTGACACCATGCAATATCCTCGCATGTGCTGGTAGTATTGTCTATATATGCAATTCTCGATCCAGTTCCATACAAGTAAATATCCAAAATGGTATGGTACAATTAAACAAAGATCATTATACTTACGACTCATTTTGAGGTAGAAGTTTCAAATGGCATTTCTCAGATTTAACAAGAACGTGGAAACAGTGTTACAAGAATTACTGCAGCTTCCATAAACCTCAATATTCCTTTAATCTAACATTGATGTTTTTGTTATGGCGACTTCTCCTATTATCGTCCAGGCCTGGCATATTGTCTCTGGTTTGTGTGGCAACTTAATTAAGACGTGCACGGCTAATAACATCAAATTAGTGGACATCATCGATCACGCTAATGACCTTTGTCTTAGGATGCGAATTCTTTTCTTCCATCCCCTTCATTTACCGTGGGAGGGTGTTTTTTTGTGTGTCTTTGATTGTCTTTCTCTATGCGAACTAATAACAAAAGCAGAGAGTTAATAAAATAGATATTATCAGCAACTATGCCATATAGTTCAAAAGTATGCATTCTAACAGACGTTATTGGTATATCGATATGGACACAGCTGTGAAGAGAATCTACAGCTAATTCTCAACTTTAGACTATCAACTCACATATTATTTCTAAATATGTTGTTTTATAGTTTGCAGCTTTAGCTTAGATTTTATATGCCATGTTTTTGGTGATCGGCTTGTAATTCCTTTGATAATTTAGTGCGTCATTATAAGTACTATTCTATACATATGCATTGACATAGGTTCTGCTGTTTAGACTCTGCAATACACATGTAGAAATCCATCGCAATCTGGGTCAATATCTTGATATGAAAATTTTGTGAAAGTTATTTTTTTCTTATGGATATTATCCTTTGGATACACTTCTCTTATCGGGAAATTCAGTCTAAAACATAGGTATGTTAAATAACTCCCCTTAATCCCCTCATCACTTTCATCAAATACTGTATATATTTTTTGTTACATAGAAGGTAAAATGTACTGGAACTGTTCCTTGTTTGACGTTTATGTACAAACCTACAGTGGAAGATCTATCTTCGGTTTTTAACTGTTAGTTACCCCCCAAAAAAACAAAAACAGTCATACAACCTCATAGTGAATTGTTAGATCCGATGACAAAAATTCGAAAAACAAATGATTGAATTCATTTCCATTCCACTCTAGATCTTTGTTTTGTTTTAAATGATTTTGGAATAACTGAGATTTCTTATCCAAATAGCTTCATATATGAATATAGACTTTCACTGTAAACCATTGAGCCTTAAATCCTTGCCTACTTAACAAAATTATCACCAAAGTAGAAATCCATGTTCGCTGAACTCTCCATCATCTCGTGGTGTTGTATAAAGTCACGGTAGAGTACTCTGCTTGGTGAGTGACCAGTAAAACTGCTTGGTCTGGAAAGCAGACGACAACGCAGTTGCAGCAGTTTCCAAATCTTTAAAGTCGTTGTACCAAATTGCCGCGCGCTCTCCACCCTGGCTAAGTAGCCCCTCGCTGCGCCCATACACAGGCACGAGGGTAGTTGACATTCTTCCCCCATCAATAACATGGTCAGTACTCGGTCGCGTCCTTTGCTAATTCTCGGCCGGCGAACCTCTTAACTCCCCCTGCTTCACACCCGCATCCCAGCCTCGCTGAAGTGTGCAGTATTGGTCAGGGTCGCGGGGCCCTGGTTTGGAACACGTGGGAAGAGTGAAGGGAGAGGATGTGGAAAGGATTAGTGTACTCTTAATCCAGATCAGTCCATTAAGACAGTAGATTCGGCAGTAAATGTGTCGTGTCGGGGGCAACGATTTTAAGTGCACGTGGCTTTGGTTCCGTGTTGTATGGGGAGGATGGGGTTAGGGGGGTGGGTTGGGTGGGGGTGAAGGTGGAGGGTTTTAGTAATGAGCTTTCAGGGCTGATCCCACTAGGAGATTCTTGCCCCAGAGACTGGTGCCCGGCATAGTCGCCGGGAAACGACAGCAGGTGGGAGGGAATATTCGGTAACAAGCAGCTCGAAAATTTCAAACATGTTTGAAATTAAACGCAAGAGACTAATGCCTTTTTGGGATGGACTAGAGTCAGCAACTCATGCACGCACCAAGATTTTGCCAATTTTGCATCCCCACTTTGCGACATGGCAGATTCCTAGAAATTTGTGCACATCCACAAAATCGCTTTTAGTGGGAATTGGGCCTTACATGTTGCAATAAGAGGGATTATTGCTCTTGGTGCAGTCACAAGTTTTCCCAGCTGACCAACAGTGCTGAAAGTTGCTTGAAGTTATATCAAATGTTATTACGAGGTAATACACAAGCTTGACAGCAAACCTTATCCCAACCCATCACAAACTGAGATCAATCGCCATGTCAATAAATAAATATCAATCAACATCCTGGTGGGTGTCCTTGTGGTTATTTCTTTTTCATATATTGTGAATAATTAATAAGAAAATAATTTCATGCGACATACTGCAAGTCTATGGAGTACACCAACATCGCGAGCTGAGGGACGTATTTGTGAAACAAAAGGCCGAAAATGGCATCCATACGGAATCAGTCACTACGTTTCTTCTTATTGTATCCAAGGTTGATAGCCCTTTAGGGCTCATATATCAATAATAACAGTCCAATCATACGTAATAGTCACTGATATATATTTCTGCGGGTATGCTATAGTTACAATGTATATTGTTATACGTGAAATACTATTTTGCACTAGTAATTTAACCCATACTTCACATGGAGCCGCCCACTTTATGGCGATATGCTTTACAATTAAGGGAGATTTGCAATTGTTCAGTATAAAATTGCAGAGCTTGTTGATTGAGAGCATACATTTACAAGTAAAAGGTCAGAATCCAGGGTTCTGTTGAATAACTTATGCCTATCAAAGTATAGGGTACAAGGAGATCTCGTACGAGGGTTAACGTTTAACCAAAGGCCATCAATAAGTGTTGAATAAAGCTGACCCACATTGTCCCTGGGTCTCGTTAGCGTACAGAAAAGGGTCTTCATGTATGAGTTTTGATTACTCAATAGGCCCAAGATAACTCCATATACATATGTACAGTCAATTCAGAAATGATTTTTTTAGAGGTACCATAGTAACTTGGTTTAAACTGACTGGAAGTTGTCGTTAACAAGGTAGCATCGGCTAGATACAGAGGTTTCTATTACCACGTCTATAATACTACAGAAATGATACATGGAATCATATGTTGCCGGGACCCAGGGAAAGCCCCTAAGATCTGACAAATTGCCTATCTGAGGAATATGACAATTGCGTTGTATCGGGAGAACTTGGTCATCATGATACTCTCACCAGTGACTCCTGTCACAACTACACCGCTATGAGTTTTCCTCAGGATGTGATGTATGACCTACATCAGAGAAATACGCTTCCATAATATCAAGATTGCTGTAAGCCGCGACTGAAGTTTGGTGTTGTGATTTCATAAGGTGCAGTCAAGAGAGATCCAACGCCAAACTCCGAAAGAGTAAAGAATGAATGGGGTTTTGACTTAAAGCTACCCCTTCACCACCGACTGTAGAATCGTATACTTATATATACAATAATCGACGAGTGGTCGACGCGTCGTAAAACACGAGTGATAACGAGTATATTACTTTGTCAACCCTGTGCTTTTTACAGAGCCAAACAACCCCAGATCATCGATTGTTGTATTTTTTACTCATGGTCATTAAAAGTAATTTCTATTCCTAGAGATGACAAAGAACGTAATCGTAACTCGATTTACTCGAGTTTATACATATTTCTCAGACCATAATCATGTTTGAGATGTTAGAATTTCTATATTGATTCTTTTATGATATTATCATAAAATGTATCTCCAAATAAAAAACTAGTAGGGTAACCCCATTTTTAAATTAGCAATATGTTTCATAACACGTGGAAATAATGATATTTAATTTCCAAGATGGGTTTGACTTTTCAAAGTGAATTGTCCGGACTTTATATTAGAGAGAAGGATCAATAACCTTTCCTTCACAAGTAGACCAAACCCAATGGGATATCGCTGTATGAGGCACTTACCTTTGTTACAGTTTGAGGCACTGGACGCCAGTGTACCTGAAGAGAAAATAATCTATATAAGACGATGGAAAACATATAACATGACATCGTAAGGTACATCAAAAGATAAAGCATTCCAGTATCCTTTTTGTGTTGAAAAGATAACTGTGACAGCATACTGGGATCACTTGTAAATAGGCAATAAAGCATAAACAATATATTGATGTATTTCTATTGAGAAGTGCAAAAATATTTTGTAGCATATAAAGCTGTTTAGCATAATTAACGTTTTCGTATGATTATTTGTGGAATATACGTAGCTATGAAACCTTGATATTATATCTAGTTGTTTGCCTTTATGTAAGCATATTGTACAGAAAACTTGTATCATAATATGATTTCTTCCAAATTGCACATGACACCGACTCGGTCTTCTTTGCATTGTAGTTCTTTTATATTTGATGGACTTTGGTATTGGCTATAATATGGCTTGCATCGATGTCTTATTCTAAATATATTGCATGAAAATGTCCTTGCTTGTTCCCATAGTCTTTCTTTCTAGATACAGGGTTGTGTGAGGAAAGGTATAAAAGTGGAAGATCGAGGAGGGAAGGGGCTGTGGTGGAGGGTGGTGGGAGGTGAACTATATATAGAGGGTAGTTTGAGGAGGGTTATATAGGTGGAGGACTGAGAGGAGTCCTAAAAGTGGAGGGTGGTGGGAGGGGGGACGGTAGATAGAGGGTGGTATGCGGAGGGTTATATAGGTGGAGGACTGAAAGGAGGGCTGAAAGTGGAGGCTGGTGGGAGGGGGGGGGGGGGGCGGTAGATAGAGGGTGGTATGCGGAGGGTTATATAGGTGGGGCACTGACAGGAGGGCTGAAAGTGGAGGGTGGTGGGAGAGGGGGCGGTAGGTAGAGGGTGGTATGCGGGGGGTTTTATAGGTGGGGCACTGAAAGGATGGCTGAAATTGGAAGGTGGTGGGGGCGGAGATGGTAAATAGAGGGTGGTGAGATGGGGTTGTACATAGAGGGTGGGCTAAGGAGGGTTATTTAGGTGGAAGACTGAGAGAAGGGGTAAAATCGGAGGGTGGTTGGAGGGGGGTTATACAGGTGGAGGATTGAGGGCGGGGGGCTATAGGTGGAGGGTAACAAGTTTGTAGGGCCATGTCCAGGTAAAAAAAATAGGTGGTGCCATCAATCTATGCAAGTTGTGGCATCAGTCCAGGCACGGGTGCCATCAGTCCAGGTAAAACTGAAAAGAGGTGTCATCTGTACAGGTGCCATCGGTCCATTTGGGTTTGTTTGGTTTGTTAGATTTAACGTCTAGTTAACCATTATAGATCCTCACTAGACTTTCTCAAGGTTCTTTTACACCACAAGGGTGGTGGTCGAATCTATGTGATGAATTCAGGTAGAAATCTCACCCCTACACATTTACCGAGGTGAGAGTCCTTTTACTTCCAACACCACATAGACATGGTATGAGAAGGATTGGCCTTTGATATAGCAGTGAATCTATCAGTGCTGGGGATGAAGGACAAGAGTGGCCGCAATGGGACTCGAACCCATAACCTTGGGATTACAAGTCCAGTGCTTTAACCACTGTGCTAACTTGATCCATGGATGAAAGTTAGGACTGAGGAAAAAATCTAAAATTTAAAACACTTATGAAAAAGAATGATTTATAACATTAATTTGGGAAGAGAATGGCCATGAATCGAAACATATATATTCTAGAGTGGCCGCAGTGACACTCAAACCCACAACCTTGGGATTACAAGTCCAGTGCTTTAACCACTGAACTAACTCGGTCCGTGGTGCCATCGGTCGAGTTACCGTGGATCCCGTCCGACGTCGCATCATGCTGTCGGCGGAGGCGCGGCACGCGGCGGTCGTGCATGGCCTGGGACGGACGGACAGGGCCCAGCTGGCGGGGTCGGGGGAGTGCGGGGGTGTCTGGACGTGCCTGGGAGGGAAGGATGGGGCGTGCATGCCGGGAGGGAGTGAGAGGGAGTGGGAGGGAGGGCAGAGGACAGAGAGACCGGCTGGACCCTCTAGGTACCCGCGTCTAGAATCGTGTCCACTGCTGTGATGCGATTATCCCATTAGAAATATTTGCCTACAGCCCGAGGAGGTCTGGAGAAGGTGGGCGGAGAGTGACGTGGGTGAGCGGGGGGTGTCCAAGCACAGGCGAGTGGTAGCTATGTGTGTGTGTGTGTTGTGGAGAGAAGGGGGTGGGGTAGACTTGCTCAAGTCTTTGATTATGAACATTCATTAAATTATTAAACACATCAGAATAAAGTTCATAACAGTATGTATCCTTCTCTGACTGGCCCATGAATCAAAGACTTGTCCACTATGAAAAGAATCTCCTGATTATGGCACCAAGCCGCTCCTTGTAACCCTATACGTCCTCCTACCCCTCCACCCTCCCCCTCCATTCCTCCAGTTCCCTGGCCACCTGTGTTGTCAGAGCAATGAATTTCGCCAGCTCCGATTGAGATCAAAGTGAGAGGGTATCAATCTCCCAGCAGATATCCTGACCAGTAGCCAGGACGTCTGTTTGGAGAATGTTGGGAATACTGGAGCTAAACAGCGCCAGAAATCCAACACCATTCCCGATTGTACCAGTCCCTGTATCCCGGCGAGGAGGGTAGCCATAGGATGCAGGGACTGGAGCCAGTCTAGGGGTGGGAATGAAGGGAGGGCTTGGTGAGAGTGCAGAGACCAGTCAGTGCACGAGGCGACAAGCTCCCTCTGAGGCCTACAGGCCCGTCCTGCATGCCAGCATTAGCCTGAACTGATTGAGTAAGTGATTCACTTGTCCGTCCATTAGGATATGTGTTCCGGGCCAGGCGGGTAAGACGCGTGCATGTGTTGGAAACAGGGGATCACAGGGACAGGGAGAAAAGGGGACGAAATGGAGGGATGGAGGGGTGGAGGGGAGAGAGAGAGAGAGAGAGAGAGAGAGAGAGAGAGAGAGAGAGAGAGAGAGAAAAGACAGAGAAAGACAGAGAATGAAAGAGAGACAGAGAACGAGAGAGAGGGAGGGGGTAGAGGAGAGACAGAGGAACAGAAAGACAGAGCCAGAGGAAGAAAGAGAGACAGAGACAGAGAGACAGAGAACGAGAGGGAGGGAGTGGGATGGAGAAGAGAGAAACACAGAGAGACAGAGACAGAGAGCGAGAGGGAGAAAGGGGATGGAGAAGTGTGAGAGAGAAAGAGAGAGGAAGAAGGAAAGAGAGAACGAGAGCGAAGGGGATGGTGGAATGACAGGGAGACAAGCAGAGAGAGAGAGAGAGAGAGGGAGAGAGATAGAGAGACAGAGATAGAGAGAGACAGGGAGACAGAGAGAGACAGGGAGACAGAGAGATTTATACAGAACGATAGAGAAATGGGTAAAGAAAGGGGGGGGGGGGGTAAATAGAGATGAAGGGGCAAGCGGAGGAAGAGAGGAGTGCAGAGAATGGGTATGAGATACAAAAGTAGGGGGTAGAAAGTAGGAAGAAAAGTAACAGAGAAGGAAGAGGAGAGCTAGCGAAAATGAGAAATGGGTGAGTGAAAGAAATGAGAGGGGAAAGAGATGTTGCGATCAATATGGAGATGGAAGAAGGTTATCAACATATGTATACACAAATAGAATCAATACGGAATATATACATATATATATATAAATTGTGTGAGAGATATGGAAGTCCCTTAAAAAGTGGCAGGCGGGTTGCATCATGGTACTATGAAAAAAACACATAATAAATTTCAACGCATGGAATTTATTGACTGCTCCAACATCATCAAATAGAGCTATTAGGCGTTTTTTTTTCTGCCTTGACAGATCACATTTGTGTTGGGGATGGGGTTGGGTTCTTTTGATACCCGGGCGGGGTAATGGAGACAGATACGTGGATATCACGTGGCGGTATTTCATTTTCACTGCTCATGCTCATTGGGCAGGAGGCTTGCCTAATGAGTTTCAGGGCGAGATATGTCGGGACAACACCGCCCCGTTTCATGTTGACATCAGCGCCAGGGCCCTGCCACTGATTACCTGGTGGATGAAACCCAGCTCAAACGGAATTCTGTGATTAACGACGTTCAGCAGCCGGTGTTTATAGATCTGCTCGGCGGGTCTCTCACTGTTACTTGCTTTCCGACCCACGAGTTGCTCCTTGACCCGTTATTTTGAGTCTTAGACCAGGGTCCCGATTTGCGTGACATGCCCGTATTTGTAAACCTCCCTGAGGATTTTGTGACTTGCTGCCAAACCAACCTTTTTACTAACACCCTGTAACATCTTTGGATTACTCCCAATCTGCTCGGCAATCCTTAACCCTATTAGCCTGAATGATGCCTGGAATGCCCTGGAGGTATTCCCACTGGAATACCGAGTGATGCCTGGAGGAATTCCCATTGGAATACCGAGTGATGCCTGGAGGCATTCCCACTGGAATACCGAGTGATGCCTGGAGGCATTCCCACTGGAATATAGAATGATGCCTAGAGGCATTCCCACTGGAATACAGAGTGATGCCTGGTGGCATTCCCACTGGAATACAGAGTGATGCCTGGTGGCATTCTCACTGGAATACAGAGTGATGCCTGGAGGCATTCCCACTGGAATACAGAGTGATGCCTGGAGGCATTCCCACTGGAATACAGAGTGATGCCTGGAGGCATTCCCACTGGAATACAGAGTGATGCCCGGACACCCCGCGCTAACGGACACTAACATAATTGTTACATAACCATAAGTCTAATTGTCTCACCTACACATGTGAGACAAGAAGAGTATGTGACTGAACTTGAGAACCCTGTGTAACCAGATACCCCACAAAAGCGGACAATGTGGCCCGGAATGGAGAGTGTCACCCCGCAATAGCGGACACTTTGGCTCGGAACTTAGGGTATACGCTTACCCGTGGATATGGAGGGTGCCCGCTTACACGGGGTTCTGATGTATTGTTTGTTTGTTTGGTTTGATTTAACGTACAGTTAACCATTACAACATCTTACCAGACTTTCTCAAGATTCTTTTACACCACAAGGGTGGTGATTGAATCTATATGGGATGAATTCAGGTAGGAATCAAGGTGATAGTTCTTTTACTTCCCACACCACATAGACATGGTATGAGAAGGATTGGCCGTTGATGTAGCAGTAGTTCTACTGTATATATGTATACAGGCGGCTACGTAGGCGGCGGACGGACGGAGGTGAGTGAGGTGGGAGGGGGGGGGGGGGGCGGGGTATGGGGGTGGGATCAGCCCTCACACGCCTCCCTACTCCCCACGGATTGGTCACTTGGCGCACTGCCGTGTCCAATCACAAGCAACATCTACCGCTGCTGCCGGATTAGCACCGCTTCCGGTTCCGCATGGCGCGCGGCGTCGGTCAGCGCTGGACTTCCGGTGTGAGAAAGTTGATGTGTCGGTCGGCCTGCGCGCGTGCGCACTTAGTATGGTCACCGGGTACCCTGTCTAATTTCAGCCAACTTGTTCCGCTGGCCAACGTGCTAATAGAAGTCTGCCGGCCAACATGGTGGGTCGGTCCGCTGCCGGCCGACAGATTGGTGGAGGGACACGGGCGACAAATTGGGGGGAGGGCGGGGCCCGTGCGGGGAGTCCCATGTCCACGCTGTCTGTTTGTATGTTGGCCATGTCGGTTGGGCGCTCCACCAGCTGCTGCCACCCGCCCGCCTGGACACTGTTTGATTACTTTCTATTGATTTCATTTACCTCGCGCCGTCCGGACCTGTTCCATTCATGTATGATTGGACTCTCATTTCGCTCATTTCTCCTGAGTCCGCCCCGCGACCAATTGCATTTGCCTGCCGGAGATTGGGCCGATTTGTTGCCGGGCTGCGGGCCAGGGGAGGCCGGGGAATGGCGGAGCGTTGCCGGGGCTGGACACGGGAATCCAACCCGCTCCACTCTACCGCCGCCCTCCCACCGCCCGGCTCACCCACTAACGACCTCCGTCCGAATTTTCTTCCCGATTTAAGCCAGATTTATTTTACAGCCCTGTGGCAGGGAGCCGTTAGGAGGCCAGCATGTCTATCATAGCCCCCCATCCCCTGCCTTGTCCACCTCATCTGTTTGGTACTCAAACTTCTTACTTCTTCTTCACTTTAGTCTACCGCCATACCTTTTAACCCCTCCTTTCTCCTCGTATCATGCTATTATTTCTTCTTGTATTTTTTTTTCTTCTTTCTTTCATAGAATTTCTTTATTGACCTTGAATAGTTTACAAATTTTCATTATAATTTGAGTACAATGATAGTCAAATAAAGGGGCGTGGGTGTCAGCCATAGACAGTTGGCTGGTTTTCATCACCCTGCCCTAGGGTTGGTATACGTCCCTTTCTTTCAAACAATTTTATGTTGAACTAGTACAGAGTCAGCCGATATAGCCTGCCTTGTGTTATAACCATTATACAATGTGAGTAATAAAAATTGAAGCAACCATTCTCAACAGTCTTAACCCCTATCCTCAGTGCCTACCTGTCTTCGCTGCTTCTTCCTACCTTCCTTCTGATGTCCTTTTTTCTGTGTTTGTTTGGGTAGGTTAACGTCCAAAATGTTCTATTAGATTTACTTTGGTTGAGTGCTTGGTCATTAATTTAGGTAGACATCTCATCCCTATATATTTACCGAGTTTCCACACCACATAAACATAATAAGAGAAGGAAGGGCCTTTGATACAACAGTAAATCTACGACTGCTGGGGATACAGGATAAAAGTGACTGCAGTGGGAATCAAACCCAGGAAGTAACACAACCTTCGGTCCCTTGCCTTAACCTCTGAACTAACTCCCACTCCTTCCATACCAGCATGCCCAATGTTCTTGCTTTCTTGCCTCTCGCTTTTCCATCCATTCTTGCTGGGCCCTTTCTCTACTCACTCCCCACTCTTCCAGTCTGTTGAGCTACTCATTGTGTTCTCGTAAACAAATGAATCACGAAACCATTGACATCACACAACCAACCACCTGAGTTTAATTGTATAGATATGTGGCAAGTAATCGGAACTAACCCTCCTTCAAATGCAAGAACTGTTTGTAACAACATAATTTGATTGAATACAAAAAAGGAGACAGGAAACTGACTTTTAAACACCCTTTACGAGACTGTATACATAAACCCCGTCACATCAACAATCCAACTGCTCCACCCCTCGGTATACGTCAGATCCTTGACAATCATCCAATAACTAGCACCCCATCAATGACACCACATTGATTCATTTGCCCAGCTTAATTCTTCACTTGGACCTCACAAGCTCTCGACTTCCCATGACAATTGGTGCCCTTTACACACCTTCAATCTTGGCCCATATTTAATTACCCCTACGTCCAGCCCATTCCCATGCCCCCTTACCTCCCACCCACCTGTTCTTTAGCACCTAACCTCACTTCATCCAGGCGTCCCTATCACACCCAGGAGGTGCCTCGTATGACGTGTCCCGATGGGAGGCCCTGAAAGATGCCCTGGTGTCTAGGGGTGACCTTGGAGCCCAATGGAATCCCGACGTCGGACTCCCGGGTATGGTTGGGGTCGTGGTGTAGGGTACGGCAGGGGTCTTTAACGGTCTACACTCGGGCCGTCTCCTTACCGGGCGGGATGGGGTGGATGACCGGTGTCACATTCTGCACGATCCTCCCTGCGATTAACGACCTCTTCAGGAATGTAATCTCCGCCCGCCCTCCCTCCTTACCAGTCCCCGCGCCCCACCACACCCCGGCCAGCCTGAGCTCACCATGGGCGCTCACGCCACGCCAACCATCGTCATTTACTCCCCGAGTCAAAGTTTTAAAAAAGTCGTTTAAACTAATTCCAAATTTCCAATTCACCGCCGGCCGGCCTTCTATTTCCATCCAAACTTCATCGCAGCCTTAGGGCCGATTCTCACTTGGAGATTCATGCCCCAGGGACTAGTGCCTGGAATAGTCGCCCGGAAATGCTTAGTAGGAATCGGGCATCATACACGATTCCTACTATGCGATGTTGGGGTATGTGGCTTCAGTTGGTGACTATAAGCACAGATTTCTAGGAATCTTCCATGTCACCAAGTGGGAACGCAAAAATGCAAAATCATCGGCAACTCTTGCCCTGCCCCTGTTGTGCGTGCATGAGTCGCTGACTCCAGTCTGTCCCAAAAAAGGTACTAGTCATTGGTGACTATTGCCCCGCCCCTCATAATGCATGCATAAGTCGCCAACTTCGGTCCATCCCAAAATGGCACAAGTCACTTGTAATTTAATTTCAAACACGTTTGAACTTTTCAGTAAGCTAGTCGCCGACTATGCCCTCCCATCCGCTGTACGGCTTGCGTTTCCCATCGACTAGGCCAGGCAAGAATCTCCAAGTGGGAATCGGCCCTAAGTAACCGCCCTCCTACAGCTTCTTGCCCATGGCAGCGCCATGCTTGCACGGAGTTAAACGACTTCAGCACTTTCAACCGTCGTTAAAGAGGTAGTCCATCTACAAGAGTGGCATTTGCATATAATTGATTTTGAAGCAGGGAACATCCATCGTCATGGCGAGTCATCTGAATTTTTATTCCTACCCTTACACTGTTAGAGCTATAGGAAGGTGGTCGTTTATAGTGGGGTCAGTGGGTTTATCCTGCTCCTAATAAAAACGCCATAGGCTTAACATTGGATTTGTTTATGTCACGGGTGTGACATAAAGTATTTTTCATGTCACTACTTTCTAATATTCAAAATTCGTGGAAACGGGGTATTTGTTTGTTGGTTGGTTTGATTTAACGTCCAGTTAACCATTACAGGTTCTCGGCAGACTTTATCAAGGTTCTTTTACACCACAAGGGTGGTGATCGAATAAATTTAATAAATTTAGATAGAAATCCCAACCCTACACATTTACTGAGCTGAGAGTTATTTTAGTTGGAAACGGAGTTGGATAAAATCTAGATGCCACTCGTTTGAGTTTAAGTTTATTTATGTCACTGATTGTATTTACTCGGTATTCTCTCTCGTCTTCGACTGATGAGATTATGGAGCAAATAAAATGCGTTACTTAAATAAACTCAAACTCAAAACGTCTCTTAATACTATCAAAACTGTACACAGTCCACCTCCTTACCCCCATTCTCTACCTCAACCCCCTTACCCCAACCCCCAATCCCTCCAAAAAACCAACTTTATTAATTACAACGGGCCTCTGAAGTATTCTCGCCTCGTAATTAAGCATGGCGCGCCTCTTTTCCCCACGGAGAGATCCCAATTTGATGATGGAGTTGACCACAACGAGCACTGAATGTCTGAGAATGCTGAATAGGAGGCTCATGCTACAGTCCCTACCAGGCTGACACCCAAGGGCAGCCATCTTGAACACTAGAGCAAGGTAAATGGGCACATTTACTGTATATATGCCCATGCCGTATATGCTGTAAATACGCACCCTTTCGCCATATAACGTAAAAAAATACTGTATGGACCACTGGTTCGTACAGGAAAATACGGCCTACTTTCCCATACACGTTTATCAAAATATTGGTTGATAAATCTAATGATTTTTTTTTTAA
This sequence comes from Alentia gelatinosa, assembly GCA_950022655.1. NCBI lineage: Eukaryota > Metazoa > Annelida > Polychaeta > Phyllodocida > Polynoidae > Alentia > Alentia gelatinosa. The sequence continues at coordinate 13,372,869 of OX465584.1, read as the reverse complement.
ATTTCGGGTATATAGTTAATATAGATAGAACGACCTACCATGCTTGTACTATTGTAAAACTGGATGAGGTTTAATCTTGGCCACCGTATTCCATGACTGGAGTTTGGCAAAGTGACTTCATGAGGCGAAGCCAGAGTGAAGTCCGGAGCCAAAACTTCAGGAGTGGAATGCGGTGGCAAAGATTAAAACGAATCAGGTTTTGATTTTATCCTACCCTATCTCCTTGATTTTGGAATATTACGTAATAATAATGCTGTATGCCACTAGTGGCATATAAAACTCCGTATGCCAGTCAGCGTGGCATACGGAAACCCAATGTTAAGCCTATGGGATTTTATATTAGGGGTAGGATAAAGCATGGTCAGGACATTCTATATAAATACTGTATGTGACCGTTGTACTCCTGTTATTGCTCAGTTTCAGAATAATGAACCAATAATGCTCTTTCCTTTTGCTGAATATGGCTTAGTAATAAAGATATAGGTGTATTTTATTGGGTTGATAGAGGCTAAGCCAGGCAGCTCCAGAACAAAATCCGTATGTTGTATTACACAAAACCATCATGGCATGATCGAATCTTTCCCAGGATTGCGCCATCCACATGGCCCCAAAAGAGCTTAATGCCATACACGGTGGGAGGTTGGAAGTAACTTAGAAAGAACTGATTCGAGAATCTTATAAATATAAGATACTCCACGATTTTGAATGCGCAGTAATCAGCGCAAATGAATCATGCCTTTAAGGCCTAGTAAAGTGACGATTACTGTATAGCAGTAAATCTACCAGCTGGGGGTGAAGGAGAAAAGTGGCTGCAGTGGGACCCGAATCAACAAAGTCTGACAACCTTGATATTACAAGTCCAGTTCTCTTTACCACTGAGCAGGCCATTTAAGTAGTGAGTACTACCTATACCCCCAAGTCCGATTTACAAGGCTTTAGGTGAAAAATAAATAGGCGGGCAGGTGAGGGTGGTGCTACCGTCTACGTTGTATCTGTATGGTCGTGTTTATTGCCGCCCCTCTACTGTTACCTGTTGCCGCTTCCCACGAGTTCATTTACACGCCTCCCCTGGAGAGGCCTGCTGGCAGACCGGGGCGCCACCCAGCGACCATATCTTTGATGGGCCCCTGCTTTAATCAGACTCTTTTGGACGGTGCCCCACCCACCCGCCCGATCATCATACCTCCCCTCACAATGCGAATCCGAACCGCGCCTTTCTTCTAGGCTCCCAATAGTTTTAACCTCATCACCGGTGGTAAATTTAATTACATCCCACCCGCCATGCCCCCCCCAACCCCCAGCGCACACTCCCTCTGCAGTCCGGGATGATAGTTAATTCAGTAGCGCACTGGGCCATGCAACCTGTTATGATTAGTTAACCAAAAGGTAATCCTTCCCCCGTACGTACCCCCTTCTAGTCATCCCCCCCTCCCTCCCACACACATACACACACACCCGGTTTGGAATCTCCCCCCCCCTCCCACACACACCACACAGGAGAGCTCCCACCACTTTTTAATTTGCTATCATTCAGGCCCATACAGGAGCCCATTAATTTTTCACGTGGTGATTTTCATTACGGCAGATGTTAATGAAATTGCCCCTGCTCCACCCTGGAGACCGACGGCATCCTGGATTGGTTGGAAGAGGAGAAGAAGCAGGAGTGGGATGGAGTGGGGGGTGGGGGGAGAGATGATCGGAGTAATTAGGTCCCTGTCCCATCGCCAACCGGGCCACTCCTCCAGGGTAAGATGGTTGTGTGGGGATGGGCAGGGGCGGAGGGGTGGCAGCGAACCCACTGACGGCATTGCTGCCAGGAGGCAGTGTGTAGGGGTATTGGGGGGAGTAGGGGGCAGAGCGGACCTCTCAAAGCATGCCGTGTCAAGGCCGATTCCCACTAGGAGATTCTTGCCCCAGAGACTGATGCCCGACATAGTCGCAGGGAAACGCCAGCTGCATAACGGGTGGGAGGGCATAGTTGGCGACTATTAGCCCGAAAATTCCAAACATGTTTGAAATTAAATCGCAAGAGACCAGTGCCTTTTGGGGATGGATTTGAGCCGGTAATACATGCACGCATAACGGCGGAGGGGCAAAAGTCGCTGATGATTTTGCATTTTTACGTTCCCACTTCGCGACATGGGAGATTCTGAGAAATATGTACTCATAGTCACCGACTGAAGCCCCGCACATGCCCCAACATTGCCGAGTGGGAATCGGGTATTACCATCAGCGTGGCGTTAGGCTCATCTGCAGCTGCAAATAAATCTTGTAGAATTCTGTACGTCTGCCTGGACTGAAGGGGGCAATGGGGATAAACAAAGCCAAACGTCAAAGACACCTGCCTGCTTAGAGACATTATTACATCGGCCGATTAGAAATATAGTACCGATCTGCAGTCGGGAACAACCGATCGATCTTTTTGGGGTATACCGATGCAAGATTGTTGAATGTAACCAGCCTGGTATTTGAAATGGACACCAATTAATATGACGGAGGTTATATGCAATAACGATGGACGGAATCGAAATGCTTTGATTTCATCAGTGAGACTCAAGATTTAAGCCTGAAATTCCTCCAGTATGGACGAATACAATGCAGTGAGGCAGCACCCTCACTGTTTATATGATACCGATATGCAGTCGGTGGCACCATATGCAGACTCTTAGAGGAAAACAAAATATCAGTGCCATTTCTGTCGGTCAGTGGAAAAGGACCTTGAAAGCCCGATTCTATTGGCAGAAATATTTGTAGCTAAAAAATTGATAAAGGCACCCAAATTTGTGTTAATTATATTTTGAAATAATACACAGGAAAGAAATAAGAAAATGGAAAATTAGATTCGAGGTTATGACATAACACACTCTCCAAGCAGTACGAAAGATCTGGTTGGAGAGCTACTGGGTCAAGGTGACCGCCTATCTAACCCGACCATAGCTAATTTTGTGTAGCTCTGGTTGCCAGTGTAGGCTACCTCAGGTTCTCTCCCACTGAGTAGTATATGGAGAATGTTTTTTCTCCTGGCAATCACTGCCAATGAAGCATTATATTTAAAAAAGAATCCAATAGCAAATCTCTTACAGTAGAGTGATTATCATCATTGTAAACAAATAGGTATCCTGCATGCAAAATACATTTAGTCCATTTAATAGTCATAAACAATAATTTGATATTCTGACGATGTTCAGCTAAAACAGACCGACTCATATTACTGAGTTGACCTTGCGATTTGTAGGCCTGCTCGTTTTACAAATGTAATGAGCATTTAGAATAATATAAGATAGTGCTAAAAGTTAAAACATTATAATCCAGTCGCAAGAGATTATAACACACAATACAATTTTATGTCAAGCTATGTGTGTGTTTAGGGATCGATAGGGAAGTCGCCTACGTACAGTTACTGAAGCAGCCAATAGCCAGAGCTAGCGATAAAGGAGAAAGTTGCTTGCAGGTGCGGCTTATTGCAGCGTAAGATGATTGATCCAGCCTTATATTGTGTGCTTATTACTCAATGGTCAGATTGCATGTTCAAATAACCCGTGCAGGAATGTGCACTGCTATAATGAGAGGTATATTGCAGCGGTCGCGAAGACTGTGGCCCGTGGCCCCCCATATCGCCAAACAGTTTATTAAAATTATTTATGGGTCGAATGGCAATCAATCACCAGATATTAAAGCCAATACCGCCTGGGCCACAATAGCTGGGCCAGGCTGCTAAGTCTGAACCATGCTACAGGTCCGGTTGGAACAGTCTCTAACAACAAAGGGGCCCTTCTGCGCCAAGCCAATATGCAGGGACAGGTATATCTTATGTCTATTGTCTAGTAGAATAATGGTTAATTGCCGAAACCTGATAGATATGCCAATAACAGGTATTGTCCATAAGTGAGCAATAATTGGTGGAAGAATATCCTCTTGATGGAGAAACTAGCCTTCATATTGGCCGTGTCCCCATCTCATTTATAGCATATTGTTGGGAAGCACAGGTGCCCTCTTCAATGCAAGGACAGCTACAAAGATGGCTTCTGGAATCTTGAAGCGATGCTGAGGTAGGTTAAATTGACCTCGAGTAAGATCCAGAACCAAAAGAATATTTTCATTGAAGATGAGTAGTAGGATATGCAGTTATGTTTATTCTTTTATTACCTATCATATATAAGAAGGCACGATTTCGACAGTATCTGCTTGGAGTTGCTCCCCCACATAGAGACAAACAAAACCATGCCTGTCCATGGAGAATGAAGTGGAATAAGAGTGAGATTCTCGTGTGCAGAAAAACTCGAACCTGCTCATTTGTTTTTGTAGGTTTATATCCAAATATATATTTTCTCTTTTAGTTCATTTGTAGCCATGTTAAATATAAAATTTGATTCTGTTGTTCTCTGATTTTTTTTAACTTTGACATGGTCCTCTGGCAGCCTCCGCCATTGTAAGATGACGCAAGTTGTGCTGGTGCCTAAATCACGCTGCAATCGACCATAGAGACGTCTATAATATCTTTACAGCTTATCGAATAAGAAGAGATCACTTAGGTTTCAGAACCTCGTGGGCATCGTCTTTGATCATTGGTACTAACTTTGAATACCTTCTGTGAATATATCAGATATTCTGAGTGGCACTTGCATTATCGGACTCAAGTCAGCCATCTATGGGCATGTGCAGTAAGGCAGCAATGGAAGTACTCAGCGGTACTGTGTCATGGAGTACGCCACCAATGAGGAGTATCAGAACGGGCTTATTTGTGAAAGGATGACGAGGGCCGTAACGGAGGGGTTGCTCCTAAGGCTTGATTTCCACTAAGCAACATTGGAGCATGTGTGATGCTTCAGTCAGCAATTATAAGCACAAATTTCTAGGAATCGTCCATGTCACCAAGTGGCAACACAAAAATGCAAAATCATCGGCAACTCTTTCCCTGCCCCTATGATGCGTGTATGAGTCGCCGACTCCAGTCTGTCCCCAAAAGACACAAGTCTCTTGCGATTCAATCTAAAACACATTCAAACTTTTCGGGATGCAAGTTGCTGACTATGCCCTCCCACCCGCTGTGTGGCTGGCGTTTTACTCTCCAGCGACTATGCCGGGCATCAGTCGCTGGGGCAAGAATCTCCTAGTGGGAATCGGGCTTAAGGAAGGCGTGAAGCCCTCGTTGGCACAGCGATATAGAGTCGGGGATGAGGTACCCAGATGATGGCAGACCGCTAACACCAGGGAAACCCCGAGCTGACGACTGACGCAAACAAGACACGGAAATGAGGAGGGAAACAGTAGCGGGAGGGTTGGTGGGTGGATGTGGGGGACGTGGGTCGGTCCTGGCCCTCTGCTCCCCTCCCGCTCTAAGCCGTGTCATACCCGACACGTGTCCTCTGATTAGGTGGCGCCCTCTACACGCACCAATCAGCGCCCCCACACGGCCGCCGCCCGAGTCACGGACGCCCCAAACCTGCGCACACTTGTCAGCCAATCAGCGCTGACCCTGCGGATCATGTGACCCGTAGCAGGGGGGGCGGGGGTGTGTGTGGGGGAAGGTGAGAGGGAAGGCGGGCGGGTAGCCAAGGCGGTCGGATGTTGTATGGGGTTGTCGACCAAGATATTAGGGGGGAAGGCAGAGGAGCTGGGTAGGGTGAAGCGGGGTGGGACAGGGCAGATAGGACGACGTCGTAGGATGCGGTGGTAATGATGTCGTGGGTTAGCTATACTAGGAGTAGATAGTATGTTCACCATTGATAAATAATCGTGGAATTATAAATGAATAACAATTGAAAGGTTTGGGTTACATTCAGTATACATGGATCGTTTTCTGCAACCCACTTGCACTCAGTCATATTTCTTTGACTGCCTGAGTCAAGGATCTAAATATATCAGGCACCAATGGGCCAATCATGTTATCCAGTCATGAGTGATTGGTCATGGTCAGTTGGGCACGCTTCTAGACACTGGCACCCTGTTCCTTTGCCAGTAGCACAGTAAGTAGCACACAGATTGTGAAGGGATAGTACCTTTGCAGTGTGTTATATGTCTATGTGTGACCACTCTAACCTTTAAGCAACGTATATAGAGCGTGCAAGCATGACAAGGGCAGGTGTCAGTGGGGCTGGGGTCGGGTGACGTAGCGGTGAGAACGGGGAAAGGATAGGAGACATGACGGATAGGATATGGTGGAGCTACTGAGAGCATAGAAATGCGGGCGGCACGGGGCACTACATGGCATGACTGAGTGGGAATACGCAGGATACACTAAACAGGACAGGACATGCCTGGACAAGGCATGTCAGGATAAGACAGGGATGGCATTTTCTGGTTGGACAGAACAAGGCAGATGAAGGTAGATCGAGGTAGGTTGTAGAAGGGATTTTAGAGCAGGATCGAGCAGGCAAACTTCGAGAGAGCAGAGCAGAGGGCAAAGCAGAAAAGGGCAGAGCAGGGCAAAGGAAAACAGGGCAGAGTAGGCCTGGGCATAGAAGGGCAGAGAAGGCAGGGCAAGGTATGCCAGAGTGCAGCAGGGCAGAACAGAACAGGACACAGTACAGAGGGGCAGAACAGAACAGGACACAGTACAGAGGGGCAGAACAGAACAGGGCAGTGTATAGAGGGGCAGGACAGAACAGGACACAGTACAGAGGGGCAGAACAGAACAGGATAGAGTATAAAGGGGCAGAACAGAACAGGGCACAGTACAGAGGGGCAGCACAGAACAGGACACAGTACAGACGAGCAGAACAGAACAGGACAGAGTATCTAGAGGGGCAGAACAGAACAGGACAGAGTATAGAGGGGCAGAACAGAACAGGATAGAGTATAAAGGGGCAGAACAAACAGGACACAGTACAGAGGGGCAGCACAGAACAGGACACAGTACAGAGGGGCAGGATAGAGTACATAGGGGCAGAACAGACCAGGACAGAGTACAGAGGGTCAGAAGAGAACAGGGCAGAGTACAGAGGGGCAGAAGAGAACAGGGCAGAGTACAGAGGGGCAGAAGAGAACAGGGCAGAGTACAGAGGGGCAGAAGAGAACAGGGCAGAGTACAGAGGGGCAGAAGAGAACAGGGGAGAGTACAGAGGGGCAGAAGAGAACAGGGCAGAGTACATAGGGGCAGAAGAGAACAGGGGAGAGTACAGAGGGGCAGAAGAGAACAGGGGAGAGTACAGAGGGGCAGAAGAGAACAGGGCAGAGCGGCACAAGAAGGAGGGGGAGGTGGAGCGAGGTGAAACAGGGCAGAATATGCCGAGGCGAGGCAGGACAGGGCAGGCGAGGCAGGGGAGGGTGATTGGCGGGTCTGAACAGCTATGAAAAAGGCAGCGTTGAGGTTAACTGAGATTGCTCGGATGTCAGTGTCAATAGAAGGGGAAATACGCCTCATTTTATTAAAGCTGTCATCATATGTCAGCAGTGAGTCGGGAATATTGGGGTCGGCAGGCGAGATTGGCTGCCTGGTCCATCTATCGGCTCGTGCATAGTGTAGGTCTGTCTCATCAAACCCGTGACACCCCCGTCTCCGACTCACCCTGACACATCCCCACCTAGATCCGCACCCCATATCAATATGTTTAACTCTATTAGGTCCGAGACACATCCAACATTAATGTGTTAACAAGAGAAAATACAAAAAAAGAAACATTCCTCCAACACCCTTGGTCATACACCTATACCCCATAAGCGGAATTTGAACCGTGGAATTCTTGTGCCTCACAGGGTTCAAAATATTTTTTAGGGGGAGATGTCGCCAACAATTACAGTAGGAAAAACACATGTCTCATGAAAATGGAGACCAACAGTTCAGACGAAGAGATTGTGTTCGAGTACCGAATCTCAGCAAGATGTGTCTCAGACAGACACCCTGTGAGGTACATGAATCCCATCGTGTGAATCCCACTTCAGGGAAATGGAACCCAGATTGTATTCGAGTACAGAATCTCAGCAGGATTTGTCTCAGACAAACACCCTGTGAGGTACATGAATCCCATCGTGTGAATCCTGCTTTATGAACAGGGAAACACCTCACCTGTCTCACCTCTCACTACCTGAGTGATTCCCCATTCTAGTCACCTCAAGCCGCCGCCCCCCCCCCGCCCGGCCCCCGCCCGGCCCCCGCCCGGCCCCCGCCCGTCCCCGTCCGCCTCCGTCCGCCCCCGCCCGGCCCCCGTCCGCCCCCCGGCCGCACCCCAATCACGGGGTAGCAATGCAGTGGTGGGTGGCGAATACCTGCGTGCGAGCTGCCGTGTGATATTGGCCGGCGTTGGAGCAGGAGTCCAGTGTGCCTCCACCCTCAGCCCCCGGCCCGTCCTTTCACTGGGGCCCGCTGTTAATATAACCCGATATTCGCCGCCTACCGCGTTAGTGGCCGGGTTCATCTGGGCGCCGGGGCGGCTGTCAGAGGCTGGCTGATGAATGCGCCCCGCCTTACAAATTAACCAACTGATTTGGCGCACGTCGCCACCAATGAGATATAGGGCGGGAATCGAGTTAGCCACACGTAATGCCCGAATCCGATATGGATCCCGGCGCAACACCCGCAGCCCCAGCACCCCCTGTCTTCCCCCACGCCCGCCCGCCACCACTCCCTACACACACACACTTTCCTGCCGCCCAATATTCGCCCGCCAAATCCCAACAAATGGACCCCCGCCCGCGGCCCCCGCGCGCCCCGCGCCGTTTGAATTTCATTTGTCTTGATGTATTCCCAATAATGGCGGGAAACTGGGCGACGCGCGGCGAGCCGTACATGGAGAAATGTCGTCTGGCTGGGAGCGTGCTGCGGCTCGTTGACATTATACTGACGGTAATGGCGACTTGTATTCCACCAACGAATGCATGAATCCCCCGCACCCCCTACTGACATCCAAACCGCTCACCCTGCCTCCACTTTTCACCACTATTCGTATATATATCCCATGCCATCCGCACCCAAATCTCACAAGGATAGGGAGTTTCTCTGCATAGATTCCTAAATGGGGATCGCCTGCGAAACACTATGAAATACTTTCCAATTTTTGGTGAATGAAGATGAATGAATATATGTGAGGAAAGACATTACTCCAGTAGCTTAGACCAAATGTTAATTCAGTTCATTAGGTTCTATAGTTACCATGGGCGATGTTAACACTGGATGTTATCCTTTTATCTGACCCAAGATACAATGAAGCCCGATGCAGAAATATGGCCGGATACAACTGGATCAAACCAGAATCTGACCTTCAACTTCAACCTTCCGACCTTGTCAACTCGGCCGTCCTCTGCTTCCGGATATCGGCGCATGCGCTATGGACATGCTCCGCGGAGTGACACACCGGAAGAGTGTACAGCGAGGCGGAGAAAGTAGTCCCCTACACGTGGTTAAATATTGAAATGAATCTAATTGATTTCGTCCTGGATTAAAGATACAAAATGGCAGCCGGTTTCGGGTGACCCTCTGCCTGGTAGCTGCCATAATTGAAGCGTGTTCTGTGATGAAGAAACTCGACCGGGCGTGCGGCCATGATTGGTGTAATCGAAGCGACCTCTGGAGGGCTGGGTTGGTGTAATGGTGCCTCTCGGGGAACGCGGTGAAATAATGACCTGTAGGCGGATTATCATTAACACCCGGAAAGGCTCGGGCGAGGACGTACTCAGGTGGTAGGCTCGTACGGAGATGGAGAGTGGCGATGTATTATAACCCAAGTTCGTTGGTTTGATTTAACGTGAATGTACAAAAGATAGAGGGTATATGTGCGTTTAAACGAGCAATCAAGACATTGTCATCCCTATAATGATTTCAGTGTTCTAAGTAATACCGCTTCACTTATTCTATTGTATTATGCTGGCACTGCACACTACACTATATCACTATATCTATTATCTTATATTTGCCTATTAATATCTAATCACTGGTTTATATTGATTCTTGTATAACTATATAACTATATATATATATATATATATATATATATATATATATATATATATATATATATATATATAAATTCCTCCGACGTGCTAATATGAAATAATGATTCGAAGGCAATTATGGCGTTATTGTGATTCAATTTCCTTTGAATTACAAGATATCAATCTCCAACCGCTTTATAGTCGCATAGATCCGTCTGGTCTCTATCCTCTCCATACATTTATGGATCAATACTTAAGTACCATACAAACTGTATGTAATACCATTGGAAGAACTGAACTTTATTCAGGAATGGAAATTAATTAATAAAAAACAAACCAAAAAAAAGCAAAAAAAAATGTCCAGTTAACCATTACAGATTGCTATCAGACTTTCTCAAGGTTGCATCCCAGGGTTTTGTTGTTCCTATACATGTGGGGAAAGCGTTGCTTCAGTAATATCGGATTGTATCGTGTGGCATCGTTATTTCACTTTGTAGCGCTACTTTTTACAACACCACATTTTCAGTGACATATAGGTTAAAGATTCATTAGGTTTTTAATTGAATAGAGATGGCGTTATAGTTAAGATGTGATCTGCAAAGAATCTGGAGCATCGATTTCGACCTCCGGTTGCTATTCTGCGATCAGCAATATGCAACGTCCCCTGCTACTCTTCTGTTTGTTTGTTGGTTTCATCTAACATTCATTTATCCATTACAATTCCTTTCCAGACCTCCTCAATGATCTTTTACACCACAAGGGTGGTGATCGAATCTATGTAATGAATATAGGTAGAAATCTCGCCCCTACTCATTTACCGGGGAGAGATTTCTTTTAGTTCCCACACCACATAGACATAGTATGGCAAGGATTGGCGTTTGATATAGCAGTAAATCTACCACAGCTGGTAATAAAGGAGAAGAGTGTCTGCAGTTGGACTCGAACCCATATATATACACACATGTATGTATATATATATGTATATATGTGAGCAAGGCAAATAAGCCACATAAATTCGACGATATATATATATATATATATATTTATATGTATGTATATATATATATATATATATATATATATATATATATATATATATATAAAGTATGTAACCCGACCATTATCATGCACTATGCACAACACGACCATGGTTCCTGGCTGGCATGTTGCTAGACCTCTCCAGCTCTATGACTAGTGAGGTCTGCATATCTAGATTAGCAATTGCCATTGTTTACATCCCCAGAATGGAGCAATGTGTTACTAGGTATTGCCTGCAATGTAGCTCATCTATATGCAAATAGTTTCCTTGTGTTCCTCCCCTAAGACTTATTAAAATGGCATCAATATTGTTCCTCGAACACTATTCAGACTATCCAGTATAGGATTCGTTATTTCTATGGATAATTAAATGCAAGGGGTCATTAATAACTGATCCATTTTATACGTGTAGATTTTTTAAAACCCGTTTATTTTACCCTGACATATTTATCAGCCGGAAGGACTGGTATTCTAATACAGTCAGCATCAATTAATTTGAGACTTTTCATTATACAACAGTGTAGAATAATAGTAACAGCTATATGTAGTTGAACTTATGTACAAATTGCATCCCATTTCATCTTTGTCACTTAGTGACTTAAGTTACAAGAATGTGTCACTTAGATGTATCCTTGTAATATACACGACCTGTATGTATATCCTTAAACATATAAATATACACCTTTACTATCCACCTGATACGGAATCTCCCTACTAATCATTTGGGGAGTGTGTAATTCAGTGGGCAGAGATTACGGGTGTTCTAATTTCCGACCTACACAATGCGGAGGTTACGGAAAAGGTCCCCTATGTACAAAATAGTGCATGAGAAGATCGGAGGTAATTTTGTCTGTCTTTGATAATCTAAATTTGCAATACTGAACAATAAATACCATACGAGAAGGTTTCGGGAAAAAAACCCTGTAGTAATCTTGTCGGACTACTCTCTATGTAATATCCGCGCATTCGCTCGGATATTACTACGCGTCTAATCCTCAGAGATAACGGCCGCTTGTATCTAAAACCAGATAGTATTGTGTTTATAAAGGAATACGACTGTATGGTTACCAACATGTAAATTATCGCATCTTCCCGGAAGTGGAGCTGTGATCACTCTGGTGGTATATACTTATTGCCAATTTGATAAATTACATATATAAATGTGACAACATTCAAGCTGGATACAAAATGTGCTGGTACATCTTTTGACATCTTACTGGAAGTCCAGTGCAGAATACTCTCCAAGCACATTTTTTACTCTTTTGAAATTCAACTCCTCTGATCCTTTGCGTGCTAAAGTTAGTGGAGTGCTGCAAGTCACTGCCATTATGTCATAAGTAGGTCAGTGTGATTTTTTTCAGCCAATTAGAATGCATTTTCAAAGAAGGGTGGTACACAGGTGGTACATACGCAATATTGACTGGTTTCAGCGGTATGCCCTGAGGAGTCGATGTGTATGCGTATGCAAGGATATTGCGCAGAGTCAACTCCGAGGAGCATACAACCAACTGCTTTTATCTGAAGCCAGTCTATATCGTATTTATTGGACACCTTTTCTGGACAAGTGGCATGTCGATATCAGTACCCACTATTTATCCGTATGCGCCACCCAGAGCATACTTAGTAGAAACCAAACGAGAGTTAGCCTTGTCAATGTTTATGCCACGATGGGCAGGTTGTGTATTACTACACGAGGCGTTAGCCGAGTTTAGTGAGTAGCAGACCTGACCAGAGTGATATAAACATTGACAAGGCTAACTTGAGTTCAGTTTCGTTTTTATCCTACCCAATCTCACCAATATACAGAGAATATTTGTAATTATCCATGTTAGTAGTTATCAATGCTGCCGGATCTACTTTCGTTATCTCGTCTTTGATTGGTCCGATTTTTTATTCACCTCGGGGCATAAATAACACTTTATCCAATGCTATGTCAAATACATTGAGTCAATGTTAAACCTATGGCGTTTTTTATTAGGGGTAGGATAAATGTCCGTATGCGCCGGGAATACGAACTCCCTATGTGTTTTCTATATACAAACTCCCTATGTGTTTTCTATGGACATTTTGTATTAGGTTGATAATAAATCATTTTGTACTATACACCTGTGCCTAAAAATACTTCAAATACCAACCTCTGCTATGCAAGTGGTAGTTGAGACGTACCACCATACTGTGCCGGTATGGCGCCGTACCACCATACTTTGAAAGCTCGATCTCATTGGTTAAGTCAGAAATATGTAAATAAATGATGAACAACCAAAATACGGACAAAAAAATAAAACAGGAAATTAATGATAATATTATGAGAATATCAATACCAAAGAAAACTATTTTCGAACAGTTTGAATTATATTTACGAAATTGCAGCTATAAACATCGCGCGTGGTGTGTAGCAGAAAACAACTTCTGCCCTCCCAAGCGAGTTTGATTTTTGGTCTTATTTTGGTGAGTTTTTGAATATTTACAGAAATTTATAGGTGTATAGTACAAGTGAAACTAGTACTATACTCTGCTGGTATTATATGTCTTATACCAACACCCTAGCAGAGGTTGGTATTTGTGTAATATACTGGCACAGGTATACAATAAAGGTATATAATAACTAATGATAGACGTGGCCATCACCTCCCACTCTCCTCTCCCCATGGAGGTGCCCCAAAGCCAGTCGTAAACACTTCTCCTCAGCGCCCCTCTCCGGGCGTGTGGGTGACAGGTATACCCTGGAGGCCTCCTTGGCGCCTGCCACTGGAGGCCCAGGGTGTCAGCCACACACCTCACACACACGGAGGACCCGGCGCCCGGGCGCCACACCGGCACAGGCGCCTCCCCGGGGAACTGACCACGGGCGCCGACAAAAGGCACCTGGAGAGGAGGCGGGTAGAGGGCAGGGAGTCGGGGGCAGATGTTGACAAAGTGTCCTGATGGGTGTGAGGCCAGATAAAGGGTTTGGTGGGGAAGGTGGTGACTGGTCAGGCTGAGGTGTTAGGATTGGGGTTGTGAATGGCAGTTTGGATAATGTAGGGTGGTAGGTGAGCTTCGGGGTAAAACAAAGAGGTTTGAAGGTGTGTCTGTGTATTTATCTTAGCCTGGAATAAACGTCCATAAGCTTAGCATTACGAACTCGTTCTCAATAGGTTTGCGAGTACGGTAACTCGTTCTCAACGGGTGATAAAGAGATAGATATTTCCAGGCTAAGATAAAATCAGAAACATATTCGTGCTTGGTCTGTGTCCCTGTTCACCATCTCGTTTGGAGTGCTTCAGAATATTCACTCGGCCATCGCCTCGTTCATATTACTGCACACTCCAAACTCGATGGCGAACGAGGACACAGACGAAACACTCATCAATTTCTTTCTTATTACCTCACAACTGGTGTTTCTGTTCTCCATGGTCTATATCCTGTGCAATGTTCATCCTTTTAGTGTGTACAGGGGTGAGATAAATACAGAAAGAAACTCGTTTTGGACAAAAGCTGTTCTCTGACTCGTTTGAATGCTGTCGCCTCGTTCATATCACCCCGCATCAAGAGGACGGATGGAGAACGACGACTTTGACCAACACTTATTGGTTTCTCATTTAGGGGTGAATGGGGGTCATAGTGTATATTACAAGCACCCAGGATAAGGTGCCAGAGAATGGGAGAAGGTCCAGTGGAAGATCTGTTTGATTTGACAGAACTGGTCGGAATAAACAAAAAAAAGGTATCACCTGCCTAAATCGGGTGTCCCTTGGAGTAGTCCTATGTACCCAAATGACCTCCAAGGTCTCACCTGCTGGTCAATTTACCCTCTATCAAAATGCATATTAATAATATGATATATACTTGTGCGAGAATGTCTCATACTTACTAGCCAGCTGATAGGATTTCATTCTGCACACTGTGCACGAACTGATAGTTTGTGACTTGTTTTAAAACTACGTTTTTGATGATTTCCAGGTACTACTCAAGGCCCTGCGACCCACCTTCCAGAGCTCTACCATTAATCTTGCATCTTAAGCGGGAGACACACCAAGCGAGTATTGCAGCGATTTCCGTAATCGCCAACACAAAATGACGTATATGTGAGTAATTTTTTTGTACATATTTTACCTGATCATTGTTCTGAGACACTAAACTATCAGTGGGAGATATGACTATCTAATAATATTTCACGTACACGCCATTTTGTGTTGGCGATTCCAGAGATCGCTGCCTTGACTCACTTGGTGTGTCCCCGGCATTATTGACTCTGAGATGCCAACTTATTGGTGTGAGATAACAACATTTCACATAGATTTTTTTTTTGGCGATTCCGGAAATCGCTGCATCTCTCCCTCGGTGTGTCCCTGGCATCACCGAGTGGACCCTAGAGCGATAACCGGAATCGTCAACAGAATACGGCATGTGTGTGAAGCTGGAGCCACACCAAACGAGAAATGCGTCTACAATCGCGAACACAAAATGGCGCATATGTGAGCTATCAATTTTATCTCAACCCAAATATTTTTTCTCCATAGACTTAACATTGGAAACTCGTATTTAACACCCATTAGGTATTTAGGAAAAATATCCAATGGGGGATAATGTCACAAATGTTAGCCCATTAGTCAATATTAAGGGTGAGATAAATTCAGAAACCCATTCAAGTTTAGGGTCAGAGCTCGATCCCATTTCATTTGAATCACATAGCAATTACGTGATTCAAACTCGATAGGATACGAGCTCAGACCCTAAACCTTCATGGGTTTCCTCTATAATACTTCACCTGATTATTGCTTGTGATATGCTAAACTATCGGTGAGTGATATTCATATAAAATAATATCTCAGATATATGCTATTTTGTGTTGGCGATTCCGGAGATCGCTGCCGTTACTCGCTTGGTGTGTCCCCGGTATGAGCTATTGTTTTATATTTCATTTGATTATCATTTCCGGTACGCTAAAGTATCAGTCGGAGGTCTTATTATGATATCCCACATACATGACATTTTGTGTTGGTAATTGCGGAAATTGCTACCGTTACTCGCTTGGTTTGTTCCCAGCTTTAAGTGGGATTTATTTACATCACAGGCTTCAAAATCACATGGGATTCTGTCCCTTTTTAGAGGTAAATGTCGCCAACAATTACAGGTAAAAACATGTCTCGGGGAAATGGAACCGCACAATTTATACGAAGAAATTGTGTTCCAGTACAGAATCCGAGCAGGATTGGTCTCAGACAAACACCCAGTGAGGTACATGCATCCCATCGTGTGAATCACAATGTTCAAAATCTCATGAGATTCTGTTCCTTGTTAAGTGGGATTCACACGATGGGATTCGTGTTCCTCACAATGTTCAAAATCTCATGAGATTCTGTTCCTTGTTAAGTGGAATTCACATGGTGGGATTCATGTACTTCACACTGTTCAAAATCTCATGAGATTCTGTTCCTTTTCACAGAATAAATGTTGCCAACAATTTCAAGAGAAAAAATACATTTTAGGGAAATGGAACCCTACAATTTAGACGAAGAGATAGTGTTCCAGTACAGAATCCGAGCAGGATTGGTCTCAGACAAACACCCTGTGAGGTCCATGAATCCCATCTGTGAATCCCACCCCTCCACCATGGAGTTGTCCCATTACCTTAATTCCATATAAGGAATACAGTAGACCGAGTAGCCAATGACTGCATTCGCAGCAAACCCGACCTTCACCCTGACCTCCTTACATAATATTTTCTAGCGCCTTGGGACGGCTCTGCAGTCGAGAGTTGACCTCGAATCTTAGGGGCCACAACCACCCTCCTAGTGTTGGGTAAAATGACCCAGGGTAGAAGAGGTAGACTCCGGGTGTGTGGTGTATAGCACGGGGCCTATTACCAGGCGGCCTAATAGGTGGCCTTCCCCCGCACCACGCCGTGTCTCGCAGACAAAAGCAATTAGACGCTGGTGTCAGGCAGGCCTAATGAGCAGACAAAGTTATTAATGAAACCAGGTTGTAGATTGGCTTACCTAGGCCAAGCCAGCTTCCATGCCCCAACACATGTGTGAGGCAGTATACGTGGGAGTTTCTTTGTGCTGGAGACGGAAGCTGTGATAGCATGAAAATATATGGTTAGATTGTTTTCGGTAAATCTCAACTGAAGTGGGTTCTTTTGCATTTTATCCTAAGCATATGTTTTGATCTCGATATCCTTTTATATGTAAGTATTAAGGCGGAAACACACCATGCGAGAAACGCAGCGATTTCCGGAATCGCCAACATAAAATTACGTCTATATGAGCTATTATTTCATATTCCACCTGATTATTGCTTCTGAGACGCTAAATTATCGGTGGGAGATATCACTGTGAAATAATATCTCACATAAATGCTATTTTGTATTGGCGATTCCAGAAATCGCTACCTTTCTCGCTTGGTGTGTCTCCGGCTTAATGCCGGGGACACACCAAGCGAGTAACGGCAGCGATCTCCAGAATCGCCAACAAAGATTTCCGTTTATGTGCGATATTATTTCATGGTAATATCTCCCAACAATAATTTAGCATCACTGACGCAATAATCAGGTGAAATATAAGATAATAGCTCACAAATACGCCATTTTGTATTGGCGATTCCGGAAATCGCCGCGTTACTCGTTTGATTTGTCTCCAGCATTAATGGGTGTTTCAACTGAAGTGTTTATTTTGCATTGCAACCTAAGCAGATGTTTTGATTTTATATGTAAGTAAATGTAAGTACCTTTGGCTAATGTTAGTAGGACTGCTATATATCTATACTGAAATCGTCCATTACCTACTGTACAATAATCGTACTGGTATCGATTTAAACCCTTTTTATATTTTGAATCTTTAAAGAAAGGATATACCTTTATAAGCGACATAGTCTCTGAGCCGGAACACTTTTGACTTTGAAATGGAAGTAGACATTTTGAAAATAATTTTCAGTTAGCAACATGTCTAAAGTTTATCGCCCTTCACATGTTCATAAACTCGGGATATGTAGCTAACTGAAAATCATCATGAAAATGTCTACCTCGATTTGCAAGTCAAATCCATATTTCAAGCTCTAACTCATGGACTAGTAGCGATGATCTATGTATGCATTCTTTGTGTTATAGACATGAACTACAGAAGTACTTATATATGTATGTCGCTTTCGGAGATTTCCTTCTACCAGAACGTTCTGTATTGCTAGCAATATCATTATAATTGGGCAAAGGAATACATTTACATATATACGGAAGGTGCATATCAAGTGTAAATGGTTCTTGATTAATCAATTGGTGTTGCACTTCGGATAAAGTTCTGGTAATCTAGTAATGACTTTCAGAAGTGAACCCAGGATATCTAAAAAAAAGTGGGATTTTAACCCTTTCTGGCAGGTCAATGCCATATGCCATTCCCCTGGCCATGGCAGGACAATGGCACATGGCATTCCCCTGGCCATGGCAGGACAATGCCATAAGGCATTCTCGTGGGCATGGAAGAACAATGCTGAATTTGGTGTTTTGTAACTTTTTGATTAAAGGACATATTTGGCTACATGTTGCCAGTAACTCTTTAATGTATCGGGAAGTTCTGATAAAGATACAGATTTACTGGAAGTTTCAAATTTGTAGTTTTGTTTAACAACATTGACTACAAAAGTCGGCCATACAAAGGCCACAATTGGTTCTGGTGCCTGCTGAAGTATGGGTACATGGTGAATGATGTGTGGCTCTTGAAGGGTTAAAAGTGAGAAAGAAAGACGGAGAAAGGGCGATATTGATACATATGACGAAAAATATGTGAACAATAAACATAAAGACAATAAAGAGGATCTACGACTATGAGTAATGGCTATACATATACACACTGTAGCCTAGAGGTGGTTGTGGTGGTAAAGACAGTATGGGAACCCTTCTTGACCACTTTTGCCCACCTCTGGATCCTCCCCAGATGCTTGTTGTTCCTATATACATGGCAAAAGCGTTGCTTCAGTCATATCAGATCATGCCGTGTGGTATCGTTATTTCACTTTGCAACACTACTTTTTACAACACCGTATTGTCAGTGACATAAGTGAAAGGTACATTACATTTTTAATTGAATAGAGATGGCGACATGGTTATGATGCGGTCTGCAAAGAATCTGGAACGTTGGTTTTGACCTCAGGTTGCTATTCTATGATCCTCAACATGTGGAGCAACGTCCCCTGGTACGTTTCTGTTTGTTTGTTGGTTGTTTCAGTTATCAATTACAGTCCCATTCCAGACAGTCCCATTACAGTTCTTTTACACTGCAAGGGAGGTGATCAAATCTATGGGATTAATCTAAGTAGAAATCTCGCCCCTACACATTTACTGAAGTTAGAGTTTTTCACTTCCCACATCACAAAAGCATGGTACGAGAAGGATTGGCCTTTGATATACCAGTAAATCTATCACTGCAAGGTGGATGCAGTGGGACTCAAACCCACAAAGTCCCTTGACCTTGGGGTTACAAGTCCAGTGCTCTTAACCACTGAACCAACTCCCCACCCCAATGGGTTTCTATGTGACTGCAATCCAATGTGAATACGCAAATTCAGAATGGATAACAGCATATGGCAACATTTTCCTTATCATTATATACCTATGGCCAAATATCTATATAATACTTCCCTCTGCTATGGGTGCAGTATTAATAGTGTTCGGGTACACCGTGACTGAATGAAAAACGTGTGAATGGACGACTCAGTAAATATACAAAATGTTGTTTTAAAATGTTATTTAGGTATATTATAATAAGAAAACATAGTGACTGTAGGGATGCTATTCTCGGCCTTTTCCCCATAAACACGTCCCTCTGCCCCGTTGTTTGGACGTATTTCATTAGACAATAGACCTTGAACAGCCATCCCTACAGGCTCAGAAATCACGTTTCCTCATATTTCTACCTCCTGAAACTATCACTTGCTCTTTGGTCTCCTATTGAAAAGAGAAACTCGGAGCAGTACAGAGCCGCTCAGAGCAGCAGCTGTCGCCTATTAATGATGCCACGCTCCATGCTATAAGAAACAGGTCCAGAACTTGTCGCCAGTGATACTAATGAAAATGTCATAGGAGAACTGCACCAGCTGGCTTCCGGGCCGGGCCAGGCCACTGCCAGACACAAAACGAAAGACAAAATGAACGACAAAATACTGCACATTAATTATCGGTTTGCGTTCACTGTAAAAAGTTTATTGCTGACTGTGGAACATTTTCCCATGACAACTCCCTAATGAAACGGTGTGAAAATGAGCTGTTTAGGGAGGCAGCTGGGAGGCCAGAGGAGAGATTTGTGAATTATAATCAGAGATATGAGTCTTAGGATCCAAATCCTTAAAGAAGATATTTTGTCAATTGGTGATTCACACACATATTATCAAAGTGACAAATTTTCATCCTGTACAGCCTAAATGATCATCCTTTTACCGGTTTTTTCATGTGCTTGCACATTGTCAACACAATGCCATGCAGAAATCTGATAAACAGATATAACGATCTTGTTCCATGGGGCTGAATTCAGTCCTGTCTTCTATCTAGGCCTTAAATCAGGTACATAACTGATGTTTGCACGGTGTGGTGGTTCCATTGGTGCTCTGTTGATTTAACCACTGATGACCACTGGACGTGTGCAATTTAACACTGGGTGATGTAACACCGGACCGGACACACCCACTTCTATCCCGTCAGGTGGCCGCCAGGAGGAGACCGTGCGGGGTCAAGATCATAGAGCAATTAGGGCTGGAGAGACTCCAGGTCAACATCGGAGTATCATTCTGCTTTATATAACCATACCTTAAGATAATCTAATGAGCAGACAAACATTTAATTCTTCAGGTAGGAAGGCAAGTATAACTCGACTGCTGTCCAATTTGGGTTGATGTAGGCTTTATGAGAACAGTTTCCCTTCACTTTTTTTTTTTTTTTTTGGAAAAATTTATTCATTGACGTCCTATCTCCCTATAAAGGCAGGACAGACAAGTGTGTGAAGATAAATAACTCCACCTTGATGGAATTCAGATAGTTTACTGTTTAACACGCAGAGCAATACGGAGGTAGGTCCCAGAATGGACTTCTTCCTTACCCACCTGGCCTCATTACTCGGCAGCCTGCACCTGTCCTCCTCCCCGAGTCTCCCACACGACCAGGTACAACCTCCAGGGCCCGCCAGGTGGAGTGTTTCGGGGTAGGGCAGCAGTCAGCGATCCTAGTGGCCGCTTTAACTCTTTGCCCAAAACTTCCAAACAGGAGCTGATTGTTGGTGTGTAATCAAGGTGGAGCACATGAATTTATTATCCATCTAATACAAAGTGTCCATAGAAAACACATGGGGATCGTGTATCAACAAACTCGGAGCATACAAATATGTTGTACGCTCCAGGTGGCAAAAGCTGGTGCATACGGAAGAATAGTGCCTACCTAAATGAACTAATAGCAGTGATCCACTCATCAGGAAAATATTGATGATAGATACAATATTTATAAGCTAGTTTCAGATAAAAGCAGTTGTATACTCCTTGGAGTTAACTCTGTGCAATATTCTCGAATGTACTCAGATATTACTACGCATCAATTCCTCGGAATATACGGCCGCTTTTATCATAAACCAGTCAATATTGTGTATTTATCCAGCAAGGAAGCATGTGTCCTGGTGACACCTCTGAACATTGATTGCCGTCACGCGGGAGATCTGTCCAGTACAAGTGTCCCGCCTGCACAGTTTCGTAGACCGGAGCCCTTCCGCTGCCACCCCGCTACACGGTTGAGGGCTCACAAAATTCACAGCATTCACTCTCACCTAGTGAGTCCTGGGTATATGTAGCTAAACTCAGCTTTCCAATATCATCTCTTAACATACCCAGCAACCAGTGTTTCCGAACAAAGAAGCATGTATTGTGAAGAGTGCTCGACTGCGTGTATGTGCATGTGACAATGGTGAGGTGCTCGGGGGGGGGGGGGGGGGGGGGCACTGAGGGGTGGGTGTAGCGGAGGAGGTAGCGCCTATGATTTATCTCACCCACCCATCAATGCCTCTCATCCGCGTGCGTTAATTTCCCGCCCGTTGCCGCGGCTGGCGCTGCCAGCATCCGTCACCACGCGGGTAATGAATAATCAACGTAATGAAAAAGTAATGACATTATATTAATCACATTTACCAAGGTGTATAAATGTAATAAGACATGGAAAATGGGAGAAATGGAAGGAAATTAATTCTGTTTATTCATTTCCCGTCGCCTAATAATGCCCAGGGCGGCTGGCGGCGCCGGGAGTCTGGCAGAGGGAGGGCGAGCCGCTCTGAGCAGCTCATAGCCCGCCTTTCACGCCCCAATATGCGCCGAATTTAGCGCGCGACGCAATTACGTGCCGAGAGGTCATAATGAGCGACTCAATGACAGCGCTGAGACGGGGCCTGTCAGCTGTGGGGGGCGGGGGGGGGGGGGGGTGTCAGTTGAGAGGGATACACTAGGCACCTTGGAGAAGTCGGAATAGGGTGAGCAAGGTACACAGGAGAACCAGGCCTAACTATGATAATGTTGTGTTTTAAGATAAATGTATTGATTATGTACATATAATAATATATACATGTATATATTTATATAGGAAAACTAATAGGCAGGAGATGTGAGTTTGTTGTATGCTTGTTAAATCCTGTATTCAGGGCTGTGTCCTGAAGAAGTCCCACGCTAGTTTCAAGCTAAGCCTCGTTCATACACTTCACTGTGTCCTGAAGAAGGTCACTATAACCTTCTATTGCTGTTCCTCCTCTCGTCTTATATCACGTTATCTCGCGCTGTCTCGTGTTATCTCACATTGTCTCGCGTTTCCTCACGTTGTCTCGCGTTGTCTTGCGTTGTCTCGCGTTGTCTCGCGTTGTCTTGCGTTTCCTCGCGTTGTCTCGCGTTGTCTCGCGTTGTCTCGCGATGTCTCGCGTTGTCTCGCGTTGTCTCGCGTTGTCTCGCGTTGTCTCGCGTTGTCTCGCGTTGTCTCGCGTTGTCTCGCGTTGTCTCGCGTTGTCTCGCGTTGTCTCGCGTTGTCTCGCGTTGTCTCGCGTTGTCTCGTCTCGCGCCATTCCGTGTGCTCCGGACGGCGACAACTTGAGTCTGTCATGCGCCATTAGGCGGTAACACACCGGCCACCGCCCGGCCGCCGGGAGGCGACTGGGATGATGGGTTTGCACACCTCTTCAATGAGGCAACCGGATTGGCTAAATAGACGGATGGCAAGCTCTCCACCTTTTCACTGGCCGAGCAGGTACCACCACCCACCACCGACATCCACCCGCCATCCCCGACAACGTTAGTCTTGCTTACTACCACCACCATCGCGACTATTTCTCCTGCCAACTGCATGGCTGCAGGTTTGTCTACCGCTATCAGAGTTTCTGCCCTCAGGTTGGTTCCGCCATAGTTTCATTCACCATCTACAGTTCCTAGCGCAACCATTGTAAGTTTTGCTTACCACTCTCAGTTCCTATTATGACGATGATCAGTTCTGTCTTCCACTCTCAGTTTTGTCGACCCAACATTCTATTACCACAATCCCCAGTTTTGTTTATCACTACCTTCATGATATGATCTGCCTCTTGCTAACTTCATGTCTGCCTATTGCTACCTTCATATCTGCCTATTGCTATCTTCATATCTGCCTATTGCTAACTTCATATATGGCTATTGCTATCTTCATATATACATATTGCTATCTTCATATATGCCTATTGCTATCTTCATATAAACCTGCCTATTGCTATCTTCATATCTCCTTACTACTTCAGTTCTGCTTACCACCATCCTCAGTTCTTCCTGTCATCATTAAAATTTTGTTCTACCACTATTCAGGAGTTCTGCCTATCAGGAGTCTTAGTTCTGGCCCATGCCACCCTAAATTCTATCTATCAGCCTACCACAATCGTCGTACCTCTAATTGTCCCTCATTCAACCAATGGAAATTCTCTAACCTTCTTTCTACTACTTACCCTCCGTTGACCGACATGGGTGACCCCATTGTGTCTGACAGGACAAGACTGACCCCCCACAACGTGCATGCACCCTCCATCTTCCTAACACCCCGGGAATGACCTCAAGGGTCAACAGAAAGGTATACACAGCAACCCTTCATTATACTAAGTGTATAACAGAGTTCGCATTGGAGGAGCGCTTATACCATGCAGTGGCTACAATCACAGTGTCAGCATTAGCTCCATAGTCTATAAGGGTACTACTTAGGGGCCATCCATAAAGTACGTACGCAGAATTTCTGAAATTTTGGACCCGCCCTGCCCCCTCTAATTCTTGTACGCAATAGAACAAAGCAGGAGCATACGCAACATTTCCAAGATTGTTGATTCCCCCATCCCCCTCAATGCGTATGTACTTTATTGATGGCCTGACTGGATGATATGTCATCATATACCATGGATATCGGACTATTATCCGTAGGGGCATGGAGAGTGAGTAACCAATGTTAAGACTATGATTTGTTTGTTTGGTTTGATTTTACGTCCAGTCAACCATTATAGGTCCTGTCCAGACTTTCTCAATGTTCTTTTACACCACTAGGGTGGTGATCGAATCTATGTGATGAATTCAGGTAGAAATCTCACCCCTACACATTTACCGTGGTGAGAGTTCTTTTACTTCCCACACCACATAGACATGGTATTAGAAGGATTGGCACACTCATGGTAACAAGTACGGTTACCACATAGACATGGTATGAGAAGGATGGCCTTTGTTAAGACTATGGGACAGAAATACCAGGGGTGCAATAAATACCAATTCTGAGGTATAGGACTTAACACGTATTAATATAATTGCAGCACATAACTGTCAAGACTAAGCTCATATCATCATGGACCACACTGAATAATGTTCCTGTATCAGGGAAGCCTGTGTCAGACTCATACCATCAACAATTGCATTGTAACTCTACTAGAATTAGAATGACTTTTATGTCTGACAAGATGGAAGACCAGACTGCATGTAACTACGCATTTCCACAAAACCAAATCAATAATTCAACTGGTTTTTTTTACTTGCAAGATTTCTAATCTTCTCATGTTTATTCTGCTAGATGTTATATGGAGATGGGGGAAGCAGATAAGAACCGGATCATGCTACCCTCATGGTGGTGGTAATCCCTTCAGTTGTAACCTAGCCATCATGCGAAGAGAATCCAACCATATTGCCAATGGAAGTTTTCAATTATCTCAATGAATTCCCAGGGCCGGGTAATAACTGCACTAACCATACACAGATTAGTATCTCAATTGGAATGAGGTTTAAAGCCGATACGCTGCTTCCTCTGCTATCAACACACAACTGTCCGTTTTACATGCTATATACACAGCACCTTCTGTAGCGCCAGTGAGAAAATCAATTTAGTTTGGTGCAATTTTCCAGATCATCTGCATTGTGCCACCTTATTTTTATTACCCCCCCCCCTTGCTGTGCCTGCCCACATCCGGTAGCCCGGGGGAGGCTAGTCACATTAGGCCTATGGAAGCTGATTCATTAGGCGGTGGCTCACGCTACGTAGGCCCGTTGAGAGCACACTAAACACAATGAGTAGTTCCCCTGTGCGAAGCCTGCCCGCCTCGCTTACCTGCCTAACACCCGACTCAGGCCAGGTGCCCGCAGCGCCAGATAATACCGGCCAAATAATTAGGTAAAACACGCGGCCTCCTGTTCTAATTTCAAAAAAAATAAAAGAACAAGAAATATCCCAACAAATAATTAGAATTAGAAAATTACCAAAAAAAAAAAATAAAATAAAACACATCACCCCAACACACACTCTCTCTTGAGTCAGTCCTTCGTGCCGGCGTCTGAATCTAATGGGTCATGTAAAGAATGAATACAGTACCTTAGCTTCAGTTCTATTAAGTGGGAAAAGACAACATAAGAAAGAACTGCATAAAGAATTGTAAATATATATATGAAATACTCCACTCATTCAGATGCGCCGTAATCACCATCGAGGCATAGCCGTGGGATGATTATGGCGCATACTGTTCTGGATTTTACAATAGCACCACGATATTAGAACAATTCAAATTACTTACACAATTCCGATTATGACCGTATAATTCTTCAAATCTACTTATTGAAATTCTGGCCGCTGATTGGCTAATCAAATTTGACGTCATCGACTATCAGTACACCACGACCCTGGCATATTATTGTCACTTTACATGGATGTTCATTGCGTATCACAGACAGGATGATATGTTTTCTATTCCCGTTACTCTAACTAACTAGGAACTTGCTTCTACTTTTCATGATCATCTTATACAGTCTTAAGTTTCATTTCAATTTCCCTGTTTATTAAATGCAATCTATTACGTTTCTTTATGAAATTGAGGAGCAATCTTAAACGAGACAACAGAAATACTAGAAATAACAACACTAAATGAAACCCCATGGTCAGTATTAACATCAAATTTTCGTCTTATATTGAACAGGGGAAACTATTGGATTGTGTTCCTGTTTTTCCAATATCTCGCCAATTCTGTTTTAAAGTTTAAAACTCGTGCACGTCAGTTTCATCCCTGATTCTGTATGAGCATTGAGAATTGTATCAGTTGAAACTAATAGCTGTAGTAAGTTATACTATATGGAGACATGGTTAGATAAAAGAATGAGGTGAATATTTCAATGAACAGATGTAATTCATACACATTCACCATGACACCTTATAATCATATACCTGGAAATTATCTAAAACGCCATTTTAAAACAAGTCACATGGTACAGAGTGCACAAACTATTAGTTCCTGCAGAGTGTGCAGAACGGAATCTGTACAGCTCACCAGTCAATATGAGACATTCCTGCGCAGGTAGGTTTATATAATAATTGTTGCATATGATCTTATTTCTAATGCCATGTCGGGAAAACACCAAGCGAGTCAAGGCGGCGCTCTCTGGAATCGCCAAAACACAATAGCATATATCTGAGATATATTTTCATAGTAATATCTCCCACCAATAGTTTAGTGTATCAGGAGCAATATTCAAGGGAAATATGAAATAATAGCACACATACACGCCATCTCGTGTTGGCGATTCCAGAAATCGCCAACACAAATTGGCGTGAAAGTGCGATATTATCTCATAGGAATATCTCCTGCCCATAATTTAGCATCTTGGAAGCAATAATCAGGTGAAATATGAAATAATACCTCACATACATGCCATTTGGTGTTGGCGATTCCAGAAATCGCCGCCTTTCTTGCTTGGTGTGTCTCCGGCTTAAAGGACAAAAAGCAACCGATTCAAAACTGTTCCTCTGTATTTGGAGTAATGGTAATACAAACCGACGAGAACGATCTAGTTTGATTTCAGGAACAGGCCCCCTGTTTTCGTAGACCTTGCCATGTTTTTTCTCGGCGAGTTGAGGCTGGGTGAACGGAGGTCGGATCAGAAGCCATGTACTTTGCGACGGCGGCGTCACCAAGGGGGGTATTTTAACCTGGCTCTAACCGGACATTACTCCGGACATCGCCGGACGTCGATCCGGGTGCGGCCCGCCATTGCTCGGCACCCGAGTCCCCGCGACGCGACGCGGCGTCTGTGTCACCGCGCGCCCCCTGGTGGCAAAAGGGGGCGTAGCGGGCGCCATCAGCCTCGTTGTGAAATGTCAGACGCTGTCCGCGCGTCTAATGATGATTGGACGGCCGGGTACAGCGGAGGGCGGCCGCCGAATGTCAACCGGGTGAACTTTGTAGACGCCCGGGCGCGCCGCGGTGCCGGGGCCCTCACCGCGTCCTCCGGGGCGTCCTCCAGGGCGCCGGGCCCGGGGTCAACCGTCGATGAAGGGTCTGAGCGGGGCCCGGTGGCCGCGCGGGGCGGGGACGGACCAACTCTCCACGCAAAGTCATCAAAAAGTCAAAAGCTACCTAAAACCTGCAGTGCCCGCTTTCAAAGCGTACTCCGCCTCCCACTGGTAACGACGATTAGTGCTGGCGATGGGCTCTCAAGCGATTAAGCCGGAGACACATTAAGCGATAAAGGCAGCGATTACCGAAATCGCCAAAATAAAATGGCCTGTGTGTGACTTATTATTTCATATTTCATCTGATTATTGCTTCTGATAGGCTAAATTATCAGTGGGACATAGTGTTATGAAAAGATATCTCACTTAAGCCGGAGACACACCGAGCGAGAAACGCAGCGAGTTCCGTAATCGCCAACACAAAATGGACTATATGTGAGCTATTATTTCATATTTTACCTGATCATTGCTTCCAAGATGCTAAATTACGGGCATGAGATATTCCTATGAAATAATATCTCAAATTTGTGCTACTTTGTATTGGCGATTCCAGAGATCGCCGCCTTGACTTGTTTGGTGTGTCCCCGGCATAAAGCCGAAGACACACCAAGCGATAACGGCAGCGATTTCCGAAATTGCAAATACAAAATTGCGAGTACATATGCTATTATTTCCTATTTCCTATTTCCTAAATATCTCATAAGCTTTGGATACGTGTCCCCAATGTTAAGTCTATGGAGAAAAAATACCAGGAGTGAGATAAAGTTCTTAAACTGTCCTTCAAGGTAGCATCAGCATGGGGCACAAACATTGTCTCGTCTTACTCCTAGTTAATATATTCTATAACCAATATCTTATCACTTACAGAAAGTTCACTACTCATTGGCCTCATCTCTCTACTCCTACACACAAAAATGACGCTTTCCCATCAAAAGAGTTTTTTCTTACTCTAGAACATGCACAAAGATCGTAAAACATTTGTCGATCTTTGCATCAAGGTGGGCTCCAGAAAAAATGGATTGACACAAATAAGTACCATAGGCGACACGTACGAGGACTTTTATAACACAAGAAAGAGGGAATTGAGCAAACCATCGGTGAATCACTGCCATTTTATGTAAGACAACCAACGCTGTAGTCATCCATAAGGACGACAACGTTTACAGGCGAGATCCGTTAGGTTATCGGAGGGATGGAATAATAAAAAAAATTAAACAGAAAAAAATAGGATGTTAAACGCTGCGACCGAACAGAGCACCTGTGGTTTACCGGGAAGGGAGAGTACTCAGGCAACACACACACCCCTCCTCCCTACACCCCCCCTCCTTCCCACATGCGCCCCATCAAACACATCCAACCAACCTGTGACGCACTAAATACATAAAATATGATCCCATCGCCGGGCCTGAGAGTTCGCCTAAAAGCGCACTCAAATGACAACAGTCCTGTGGTGGAGATTCTCAAACAGAGCCGGTGGAGATTGTCGGCTTACCGTTACGTCGGCGCATGCGCGTTGATGTGCACGTATAATGACTTCAAAGCTCGCCTCAATGGAGCCTCTTTGCCTGTAACCTGATATCAATATATGCGGCCATTCTGTACCCCTAGGATAGGACAGAGAGAGAGCGAGCGAGAGATGGAGGGGGAAAAAACTCAGCTTGATAACAAAGACAACATGGCGATTATATAAAGGGATTACAGTGAAGACGCGTAGAGGGAGGAGGGGATTTTTAAGGAGGCTCCTCTTGACGAGTCAGTTTCGGGCAGCGGTAAAAAGGCGCAGCTAAAAAGCCTGCACAAAGACATCGCCATTTGGACCATGCGAAACCTGAACCGTTACACACACTTAGAGTTAATTCCATTCTTTTCGCGACGTGAATAGTCATCTAATGTACAAGCTGAAGGGTATTGTCGCAGGGGGCTAACATTAAATCCACTGAGAGTGAGGGGGAAGGTACAAAAAGGGGCCCCGCAAAGAAGATTTAATGTGGAGACACAATGCTCTGCAGCTTCACAAATGTTGGCCGTCGATAAAACAAACATAAAAAGATGGATCGTGCGTCCTAATGGACAACACTTTAATGTTGCATAACTTGTATAAAGGGGGGGTAGGGGAGAGAGCAGGGCCCATTAGAAGGGCCCGGGGACAGACCTGACAAGGTAAATATAAGCTAGATGGGAAAAGAGGTCTTATCCCATCTGGGAAAATACGAGTGGATCCGGCCGAGACAGACAAAAGAATAAGCGAGCATGACGAAGGTGGGTGGGGTGCGGAGTGGTGAGGGGAGGGGTCTATAAGCGGATATACTCGCGCAGGCATCACCCTCCCCACAGAGCAGGGTCTCTCACGCTGAGACACCGCCAGACGTCCACAGAAGTGGTCCTCAATGAATCCGGAGTGCGGGCGCCATCTTGGTTTGATTTGCGAGAGCGTGCTTGCACGAGCTACATACGTTGTCTAAAGCGCCAAATCCACTAAGGCGACCAAGCGAATGCGTCTGCGATCTGTGCGACTGTGCGAATAATATTCAATATGCGACGTGCGATAATATTCAATATATTATATATTGTCGCAAGGAATTTGCATGTCCATGCGAACGTCTGCGAACGTCTGCGAACGTCTGCGAACGTCTGCGAACCCAAATTCGCATGGAAAATCGCCTTAGAGGGTCAGGCGCTTTAAGGTTAAGCACCAGCTCCACTAAGGCGATTTTCCATGCGAATTTGGGTTCGCAGACATTCGCAGATGTTCGCAAACGTTCGCATGGACATACGAATGCCTTGCGACAATATTAAATATATTGAATATCATCGCATGGGATTCGCACAGTTGCAAGGATCGCAGACGCATTCGCTTGGTCGCCTTAGTGGATCTGGCGCTTTAGGCTGCTGACATACCAAGCAAGAAACGCGGCGATTCCCGGAATCGCCAACACAAAATTGCGAGTGTGTGAGATATTATTTCATATTTCACCTGATTATTGCTACCGAGGCACTTAGTTGTCAGTGGGAGATATTATTATGAAATAATATTTCACATACATGCCATTTTGTGTTGGCGATTCCGGAGATCGCCGCCTTGACTCGTTTGGTGTGTCTCCGGTATAAAGGTCAAGCCGGAGACACACCAAGCAAGTTAAGGCAGCGATTTCCAGAATCACCAACGTATGTGAGATATTATTTCATAGTAATATCTCCCACCGATGATTTAGCCTATCAGAAGCAATAATCAGATGAAATATGAAATAATAGTTCATATGCTCGCCATTTTGTGTTGGCGATACCTGAAACCACTGCATTTCTTGCTTGGTATGTCTCCGGTTTTTGAGTGGTCACATAGAAACTTTCTTTGTACTGCCATAAAACTATCCATTCACTACCTGCGTGCTATTCACTATGATAGTGGGAGAGGAGCAGGGTGCCAGTGTCTCAGTTTCTTAGAGGCTTGCCCAGCTGACCATGACTGATCACAAGAGACCGAAATACCTCATTGACCCACTGGTGCTTGGTGTGTTTAAACCATAGACTGGCTGTTGTAGAAGCAAGTTGACTGTGTGGTATATACTTCACACCTTTTCTCCAGTCTCCTACAATTCTCCTGTGGTACGAGAATCTCACAGCAAGTTGCCATTCCTTTGCTTGTCCCAATCTCAAGGAAGGACACACCTGGTACATAGTCTCAGACAAAATCGCTGAACAATCACCCTGGGACTCGAGTACCCGAGATGCTCAGGTACCTTCTCAGAAAACAGGCGCCTTGATTGAATTGTGTCAAAAAACGTGTGATCCAGGTTACTGGCTTCCGATTGGCTAGGTTGGGTACTTGGTCGGCGACTCAACAGCAAGTACATTTTTCTCAACAAAATGCCCTTACAAATTTTAAACGCGTCTAAAATCAAAATCTTTAGAGATACTGTACCTTGTTGGGGGTAATTATCACCGACAACGGCAGGGAAAATATTTGTTTCAGGAAAATGGAACCCTACCATTCAGATGAGGAGATTGTGTCCCAGTACAGAATCTCAGGAGGACTTGTGTCACACGAACACCCTGTGAGGTACATGAATCCCATCATGTGAATCCCACTTTACATTGCTAGAGACATGTGGCGAACCTGAGGCGTATGAGTTTTAACCTGGGCGTTATTAGCTTCATATTGGCTGGTTTGGGAAATTAGAAAATGCGAGATTAATTGCACTAACTAACTTGCCCTAACACGAATTGTTAATGACGCAATTACAAAGATCTGAACAACTACTGAATTGAGCTGGGAATATAATGTTCAAAATGATTAGCCAAGAAATTATCATCGTCTGAGGAAACGTTTGATATCACAGCATCTTGAATCATTATCCTGACTGTTGAATATAGATCCAATAGTACGATTTTGATTAATTTGCAGATTTAATACAAAATCAATTTTCTCTTTTCTTATATCACTCCTCCTGCTCCTGTATATTGCTCAGAGTAGCTCCCTGAGCCGATGGTAGACTTCTCCAGTAATGATCGTTCACAACATGTAACACAAGCTGGGGCCAAGGCAAGGCTAAGGAGGCCCTGGCTCTGCCCCGCCCCGACCCCCAACCTCGACCTCACCCCCTCTGCCCACTCCAACAAGCGGACCCCTTGTGCTTCGCATAGTCGCAAATTGGTCGCTGGCCCTGCTCAGACAGGGCTTCGATAATGACATTGTCTTGTAGTCATTATCCGCAGCGCGCCGATAACCAGGACGGATTGATGATCTAAAGGGGAACCAAAGGACAAGGCAGGACGCTGGGTGTCTGTCTGTTCGTCATCGAACAGCTGCAGCTCAGAGTTTGTCCCCTCTGCCAGATTCTGTGAGTTTATCCCCTCTGCCAGCTGCCAGATTCTGTGTGTTTCTCCACTCTGCCAGATTCTGTGAGTTTCTCCCCTCTGCCAGATTCTGTGAGTTCCTCCCTTCTGCCAGATTCTGTGAGTTTCTCCCCTCTGCCAGATTCTGTGAGTTTCTCCCCTCTGCCAAATTCTGTGAGTTTCTCCCCTCTGCCAGATTCTGTGAGTTTCTCCCCTCTGACAGAATCTGTGAGTTTCTCCCCTCTGCCAGATTCTGTGAGTTTCTCCCCTCTGCCAGATTCTGTGAGTTTCTCCCCTCTGCCAGATTCTGTGAGTTTCTCCCCTCTGCCAGATTCTGTGAGTTTCTCCCCTCTGCCAGATTCTGTGAGTTTCTCCCCTCTGCCAGATTCTGTGAGTTTCTTCCCACTGCCAGATTCTGTGAGTTTCTCCCCTCTGCCAGATTCTGTGAGTTTCCCCCTCTGCCAGATTCTGTGAGTTTCTCCCCTCTGCCAGATTCTGTGAGTTTCTCCCCTCTGTCAGATTCTGTGAGTTTCTCCCTCTGCCAGATTCTATGAGTTTCCCCCTCTGCCAGATTCTGTGAGTTCCTCCCCTCTGCCAGATTCTGTGAGTTCCTCCCCTCTGCCAGATTCTGTGAGTTTCTCCCCTCTGCCAGATTCTGTGAATTTCTCCCCTCTGCCAGATTTTGTGAATTTCTCCCCTCTGCCAGATTTTGTGAGTTTCTCCCCTCTGCCAGAATCTATGAGTTTCCCCCCTCTTCCAGATTCTATGAGTTTCCCCCTCTGCCAGATTCTGTGAGTTTCCCCCCTCTGCCAGATTCTGTGAGTTTCCCTCCTCTGCCAGATTCTGTGAGTTTCTCCACTCTGCCAGATTCTGTGAGTTTCTCCCCTCTGCCAGATTCTGTGAGTTTCTCCCCTCTGCCAGATTCGTTCAGTTAACCATTACAGGTTCTTTCCAGGTTTATTTACACCCCAAAGGTGGTGATTGAATCTATGTAATGAATTCAGGTAGAAATCTCACCCCTACACATTTACCAAGGTCTAAGTTCTTTTACTTCCCACACCACATAGACATGGTATGAGAATGATTGGCCTTGGAAATAACAGTAAATCTACCACTACTGGGAATGAAGGAGAAGAGTGGCTGCAGTGGGACTCAAACCCAATAAGTCTTACAACCTTGGAGTTACAAGTAAAGTGCCTTAACCACTGAACTAACTCCCCACACCATCACCATGTAAACTCCTCCCCTCTGTCACATGGTGTAGACTGATCCGCTCTGCCACACGGTGTAAACTGGTCCCTCCACCACCTCTGTAATCATATCCTTTCTGCCACACTCTAAAGCCCAATACACATCTACTGATTCAGGATTGAACGATTAGTTCCCAAATCATATAGGAGTCGGTGAACTTGTCCCAGGGGAATCTCTTATTACCTTGGCCGTGGCGGCCACCCAATCAAGCTTCATTTACCAATGTTCGTTGTCGGCTGCTAAATTTATGAACATGTTGATAAACTCTTGATCACCGATTTGGGCACAGAGAAACCACAATTTGTCGGGGACATAATAACATCTGAAGGAGGCGGTTCACTAATCATTGCCTGACCCATGCCTAGCAGTGCTACATCTACCGGCTATGGCCGACTCTGTTAAGACCAACGCACACAAGGCGACTTTTTTCCTTGCGATATGCTTGAGACTATTTTGGAAAAATATCGCAAGGAGGGTGCAATAAACACAGCAGGGGTCGGGAAAAGTCGCCGACAAATTTTGCTCGAGCGTCGGTCCCCCCAGCAGGAGGTTTACCGAAAATCTCTAGGCCTATCCATGCACACCTTGAGACTTTCCTTGAGACTTTCCTTGAGACTTTTCCTTGCAGAAAGTCTCAACAATGGATAACTGACTTCTGGTATCCAGAAAATGGATGCGAGTTGGGGCATTTTGGTACTTATGGTATTTTTTTTAACCTTTATTTATACCTGTACTAGCGACTTCATCGATTCCCCCTACCCCCCCCCCCCCCCAACCCCCAACCCCTGTAAACGTTTACTGCCGTCCTGCCCCCTTGTGGGTGAACGGAAAGCCATCGTAAACTGGTGGTCATCATTTCGTATGACACAGGTGCTTGAGCTGACCATCAGTGATCAGTACAGTATGGATTGATACCAGCGAAAGGGTTTGATCTCATCTCTTTCTCTCAAGCATAGGAGATCAGAGAACCACAGTTCTAAATTTTTGTATTAGTATGGCGAAAAACAAATCCCAAGGATAGAAATATATCTGTGTAAAGAAATACAAAAAAGAGTAACAGGATTCAGTTAAGTCTAACACGAGAATCTCACTCCCGTGGCCCTTCAGTCTCCAACCCTAGATCGGGTTCACTCTGTCTCTATGTGCGGGAGACACTCCAAACGGATTCTACCAGAATCATAATTTTTTAGATATAGTAGGTAATAATTTAACTCAATATCATGTATGAATAGGACAACACTGAATCATACTAAAAACATTCTTTTTATGGAGAACTATATTTTCCAGGGTCTTCCAGGTTTTTCCAGTCTCTCTGTGAGAATTCCAGGCTTTTCCAGGGCTGGGAGACCCCAGAGCATAATTCCAGGACCCAGGACCCGGGCCAACGGCCCGCCCAGCGGGAGGTGGCGTCCAAAAGTCAAAAGTCTCAAGCGAAAAAATATAACATGTTATATTTGAAAGTCTCAAGAAAAGTCTCAAGGGAAAGTCGGCGACAAACCCCAAAACAGCGGGGGGGAAAGGGGGTGAAAAGGGGGTGCCTAATGGGGTCTGCGATATCGCAAGGAAACCATGGCACACTTAGCGATATTGTACCGTAAAAATGTCCCAAGGGGAGTTTTACGGCGACTTTTCCGCTAAAAACGGGAAAAGTCGCCTAGTGTGCGTTGGTCTTTAGGATGGCTTGCCTGAGACAAACTACCGTCCGTTTGTTAGCAACAAAGGTACATAAATGTTCTGAAGTCGGTAGATGTGTATTGGGCTTAATTGATGTTGAGTTCAGCTGTTTATTAAGTCTGCCAAACCCTTGACCCTGCTGGTTGCATACCTTGACAACTACTGCCCCTTTCCTCTCTTCTTGCTGCCCTTGCTGCCCGATGGTGCTGCCCATCAGGTTGTGAGCTGCTTGCTATAAGGAGCGTAAGGGGGAGGGGGTTGTACGAGCGGCCCTGGACCCAACACGCCGTAGCAAATGACAGCCCGACCCATATGAGAAACCAATTAACTTGGGATCCACTCACTTCGTCTTCTGATTAATTTTGTCGTAAAAACGAAACAAGTTAATTTCACACTTTGGTAACGATGCCTTATTATGATTACGACCGGCGCATGCGCGAGGGCCCATGCGAGCCCACCACCTGCTGCCTCAATTATCTGACGTTTGTCATTACTTCACAAACTTTTAAAATTTAAAGTATGCGTAATGCAATCATAATTGAATGTGAGTTTTCTTGTATAGAATTCAATCCGGTGGACTAATTAGGTGACATTCTGCGCAGATTCATTTCCTGGGAAATTTAAGTTCTCTTGTCTGAAGGAGCACTTGTCTGCAGTGATCAGTCTCACAAATATAACAAGGTAACAGGAGCTGTGGAGGCAGTCTCTTGTGAGTCTCCCCTCGGTCTCCTTTCCGTGTCCAATCGTCAGTTTTATCATCCACCTAATACAAAGTGTTCATAAAAGAGGGAGTGTGTATCACCATACCCGAAGCATACAGATATATCTATCTAATGCAAAGTGTCCTCAGGAAACACATAAGGAGTGTGTATCACCATACTTGAAGCATACAGATATATCCAGCTAATACCAAATGTCCAATAGTAAACACATAAGGAGTGAGTATGGACATACAGATATATCCACCTAATACAAAGAGTTCATAAAAACACATAGGGAGTGTGTGTCACCATACCCGGAGCATACAGATGTATATATCCACTTAATACAACGTGTCCATAGAAACCACATAAGAAGTGTGTATCACCATACCCGAAGCATACAAATATATCCAGCTAATACAAAGGGTTCATAAAAACACTTAGGGAGTGTGTATCACCATACCCGAAGCATACAGATATATCCACCTAAATCAAAGTGTTCATAAAATAACACATAGGGAGTGTGTATCACCATACCCGAAGCATACAAATATCTCCACATAATACAAAGTGTTCATAAAATAACACATAGGGAATGTGTATCACCATACCCGAAGCATACAGATATATCTACCTAATACAAAGTGTTCATAAAGGAACACATAGGGGGTGTGCATAGACATACCCAGAGCATACAGATATGTTGCATGCTCCGGGTTCCGAGAAAGCGCACATACAGGGAAATAGTGTGTACTGAAAAATAGTGCGTATCTAAAATGAACTAATATCAATATGCCACTTGTCAGGAAAAGGTGGATAATAAACACAATATAGACTGGTTTCAGATAAAAGCGGTTGTATGCTCCTCGGAGTTGACACTCT
This sequence comes from Alentia gelatinosa, assembly GCA_950022655.1. Taxonomy (NCBI): domain Eukaryota; kingdom Metazoa; phylum Annelida; class Polychaeta; order Phyllodocida; family Polynoidae; genus Alentia; species Alentia gelatinosa. Next base: position 13,335,873 of record OX465584.1, on the reverse strand, counting down.
GCAATATCCTTGCATGCTCTGGGATATTACTTCGCGTCAACTTCTCCGTCAATATTTAATATCTATATGTGAAAAAACTTCTCCCATCCGGAAAATCGGACCTCCCGATTTTCGCCGATTTCACCGATTTCACCGATTATTTATGTCAGGAATTTACCATCAGTATACACAAACATTTGAACATACATACATTCTCATACACAACCTCAATAGCATGTGTCTTCTATGTAATGTTAGATTTATGTGTATTGCTGATTGGTTGTTCTATATATCATTTAATCTATGATTACTTCATGTACTCATTTGAAAATATACTTCATCATTTCAATTATGGAGGAACAAAAGGTAAACAATAGGATGATGTTGATGTCTTATATAGATATTGATACTAGAGAAAACAATATGGAGACGTCATTTATAATTACTGGATATTAATACTGTCTCTAAAATGTAACTAATATTTTGTAGTAACAGCAATGAATACGAAAGCAATAAGGACCATGGATATCTCAATGTATCACAGGTATGAGTGGGATAAATCTCCTATGAAAGGGAAAACCTTAATAACACAACATATTTCACAGTACCACGTCGCCTATCTATACAAACCCACTACTCTTTCTTTTTTTCATTCAATCTTCATTGGTTTTCCTTGATTTACATATATAAGTATCTCGATAAACTTCCGCGTGCAATTCCAATAAAGCAGCAGCTGTCAGTCATTTTCATCGGTCGCTTTAGGAAGTAATATCTTGTGACTATATGATTCACACTTACACTGTATTTATCTCATACAAATATGACTAATAGTATTAAGCAGCATACTTATATAGAACGTCCTGACCATGCTGTACAATTCACAGAACGAGATGGCAATTTACGGTTTGTACGGACCGAGGCATTTATGCAGAGTTCCCTACAAACCGTAAATTATCATCGAGTTCTGTGACTTGTACAAGCATGGTTGGACGTTATATATTTACTATATACCCGAAATTAAAAAAAAATCGATTTCATTTGGTTTAACAACCAATTTTTTAATAAACGTTTAAGGCAAGGTGGTCCGTATTTTAGTGTACGGACCAGCGGTCCATACAGCATTTTTACGTCATATGCCGAAACGGTGCGTATTTACACTATATACGGCAAGGGTATTTAGTACTACGTAGTTCTTATACACAGTCCATCCATGTTTTAACCAGAGATGAGGCTGATAACTTACTTATTCTACATGGACCGGGATACTATCATATATGCGAATCTTATCCGAATAAAAAGGAAAAGAAATCTGTTTTGAAAACATTTTTTACTAAGAATAATGTAGATCGTCCATTGTGTCTCAGGACTGTTTGTGAGAGCCACCTTTACTTTCGTGTCCTTGGTGCTAATTGAATGATGTCCACCTCACGGCATTATTGAAATGAAAGAAATGACGTTATTAGATTCTGCCATATTGGCAATAATGATAATGATTGCCTATACTAATGACACATTGAATGTCTATTGAATACTGTCATGTTTGCAATAACGATAATGGTAATGACTGACTGTACTAAAGACACATTGAATTCATGTCTGTGACATGTGCATTTCTAGCAATAAATATATTTGGTATCCACAGCCTGATAAACAGTACGTCACACCAGTCGGTTGCGCATCAATGCTGAACTGTACTTTACTATATACCTATGCCGTATTTATCGTAAATACGTACCGTTTTTTACATCTAACGTAAAAATACTGTACGGACTACTGGTCAGTACTTATATAGAACGTCCTGAAACGCCGAGTTCCGTACAAACCTTGAATTATCATCGAGTTTTGTGGCTTGTTCAAGCATGGTAGGTCGTTCTATATTTACTATATACCCGAAATTATAAAAGAAAAATTTCGTTTGGCTTAACAATCAATATTTTAATAAGCGAGTATGGGTAGTTAGTCCGGTTTTTGACGACTTGTTGGGTTTCACTACCCTAATACCCCGTACACCATACCACGTATGCCACATGCGTGTTGTATGGCCATATTTACGACATGAGTAGAAGCTTGCTTTGCAATTGAGGCATCCGCCCCTTTATTGGGACTCAGCTATAGTGATAATTATTACTTGAGGTTGATAACTTTTTATGTATTGCAGGTTAGACCCAATAAAGAAATCTTGAAAAGAAAAGAAAATATATGTATCCTTTAGATATAAACTTGACATGAGGTCAAGCGATCCTTAGATTTGACCAATGGTTTTGTAGATAACCAGTCATAAATAACAAGTCGTTGACGTGGAGTAATGCAAGTGTATTACGTCATTAAACCGAGTTGTTTACGGTCACCCAAACACAAACCCCTGTTTATTGTATTTATAACCACCTTATTGAATAAGGGCTTGAACCTTAAATCACCATAGAAATAAAAAATTGATAAAGGCACCGCCTTTTATCAAACTATTTTTTTAAAAGCAACATGGATATTTCTTTTCTCAGAGTACACTATTGAATTCTTTTTCCAGCTCAATCTAGACAGTATTACAAAGAGCCTTGTGTGTTACCTTGACACTAACACCAGTCCAGGTGGTCAGTTATGAGTATTGCTCCTTTTTTGTTTTGCACTGCACTTGTATACATGCAAAGTTCTTTAAGTGGCATTTTGACAGAATATATTCACCATATTAGTCGGTCAATCTAATCAAACTGACCTGCAAGTGAATTTTAGTGGCCTTCTAGAATTTTATCTGACTGATTTCTTTCAATTGCTTAGAGGAATGAAACCAATACCACAGCCATGATTAATTATGATTTACAGAATATGTTTTTCTAACATAGCAAAACAGCCAATCATGGTGACGAACGTGTAGTCATATGAACGTGACCCGCAAACGATATTAACACCGAAAACTGATAACTAAATATCGGAATTAAGGTTTATTTAGATTGATTTTCAAAGGTTATTACTCACGAAAATAATAGTAATGAATTGCAAGACCAACTGGTTGAGGAACAAACAAAATGGAATTATTACTATATAACTATGGCCGAACATCTATGAAATACTACCTGCTGCTAGAGGTGCAGTGAACATAATGTTTGGGCTCCCTGAAACGTAGTGAATATGCTATGAATCAACGACTTAATAAATGAATAAAAAAAGTGGTTTTTTTTAGTATTTCTAAGGTAAATAATAATAAGAAAACGTAGTGAGTGAACCCATAGCGATTCCGTTCTCGCCCTTTTGTCCTATGACTACGGTCCTCCGCATCGGGCCATAGTTATAGGACAAAATACCCGAAACTTCAATCGCTACAGGATCACTAACTACGTTTTCTCTTATTACCACTTGACCTAATGCCGGGGACACAACAAGCAAGTCAAGGCGGCGATCTTTGGAATCGCCAACACAAAATACCATGTATGTAAAATATTATTTCATAGGAATATCCCCTACTCATAATCTAGCATCTTGGAAGCAATAATCAGGTGAAATATGAAATATTAGGTCACATATAGGCAATTTCGTGTTGGTGATTCCGGAAATCACTGCGCTCTCGCTTGGTGTCTCCGGCTTAAAAGACTGAACCAAATGACAGAAATGCTGACATGACTTAAGATGCCTATAGTAACAATGGCTACTTAAAAATCCTAAACTAAGGAGGATCACCTTGAATTAGGATTAAACATGAACATATGCTGACAGAGACACTCAACACCCTATCCACTAACAGATATCAATAGGTTATCGGCGCATATTGTAATGGAGCCTCATTGAGATCCCCACCAAGTTTATTCAGTATCCACTAACAGATATCAATAGGTTACCGGCGCATATTGTAAGGGAGTCTCATTGAGATCCCGACGAAGTTAATTCAGTATCCACTAACAGATATCAATAGGTTATCGGCGCATATTGTAATAGAGACTCTTTGAGATCCCCACCAAGTTAATTCAGTATCCACTAACAGATATCAATAGGTTATCGGCGCATATTGTAATGGAGCCTCATTGAGATCTCCACGAAGTTAATTCAGTATCCACTAACAGATATCAATAGGTTATCGGCGCATATTGTAATGGAGCCTCATTGAAATCCCCACCAAGTTTATTCAGTATCCACTAACAGATATCAATAGGTTATCGGCGCATATTGTAATGGAGCCTCAATGAGATCTCCACGAAGTTAATTCAGTTTGCACCATGGCCTTGTGTAATGTGGCGCCAGCTCCAAGTAGCGCGTTAGCATTTGATGAGCATGGCGAGTTAATTACTGCAGCTGCACTGAAGTTGAACATGAGCGTGGATCCGAGTCTGCACCCTGCCCACGAGACTTGGGGTTCTGTCCCTCCCCCTTCTTCCACCCTGCCAGCCCTCCAAGGCCTGCTGGGCCCTGCCCCCTTGAGACTGGGCAGAGACGGTAATACTCACATACAACATTCACAAGCAATTGTATCACTCATCAAGTCCAACCTTATGTCTGAGCATGACCTTATACTTGGCAACAAAATGGCATCTTTTCTCCTATGGGGAAAAAGGTCCTGTATTTCAGATTTAAGGTCGGGTCAGGGCTCCAAGGTCAACCAGGGCAGGAGGAAGTTGGGCCTGGTCAGGTTAGGTCCGAAGGTTGTTTGTTTTGGGATTTCAGGTTGTGAAAGGTCACTGGTGGCATTGGCTCAACCAAATCTGTACTTGATTGTGACCTGACCCTGCTAGATTGACCTAATCCTGACCTGTTTTGATCAGCCGGACCCTGGTATCCCCATTTTTCATCTCACCCCTGGTATTTATTCTCCATAGACTTGATATGTTGAACTCGTATCCAATGCCCATGTGATATTTAGGAAAAATATCCAATTGGGGATTATGTCACAAATGTCAGCCCATTAGTCAATGTGAAGAGCGAGATAAATTCAGAAACCCATTCAAGTTTAGGGTCAGAGCTCGATCACATCTCGTTTGGATCGCTACGTAATGCATGCGGCTTCGCCTTGTGAATAACTATGCGATTCAAACTCGATGGGATACGAGCTCTGATCGTAAACTTTCATATGTTTCCTCTATAATAATAACTCCGCACCCACCCTAAAAAAACACAATTATGTGAACCAGTATCAGCAATGACGTTCTCTTTCACTGTTACTATTTTCTGGATATGTTAATTGTTTGATGAATAGTTTACGTTTTGGCAAGTTGCGAAGCAGTGAACTTTTCCCATTTTTGTAATTAATCCTAATGTGACCTTACCATATCAGCTAACTCCCCAAGAATAGGGCTAATCAAAAAGGTATGCACTCAGACCTTTGACTATGGGTCATGTTAGGTTGCCCCAGGGGGCTGTTGAATACATAGGATGGAAAGAGAAACAACGATTAAGACAAGGAGAAGATTAAGTCTGCGATGACAAGGACAAAGTCTCGTTGAATAAATCATGTCCGTCAATTGTGTCCTGATTATGTTCTCTATCCTTATGTAGGACAGCATGATGACAGCCATCTTGTGATTGGTTGAGCGTTGTGTCTGTACCAGGTTCTGTTGAGGGTATTTGCTTATAGAAAAACTAGAACGTCCCGATTTCAAACCCACAATAAGGTTTATTTTATTTTAAAGCTATCTCTACTGGGCGATCTCTTTCCATGTATCTTAAGGTTTATTTTATTTTAAAGCTATCTCTAATGGGCGATCTCTTTCCATGTATCTTAAGGTTTATTTAATTTTAAAGCTATCTCTAATGGGCGATCTCTTTCCATGTATCTTGAGTGTTAGAGGTGCTCAAGGATTGTTTTCCAATATATGTATCAATTCTTTGGTGGTTTCCAAGGTTACTAGCTTCAGTTAGGACACCTCTAGAGGTCTCCTTGATAAGACACTTTTTCAGTGCTCTGGGAGGATGTAGGTCAGGAGAAGTACATTTTTTCAACACTTTGGGACAACCTTCAAGGTGTCTATCCTTATTAGTGTACTAAACAAAGACAATCACTGTTTTAACAACGTCAACCACACTAGGACCCTCCTATGACAAAATAAAGCACTATCCTTTAGATATTCAATGGGCTGAAGTATCTTGTCTTGTGAATTTCCCAAATCCTGGCCGCTGATTGGCCAGTCGCTTTTGATGTAATCTCGAATCACTCCGTCATGGCATAGTATATCCGTCATGACGATGACTTAGTATTGCCACTCTACATAATTTCTTTTCTATGCTATCCATATGGCTAAACTTGTACCAGTGGTGAGATGATGGTTGGGTCTGGACAGGTCAACACTTTACCTTGATAGCTGATGGTATTTTGTTATACCAAATCAAAGGTCAATATGGCGTTTTTGATATGTCGAAATTTATTTCAATTCAAGCAATTATTTGTTAATTTATTGAATTTTGTATATACGTATCAATGATGCCTCTATGATGCCTGGAGGCATCATGCTGCGGTAGCTAGAGGAATGCCTGGAGGCATCATCCTGCTGTAGCCAGGGGAATGTCTTGAGGCATCATGCTGTCATAGCCAGGGGAATACCTGGAGGCATCATGCTGCTGTAGCCAGGGGAATGTCTTGAGGCATCGTGCTGTCATAACTAGAGGAATGCCTGGAGGCATCATGCTGTCATAGCCAGGGGAATGCCTTGAGGCATCATGCTGCCATAGCCAGGGGAATGCCTTGAGGCATCATGCTGTCATAGCCAGGGGAATGCCTTGAAGCATCATGCTGCAGTTAAAGGGTTAAATGATCAGGTTGTCATTAATCGGGTTCGGGTTGCGATCATAGCCGATCATCCGGTCGTAGTCGCTGCTGATCGAGTCGTAGTCGTAGTCGCGGTCGCAGCGTCGTGTTAATAAGGAGGGCGCGTGTCGTGGAGGGTGTCGGGGGATCAACCTCCGGTAGTAGTAATTAAATCAGGCCTGCAGTGGGTCTGAGTGGCGCCATCCTGATCCCCTCCCCGATTAAACACTCCCCCTGCCTACATAAACAACAACAACCAGGATTTCCTGTTAATAGTACATCTCACGCCATTCAAGTTGTAGGATCCGCCTATGTTTTATACATACATAACAAAAATCCGCATGAAATAAACGAGTTACATTATTTAATATGAAAATACACGCATTGCTTTCGGAAGAAAAGTAAGTACTGCTCTTTTAACTCTTCACAAGGAGGAAAGCAAATTAAAGATTGCGTAAATTTAAATATTGATTCCGCTGGCGAGGCGGTTGAACATGTGATTGTGGGAAAGTGGTTTACCGAGCAAGAATGGAAACTCTGTTTTCTACAGACAGCAAACTGCTGAAGACAGCGGAGGAGTACCCGATGTGACAACTGCCCAAATAAACTACAAAAGAAACTCCCGGATGGAAAAAAATACAACGCACATTTAAAAACGGTTACAAAAATGTTATCAGCAGCCAATTTCAGGCCCCAGTCGCTGGTCAGAAAGAATCAATCGTTTTCACGGAGTGTGGGAGTAGGTGTGTTTGGCGTGTGCGTGTGCGTGTGCGTCATGGGGATGGGCATGTGTGTGTGTGTTTGTGTGTGCGTATTGGGGAAGCACTGGGACAGGAGGTGGGGTGTGTATGGGATAGTGTGTCCAAGCAAAGAGGAGAAACTAGGGGTTAATTAAACCCGAGTTGATTGACTTCATTCTCACCTGCGAAGGGTGGGAAATTGGGGGCTGGGGAAAGATATCGCCAGTTGTGGGTGGGCGCTTGGCGGGCACAGGGGGCGGCCCGTACCCCCTGGGGGCCGGGGCAAAATTAGCCTGTTTGTGGGAGGGGCGCCTAGGGGCACGCCTATTGTCCCGAGGTAAACTGATCATGCCAGGAAAAGCCCAGGTGCTGCACGCAGGGTGAGAGGCGGGGGTGGGGGTGGGAGAATGAAGGGTGAAAAGGGGCGATGGGGAAAGTGTGAGGGGCGGGCGGGAGGTTTTACAGGGAGCCACTTTGGCACGCAGGTTTGTTTTTGTTACAAAAAGAGCAAGAAGTCACGGGGAAGTAAAGAACGGGAACTCTTTCACAGAAAACACAATTCCAGATTGCACGTATTTGTTTTTTCTAGCGCGGTGTGGCTATGGCCGACCAGGTTCGGCAAGAGGTATACTTTGATGTCACAGTGGGTGGTGAAATGGAGCATTCTGTTCACAAAAACTGTACCATTTATGTAAGCGACACAACGATAGTACAAGACACGATTTTACCAGTATGTGACCAGTCTTATACCCCTCTGTTCTCAGATAATATGTACCTGCTTATGATCTACACACCGTATTCTATTGTCTACTTAAAACCAGCAGGGTATAGCCAGCGCTATAAAGTTACTATACTATCGGAACCCTTACTTTTCTTGTCTGTTTTCGCAATGATAAACTTATTTTATTTTTGCAACCACTTTATTTTCCCCATCTTTTCAGATTTCCAAACAATCGAGACATAATAATGTGGTAATACTTGTGTCTGTGTTTTTCAGCCTCCATATTGGGTACTACGCATTCTTCCCTGTCATTCTCTCTAGTTCTATTTTTTTCCTTTTTTTCTCTTTCCTTTTTTTTTGCTTGCCATAAAGGTGTTATTTCCACGTCTTTGATGGTCTCTCTCTCAATCTATATCTCTGTCTATCTAATGGCTAAAATACAGATAATTATACCAAAGATCTATATTGCTTCCGGCATCTATACCCATTGTTGTTCAGTAACAATGGTGTGTGCATGACTAGTTTATACGAGTATGAACCTATAAAGCTGAAGTATAACGTAAATACGTTGAAGGCAATCTATTTCTAGTCAGTGAAATGATACATTGTTGTGTTATGACAGTCATTCGCCATGCTATTATCTCCTTCTGTATGTTATCTCCTTCTGTATGTTATCTCAATAGTTCATAGTAACTATGCACTGATTCTCCTGTCATGTCCTGTCATGTGTTGTCCAGATTGGATGAATGTACTTATCACCTTTACTAAATATAAATAAAAAATATTACCACCATCGTTATTGTTACTATCTCCTACTCTCTGAAAACATTGTATGTAAGAGCATTGTATTTGTAATGATTGCGATGAAAAAGGCGGTGTATGTAGCAAATACATAAAGGTCAAGGTAGAACCCCAAAGAAAGTGACTGCCTATTAAAAGGCATGTTTCCATTGGCCGATGAAAACGGTGTGGATTTTTGTAGTTCTCCTAATAGCCTATTTACATTTTGCGTCAGCAGTGCTTAAGGTCCGTCAGTGGTATCAGACTCTAGATCGATGATGGCCAATAGAAATGGGCTATTATGAAAAATATACACCATTTTTGTCGGCCAATGGAAACAGCCCTTTAGACGAGAGAAAGCAATACATCTACCACCAGCACTGTCTTCAGTATGGGAGGTGTGAGGGCAATAGGGGCGATAATAGGGGGCGGAGTGAGTGCGGCGGTTATGGGCAGGTGTGCCGGGCGCGCTTCAGTCTACACGAGGCACCCCACCGCCCACCCCGCCGTGTTGCCAGCACAGCCTAGCGATGAAGTCCCTTCCTCAATTATTCCAACGTCGCTGTTCGGGGTGTGATGATGGTCAGAGTACCCCGCCCACGCCGCCCGTCCAAACACGGCGCCTCCCCCCGCCGTGAACGCCCGGACAAGTTGACGTTACACCCCGGTGAACGCGTGCCTGGAGGCCCGCGCCATCACCATGACAACCCTCGTAAAGCCATCTCAGCGACGAGGTACTAGTAGTAGTAGTAGTCCAGGAGCCAGACCACTGTGGACTTACAAATGGAGGTAGACATTTCCTGTGTCCCTAATTTGTTTGTTTGTTTGGTTTGATTTAACGTCCAGTCTACCATTATAGGTCCTTTCCAGACTTTCTCAAGGTTCTTTTACACCGCTAGGGTGGTGATCGAATCTATGTGATGAATTCAGGTAGGAATCTCACCCCTACACATTTACCAGGTGAGAGTTCTTTAAGTTCCCACACCACATAGACATGGTATGAGAAGGATGGCCTCTGTGTCCCTAAAGTGCTGATTCCACCGACACACAAAATATAGCGAGATTGGTCGCGATTTGGTTGTCTTGCTAAATCGGGCTAGGTTTGAATAGTCGCGTGCTTATTTGTCGCGATGTATCTTGAGATGTCGCGGTGCTGAAGCATCAAAATAGACATATAACATCGCGTGATACGTTGCTACGTATCGACACAATGGGGGTACGACACATCGCGACACTATAAGATAAAACAAGATATACCAAGATATACCACGGTAAATCCATCGTGTTGGTGGAACTAGCCCTTTAGTTGTACATCAGAAATGTGTCGCTAAGCTGTAATGTATGCTGTATATAAACATAAACATAATATATAATGCGACGCTGTTAAAACGCTTGCTTCATTGAACAGCCAACGGAAACCAGCTTCTTGCTGATGGCTTTTTCCTTTATTGGAACTACAAATCATCCTGTAACCGTCAGATAATAATGTCAACTCGCAAATGAACCAATAAAGAATTTTTGAGGAAAAAAAGCTGGACATCAGAAATGGCCCCCCTCATTTTTCCCCCATAAATTCTGGACACATAGCTAACTGAAAATCATTACGAAGATTTCTACCTCCATTTTGTAAGTCTAACCCATATTTCAAGCCTCTGGCTCATTCATGGACTATGGATGTTGGGACTAGAGCTGAATCTGAGTGGTCATGTGACTTGAGTGGTCACTCATGTGATTTGAGTGGGGCAGTGAGTGTGCCTCTTGCTATGGTCTCCGTTTTGAGCGCTGTGGACTCTTTTATTAGGTTCTGATTCTTTGCACTGAACCATATGTGACTGCATATTGTCACAATTCAATTGGACATGTGTTATTCTGTGGTTAAAAAACTGAATTCATATTGATCATAATGATAAGAAAATGTGGTAATAAAGCCCGAAGGGATGGTCGTTTTTTTTTCATTATTACATACCTAAACCCCCCCCCCCCAAATGCCATTTTATTCACTTATTAAATCACCGATTCACAGTAGGTCTCGGTGGGCCCGGACACTGTTCATACTGCATCCCTAGTAGCGCGTAGTATTTCATAGACAATCAGCCATAGGTATATAGTAACATGGCTTAATATATGGCTGGCTGTGGCTGTTATTGTCTGTTACTGAGTCTGGGGGTATGACTGTCTAGCATTGTGAATATGTGTTAAACTATCTGAATCATGGTCAATAGAAGGAAAGTCAAGATGGTCCGAAGTGAAAAAAGAAAACAAAGATAAATATCCCCTCGAAACTATATACTGTCGCACATCCACCATGTTATACGAGGTTTCATAAAGATGTGCGAAACACAGGAGGAGATCATGGCGAAGCGTAATGGAAATCGTAAAAGAATTTTTTGGCAAACAATGGAACAACGGTAAATAAATCTGGAGAATCGTTTGTCAATATGTATGCATTGAAAAACAGAAAAGAGCAAAAACAAAACAAATGAGATTAAAGAGGGTTATTGTCAGATACGAGGTGCATAGCTTATAGACAAAATTATCATAGGTTTAGCTGTTGTAATTAGTTTCAAGACCTACCTTCTATACCTCCACGCGTCATGACTAAATTCACGTAAATCTCCCGCGAATGCTTGTGATGTTGTTTCGGTGTTATGGCCTTGGTAATGTGGATGGAATAGGTTCGTCTATCTCAAAGTCATAGAGCAAGAATGATATCCTTCTTCACAAAGCAATTGTATCTGGTGAGGTCTCGATTTCTTTGAGGACTACGTGTCCGTCCTTCTGTGAGAATTCTTCGTGCAATGCGATTGAGCAAAGGCAGTAAATTACAAAAGTATTATATCCTTATCGATGCAGTTTGAAGTTCTAATTAATTGGTCATTATATCATATCCTTTGTGGAGGTACAACTGAGTCTACTAAAAGGGTACAGTGTACTGTTACTGTATGGTATCCTGATTTACAGTGTACTAAATGTAGTATGATGTCCTGATTTACAGTGTACTGAATGTAGTATGATATCCTGATTTACAGTGTACTAAATGTAGTATGATATCCTGATTTACAGTGTACTAAATGTAGTATGATATCCTGATTTACAGTGTACTAAATGTAGTATGATATCCTGATTGACAGTGTACTAAATGTAGTATGATATCCTGATTGACAGTGTACTGAATGTAGTATGATATCCTGATTGAGAGTGTACTAAATGTTGTATGATATCCTGATTTACAGTGTACTAAATGTAGTATGATATCCTGATTTACACTGTACTAAATGTAGTATGATATCCTGATTTACAGTGTACTAAATGTTGTATGGTATCCTGATTTACACTGTACTAAATGTAGTATGATATCCTGATTTACAGTGTACTAAATGTAGTATGATATCCTGATTTACACTGTACTAAATGTAGTATGATATCCTCATTGACACTGTACTAAATGTTGTATGATATCCTGATTTACAGTGTACTAAATGCTGTATGATATCCTGATTTAAAGTGTACTAAATGCTGTATGACATCCCGATTGAGAGTGTACTAAATGTAGTATGATATCCTGATTTACACTGTACTAAATATAGTATGATATCCTGATTGACAGTGTACTAAATGTAGTATGATATCCTGATTTACAGTGTACTAAATGTAGTATGATATCTTGATTTACACTGTACTAAATGTAGTATGATATCCTGATTTACACTGTACAAAATGTAGTATGATATCCTGATTTACACTGTACTAAATGTAGTATGATATCCTGATTTACACTGTACAAAATGTAGTATGATATCCTGATTTACACTGCACTAAATGTAGTATGATATCTTGATTTACAGTTTACTAGACGTAGTATTGCAGTCTTGCTGACAATGTACGACGTGAAAATAACATCCTGACTGACAATTTACTGTGTGTACTGTATCGTCCTTACTCACAGTGTACAGGTTATAAAATATCGTTTACATTGACAGTGTGCAGTATGTAATATGACGTTCTCACTGACAATGTAATAAGTGCAGCATGGCACTGTGCTCGGTGATGGTGTTCAAGGTGTCCTCGTTACTGATAGTGCACAGGGAGTACTATAAATTCAGTAATTTCCGAGATGTGCCTTGAGATGAATTGTCCTCAAGATACAGTACCTTATTCCTGCTGGCGGTACACAAGATAATTAATGATGGTCTAATTACAGTGCAGTAGATACATCACTGCCTTCCTAATGACACTGTTCTAGCTGTATAATGACCTCCTGATTGGAAGTGTCCTTCGTGCAATATGGCGACCAGTCTGCCCCACCTCAGGTGATGGGATATATGATCTGTGGTCTTGATGTACTGGCCCTACAGTAAACGTCCAAATACACGTGTAGATCTATACAGTCCTGGTGGTATTAAGCATATAGGAGCTCTGATTCATTCAGTTGTTTTGTGTACGTCCTGTCTGGGTAGGGCTTCTGTGCAGGAAATATCCCAGTTTACGGTAGGAGTATGGCCCTATATTAATACGTGCCTCCTGTGCCTGTGCCTTGTTACTCGTGGTGTCAGCTATTCCCGTGCCTGTTCCCAGTCACTCTGTCCCTCCTTCTGATCCCCTCACGACTGAACACAACTCGGAGGGTGTGTGTGCCCGTGGGTTTCTGGCTCTAACTGAGAGGGCGACGGTGTGGAAATGACGGGGACGGACTTGGCAGCGAGGGAGGAGGCAATGGGTGGACCAGTGTGTGTGTGGGTGGTGGGGTAGGGTGCAGGGTGTGTGTAGGGAGGGAGGGAGGGAGGGAGGGGGTGGCTGAGACTTGGATGGTGGTGACGCGGCTGGCAACCTGCGATACGCTGATAGCAGCTCTGTCAATCTGGCCAATCCGCACCCCACCGTAATGGCGCTTACTCGGTTCTGCCTTTGTGGGTCCACACAAAGCTGCGATCGTCCCAGTCCCCGCCCCCTTTTTTTTAACCCTCCCTCTACACGCCTCTCAGTCAGACAAACCATCCAGTCTCAGCTCAATCCTGAGTGACCCAAACTGAAAGGGTTAAATCACACCAACACATACACACAGAAAGCATATATGGTAGAAAATTTGAAAAAAATGCCATGTTTTGTATTGAAATCACAGAATATCACTGTGATAGCCCTAAGAGTTAACACACGTGCTAGCCTGGGTGGGAGAAAGAGGGGCACCCCCCAACCTCCCCCCCCCCTTCACGCCCTGCCCCTCTCGTCTGCCCCCCAGCTATCCCTCAATCACCCCCCACTGGTCCGTAACAACAGCTGATTGCCAGTCGCGCGGTTGACACACATTTCCCTGCGCATTCACCCTCCGTCCGCCCACCCTGCTCATTTACTCCCATTTGTTATTAAAATCCACACCATGTCAGCACCGAAAATAATTTGCATGTTGATTTATTGGCAAGGCAGAGCGTGCGAGCTACATTGAGGGTATTTGATGGAAGGTGGGGTAAAGTTTTGGGTGTGGTTGGGGGTCGGGGGTAGGGGGTGGGTAACGGTCTGGGAGTTGGGTGTTGACAATACAACCTCGACGGGTGCCAAACTAAACCCCATCGGCCATTCCACCCCTCCCCATTGAGCCCCTCGTGTAGACCTTAATCCTACCCCTTCCCTGCTCCCATAGGATCTCTGTATTTAGAATTCATTCAGTAACTCATTACCACAAGGAGGGATGGGGGGGGGGAGGGTGAAGAACTAGGAGCAAATGCTATGTTCATCATTGATGATTGAGCGTGGAATTATAAAAAAGATAAGAATTGAAAGCTTTAGGTTGCAAATATTCAGCCTGTGGGTCATGTTTTGTAACTCATTTGTACCCAGTCAACTTGCCATTTCTACAACTGCTTTTCTAGGATACAAATATATCAAACACCAGTAGGTCAATGAGGTATTTCAGTTTCTTGTGAATGGTCATGCTCAACTGAGCAAACCTCTAAAATACTGAGATGCTGACCCTCTGCAACGTACCTAATGTCACACAGTTGGCACACAAATAGTGATGGGATAAGTTTTGCAGTACGCTGAAAGTCTTTCTCCCCAGGCATATATTTATGCAGCTTATATGAGCATGTGGCCCACGCTCAAAAGGAGAAGTAAATCTGGATCCTATTTCTGGAGAATCACGGTCACTCTCGAATTCCTTCATCCTAAATCTTCCCTTTTGGCTTTTGTCTTTACTCATTTAGTTTATACACTTCTGTAATGATATATAGACTTCTTATGTGACCAATAACTGTTATATCGATATTAGACATCTTCCTCCTATATACTTGTTACGTCCTCACGATAGAATACGTATAGGTCACCTATTAAGTGGTGATTCCACCAAGACACAATACAGCAAGATTCGGTCCGATTTGGTTGTCTTGCTAGATCGGGCTAGGATTGAATGATCGCTTGCCTTTTGTCGCGATCTGTCTTGAGGTGTCGCGGTAGTGGAGCACCAAAATAGACACCCGACATCGCGCACTACGTTTCGAGACAACGGAGGTACGACACATCGCGACACAGTAAGATACAAGACATACCAAGATATACCACGGCAAATCCATTCTGTTGGTGGAATCATCCCCTTAAACTCCCACAGGATAACTTAACTACTCTGAGATTGCAGCCACCCGTCCACAAAAGATATGCGTCAAAGTTAAATCTCAAGTGCCACCACCTCACAACTTGTTTTTTTCCCCGTGAATTCCTAATTGGTGGTCATTCAATTGTCAGGTGGAGGGCTTGCAATTAGCGGTACCTAACGTGAGACGCCACAAATTGCTTGCGACTGGGCTTAATTCCGGCACACCCAGTCGCAAGGTATACACAAATATGTGTGTGAAGCGCCAGATACACTAAGGCGACCAAGCGAATGCGTCTGAGATCCATGCGACTGTGCGAATCCCATGCGATGATATTCAATGTATTGAATTTTGTCGCAAGGCATTCGCATGTCCATGCGAACGTCTGCGAACGTCTGCGAACGTCTGCGAACGTCTACGAACGTCTGCAAACCCAAATTTGCATCGAAAATCGCCTTAGTGGATCTGGCGCTTAAACTATTGCCCCTGCGACTGGAAAGCTTGCGACTAGACGTACCTAACTACAACCAGTCGGCTACAAGTGGTACCAAATATCAATCATATTTGATATTGAAAATGCTTGGAACTGGGCATACCTGGTACGCCCAGTCGCAGACAAGCGGGAAGAGTGCAGTTCACACTGTACATTTTGCGGCCCTAGGGACTCGAAGGTACCTTCCGTCTGTAACTGGGTGTACTGTAGTCGCACAGTGTGAACTGGGCATCAATATCCAATACATTCTATTAGACTTACTTTGGGTTTGTTGGTGATTGAATCTATGAGATAAATTTAGGCAGAAATCCCACCCCTACACATTTTCCAAGGTGTGAGTTTTTTTTAGTTCCCATACCACCGAAACATGGTATAAGAACGAGTGCCTGTCAATATAACAGTAAATCTTCCACTGATGGGGATGAAAGAGAATAGTTGCTGCAGTGGGACTCGAACCCACAAAGTCCTACAACCTTGAGGTTATATGTCCAGTGCCTTAACCACTGGGCTAATTAAAGTTATAAATACACTTTGTATATTGTATAAATACACTTTGTATATATATATATATATATATATATATATATATATATATATATATATATATACGGTTAATATTATTACTAGGTGTATATAACTTATATGATTATACCTTTAATATCAATACTGGGTGCATGTGTAATGTTTCTCGTAGTATAAGATATGAGTTAGATGTAATATATATTGCTGCCTCCCCCCCCCTTCCTTTCCTCCTGCCTCCCCTCACCCCTCCCCTCACCCCGCCCCTCACCCCTCCGCCCACCTCCCGTACTTCACAGACAGACACCCGGCCCTGCACTAATCATCCCTCCTGATGTCCTCAATCAATCCCGCCATCCAATTACCATAAACCCCGTGTAACTACCAACGCCTAAGCGGCTAACGGCGCCGACTTTACGGTCATCACACTCCGCACGCCAGGCGGATTACCGTAAACCCTGTTAACAAAGGAGCAGTCCGCCACACCAATCCCCCGACTGGCACAAAACACAGTAAATTCTCTAAATTATGAGTGGCTTCGCGCTACATGCCGTACCCGTAATGGTTAATTTTTTACCATGATTTACCTCATTCTTAACTGATGAACTTTGGAAAATAAAGTGAATTTATTCGGTTAAGTTTTGTAATCATAATCAAACAACATATGGTAGGGATCGTAGAACTCAAATTCTTTGCTAAGTTTGGACTATCCGAGATATGTACTTTCCTTTTTCCGTCAATGTATATATCATTATCAAGGACGATGCATATATAAGCATTATGGAATTACTAATTTTGAAATCCATGTAGGCGCAATACAGATTTTCGATTGGAAATACCTCAAGGCAGACCTAGGAATGGCTGAAGGTGGTAGTTAGGAAAGGGTGAGGATTAATGGGGCAATCCCCTTTAGAAGGATAACGAACAATCATCGCAAACACTTTACAATTACCAACCCTCTCACAGACACTGAGTCCTAATTAAATTACCATCTCCGATTGGCCCGATCGCAACCAATGGCATCGGTTGGATTCTAGTCATCGTGGGATTTGATTGGTTTGATTTAACGTCCAGTTAACCATTACAGGTTCTTACCAGACTTTCTCAAGGTTCTTGTACACCACCAGGGTGGTGATCGAATCTATGTGGTGAATTTAGGTAGAAATCTCATCCCTACACATTTACCGAGGTGAGAGTTCTTTTACTTTCCACACCACATAGACAGGGTATGAAAAGGATTGGCCTTTGATATAGCAGTTGATATACCACTGCTGGGAATGAAGAAGAGGAGCGGATGCAGTTGAACTCGAACCCACAAATTCCAACAGCCAGTGCCCTACCCAAAAAAACCTCTCAGAGACATTGAGTCCTAGTTAAATTACCGATGGCATTGGTTGGATTCCAGTCATGTGGGAACCATATATATAGGGTACAGAGTGATTGCTCGTTCTGCCATCATCGGTCAGGAAATCGTTTAATAGCGCCACTGTAGTCGGGGGGCAACCACTATTATCTGTGGATAAACATGTATCAATGAGGCTAAAATTCGTCTGTGGCAAGCCAAAAATAATATTTTTGATAAAATCCATTATCAATTGGTCCCACCACCTTGTGTTTTGGATGTTGTCGGGGGACAAGATGACCGCGTCCATAGCACAATAGCTATGTGCTCTTTATAGAAACCGATAAAGGACTATATCACATAAATAGAAAAGATTTTTGAAAATATTCTCCGCCAATAGCACCCCCGATCGATACCAACCACAGAATCTAAATGGAAAGTGTATGAGGAAGACTTTACCCGATTTGAAGGATTAAGTACTAGAACGACTAAGTAGAGCTAAATGGTGTTGTGCAGAGTCAAGTGACCTGTAATTATTCAATTAGTTAAATATATAGTTATCTAGAACACCCTGTGATAGGGTGCAAGGAGCTAAAATTGAACACTTGTCTGTTTACACTTGCATGTCCTGTATGCACAGTTTTTTGCCTGTTAGGACGGTACAAGGAAGAGCGTCCACTCGGATGATTGTACTTTATCCTCATTCACGAATAAAAAAAAAATAGAAGGGACCCAATCCTAGTTAAGGCTGGGAGCCCACCTAGCTCCTGACACACTGCGACAAGCGTTCTGGCACACTGCGACACAGAATTTGCTAACCTCCCGACACAGCGATGATGCGATAATTGAATTTCGTACTCTGACATTCTAGGAAACCGAATTTTTCAACATTCTGACAAGGCTATGATGCGGGAATTTCGATTCATAGCCATGTCGTAGCCATCTTGCAAGCAGTGGGTGTCTGGCTATACAGACAACGTTTGAGTGAACGTAAGTAACCGCCATAATCCTGTCGAACCTGATGGTCACCTCATATTTATATAGAACGTCCTGACCATGCTGTACAAGTCACAGAACGAGATGCTTATTTACTGTTTGTACGGACTGAGGCGTTTACGCCGAGTTCCGTACAAACGGTAAATTAGCATCGAGTTCTGTGACTTGTACAAGCATGGTTTGACGTTTTATATTTACTATATATCCGAAATTTAAAAAAAAATCTATTTTAATAAATGTGTATGGCTAGGTGGTCCGTATTTTAGTGTACGGACCACGTCCGTACAGTAAGTTTACGTCATATGCCAGAACGGTGCGTATTTACATTATATATACAGCATGGGTATATAGTAAAGCCTCCTACAGAACCAAAGTCACCTCTAACCAGACCAACACCCGACTAAACAAGACAACAAACAACTAATAACTAGAGAAGACTGGAGACGACCATATGGGACACGACCACGTCTCATCTCCCTCATCACCCATAACCCTCCCCTCCCCGTCCCCCGTCCCCACCCATCCCCTGCCCTACCGGCCCAGGCTCGCCCGGAGTCGGTCGGATCAATGCCGATACATAATTTGCAGCCTTTTATGGACCAATATTAATCTGGCCGGGGGCAGGGCGGCGACGGTGGCAGCGGGTCGGTGTTTTGTTGGTGGGATTCCAGCGCCATTAGTGTTAGTGGGTCCAAGAACAATCATGGGCACAGCTCTATAAGTCCGTACAGGAGGGAAGGGAGGGGGAGGGGGAGAGGAGGGGAAGGGGAAGGGGGGAAGGGATGGGGAAGGGGAGGGGAGGGGAGAGGAAGGGTAGGGGAAGTGGAGGGGAAGGGGAGGTGAGGGGGGAAGGGGAGGGGAGGGGGAAGGGGAGGGGAGGGGGGAAGGGGAGGGGAGGGGGAAGGGGAGGGGAGAGGAGGGGAAGGGGAGGGGAGGGGGAAGGGGAGGGGAGAGGAGGGGAAGGGGAGGGGAGGGGGGGGGGGGGGAAGGGAAGGGAAGGGGAAAGGGAGAGGAGGGAAAGGGTCACTGCTTTAATCTGAAACAGTCTATACTGAACTTATTATCCACTTTTTTTCAGGCAGATGGTATGCGATATTAGTTCATTTTAATATGCACTATTTTTCCGTAAGCACTATATTCTTCCCTGTGCGCCTCCCAGAGCATACGATATATCCGTATGCACCAAGTATGTCCATACACACTCCCTATGTGTTTTCTATGGACATTTTGTATCAAGTCAATAATAAATGACAATATTGTAAGAAGCGAGGAAGTGGTGGAGGATAGTAAAAAAAAGAGATACACATACACATGTATATAAAATGAGCACAGGGGAATTTATTCATGAGTGGCAGTGGTTGGAAGGCACTGACTTCCGACTGTCAAAAAGTTGCATGTTGGCGTCCTTTATCATCCGATACTGGGGGAAATTAAAACTGCGCCTGTGAATGGCATCGGCGTGTGGCTGCTGATTGGTGCCGCCTCATTACGGCGGGAGGCACGGCGTGGGGCGCGGTCCATGCCCGGCCCCATGCTCATTTCCCCCGGCCCCGCACCGGGCCCTACTCAGCATGCGCCGCCCGTTCTATATCTCTGCCACGGGGCAAGTTGGCCTATCCATCCACGCCACGCTCCATTATAATATCTGTGATCTGTGGGCGCCACGCAGGTGCGCGAGGGGGAAATGAGTTTAACAGCTGAGGCAGGTCAAATACTGTTATAAATCTTGTGTACGTTTACCCAAAAGGGCCGCCGGTGGAGCGGCGTTTCCGCACAGGCCTCGGCGACACGGTGGGTGGAATATTTATCCTCTCCCAGCCAATACCACATATCTATTCATAAGTTGGTGGCGGGAGGAACGAGAGCAACTCAACATTGGGGGTTTTGGTGGCGGGAGCGGCTCTTGATGAAGACAGTAGCGTTTGGATGCACTGACGGGGGCATAACTCACAGAGCCACTCGTGGTGGTGAAAAAAAATTAAGTCACTTGAAGATACATTTAGAATCAATGGCTATACGGCATATAGCCTATGATCCATGGGCGCCGCCATGACGCCCTCCCAAGTAGGTGTTCTTCACTAAAGGAGGTGAGAAAGTAGGTGTTCTTCACTAAAGGAGGTGGAAAAGAAGTGAGTGATAATTGGGAAATGTCACAACTTTAGCCTTGCTCACATATTTATTTAAAGTGTTCCATATGGAAAATATAATGTCTTGGGTTTAGTTATTATGTCATCCTACTTTGGGATGGGTGTAGAGAGTCAAAGGAACCATGGTAAAATATTGAAAGGCAGTTGAATTTTGTAAGAACAAAGAGCCAGAATACAGGTTTGTCCCCCGACCACCTAGTGGCTGCCTCGTGAACTAACAATGGCTTTGTCCCCTATAGGGAAACCCCACCCTACAGAGGTGTAAAGATTACAAACAACTTCATCGGGAGACGCACACCTGCACAAAACACCCACTTTCCTCACCTCTTACAGAGTTAAGGTGGGCGTCCAGCAACAACGACAAGGCTACGACAAGTGCCGACATGAAAGTTCCAATCGCAGCCTTGTCGAGCCTTGTCGTGAGAAGGGGGGCTCTGCGACAGCGTTGTCGGGGCGTATCGGGAAGTGCAAGCTCCACCAAAATTTCCTATCGTAGCCCTCTGCAACACGCTCCCGAGACGCCATGACACTCCACGACAAGGGTCCAGTCGTGGGAAAAATCGAGCATGTTCGATTTGGTCGTAACCTTGTCGGAAGGCCCCTGACAAGCTTCCAGTTGCAGCCTGTAGTGGCCTTGTCGTAGACTCTTGCTGGGAACTGGGGTTGGGATACATGGGCCAGTCAGAGAAAGATACATACTTTAATGAACCTTATTCTTATTGTCTTTAATCATTTAATGAATGTTAATAATCAAAGACTTGAGCAAGTCTATGAGTAACCCTGTAGCTCTCCCATTCTCGGTCATTTATTCTATACCTTACACCAAAGGCAGAGGGCCGTAGTTATAAGACAAAATACCTCGAACGGCGATCGCTATGGTCTCACTAAATACAGTAGAAGCCCGCGTAAGCGGTCACCCTCCGTTACGGGCTAAAGTGGCCGCTTACGCGGGGTATCCGCTTACACGGGGTTGAAATAAACATCTAATATAGGGAACCGTTCCGACCAAAGGTGTCCGTTAACGCAGGGTGTCCGTTAACGCGGGGTGTCCGTTAACGCGGGGTGGCCGTTAACGCGGGGTGTCTGTTAACGCGGGGTGTCCGTTAACGCGGGGTGTCCGTTAACGCGGGGTGTCCGTTAACGCGGGGTGTCCGCTAGGCGAGGTTGTACTGTAAGTTTTCTTTTATAACCTCAACGGAGGAACCAAGTAAAAGGGGATTGATACAGCCAGCCAGTTTTGTCACTGCTGTACGTGTATAAGCCCCCCTCCCTCCCTCCCTCCCTCCCTCCCACGTGCCCCCCACATCGCCCCGCCCTCTAGCGGCGTAGAGGCGGGCTCATTACCGGTCGGCTGGTCTGCTATCACTACCTCGCTTCATTTGTATTCATGGACCTCTATTGACAGCGTTTTTCAGGCCCTGTTGACAATGAAACCAGTTTCCCCAATTCGCCCGAGCTTTTTCCACCTCCCCAGCACCGAAGAGCTCCTCTATAATGGGGAGTCTAATTTGATTGCCACGGAATAAAAAAAGAGAAGAAGAAAAATCGAGCTCAGAGGAGGCGTGGCGTTATAATCGCGGGTAGTAGTTTAATGAGTTGGGGGTTTGGGGCATGGTGAGGCACTGATTCGTGTGGGAGTGTGGGAGAGGGGGGGGGGCAGGGGGTTTGGTAAAGCTTGGTCTCCACTGTGCGATTCTAGGTACATAGATACGCCTTGTCTACAGACTGGGCGTACCTTCAGGATCGCAACGCGGCAAAACGCACAGTATAGACTGCAAGATTCCCGCCAGTCTCAGACTGGGCGTACCTCATGTACCCCGGATCGCAAGCGGTCTTAAATGTCGAACATATTTAATATTTGGTACGCCCAGTCTGAGACTAGGCGTACCTATGTACCTAGAATCGCAAAGTGGAGACAGGGCTTAAAAACGCAAGCGCTCCAGTCGGAAGGGGGGGGGGGAGGGAATAGTCCACATACAGAATCGATGATACCTTGCGATCCAGCGCCCTACATGAACTCTGTGTGTGTGTGGGGGGGGGGGGGGGGCTGCGATACTCTAGCTCCAGTCTGAAGCGCCAAATCCACTAAGGCGACCAAGCGAATGCGTCTGCGATCCGTGCGACTGTGCGAATCACATGCGATAATATTCAATATATTAGATATTGTCGCAAGGCATGTCGCATGTCGAACGTCTGCGAACGCCTGCGAACGCCTGCGAACGCCTGCGAACGCCTGCGAACGCCTGCGAACATCTGCGAACCCAAATTCGCATGTAAAATCGCCTTAGTGGATCTGGCACTTTAGACTGGAGGTACCGGATCGCAAGCACTCCCCACCCCCACCACCACCAGTCGCACAGTGTGGACTGGCCTCAAGGGGTGTGAGTGAGGGCCAGGTCCGGTGCGGTCTGGTTGGCACTCGGGTCTATTACTACAGCGGGAATCAGGCCTGGTCGAGGTAATGAAGTACGAGAGCGGGTGGGAGTACTGTGGGGGGGGGGGGGGGGGGGGTTCATAAGTATCGGGGTCCTGAGAGAATGGAGCTGGCATTGTGTTGGCGATGGCGTTGGGTTACACTGATGCATTCATAAAACCTCCAGACAATAACTCTATGGCGGTCCCGGCGTTGGTTTGATGGTCACATTTTTGTTATCACTACCATCCGCTCAATGTTTACCATTCATCACACGTAACCCCACCCCAGTCACGCCCCTGATTATTATAGTGAGACATGCTTAGTGTGCCTGAATGAAATGTGTTCCGGGTTGTTTTATTCGGGAATATTCACCGAGTTCGAAGAACGAGGTGAGTATTTCTGACCAAAAACAACATGGAACAGATTATTTCAGACATACTCACCATGTCTCATTATCATCATATACCTTGAAATAATTGAAAACACCATTTTAAAACAAGTGGTACGGATGGACGTATAGATATTTTGTTGTCACTCATGGCACTTTACGCGTGTGATCGTCGCGTATACGTTCTCTTTATGTTACACTGATGCATTCATATAACGAAACTTGCACAAGGGGCGAAACTTGCACAAGGGGGGAGATAAAAGCATGTGGCCCACGCTCAATAAACTCTATTCCATATACTACTACTATGGAAGGTCTGAAGAGTCCCTCATCAGTGTTCATGACTATAACCTGAAGCTTATAAAAAAAACCTAGATACACAAAGCTTGCCTTGTCATTTCTCAGACTCCAGTGTAAGCCAATGTGTTTTACTGCCACTGTTAATGCGAAGGATACCCATCTCAATTACCTTGTATTTCTACACGTTCCTATTCATATTCATCTTTGTGTATGTATATATATAGACCCATATAATATGTTTACATTACCATTATAATTATTTATTAAAAACGAAAATTACTATGTATGACAAAGGAAACCAGAACCTGGAGAAAAATGTAACACCAACAGATATCCTGTACAATAAAACAAAAAAAGCTCACCCCATAACCCATGACCGACAAGCCACGCTACCCACACCCCTCCCCACAGCTCCCCACACCCCGCTTCCCACACATGCAGGCCTTGTCTTGTGGTGCGTGCCCCGGGAGGCTACAAAGAGCCCGCCTCAGTCCATCTCTATGTAAATGTCCTTGTCGCCACGAGGGGCCTCTCTCCGCTGTCGTTACACCAAGCCGCAATCCAATCGCAATGGTAAACTTTCCATTAGCTGTAATGGCGGCCATCATGCTGATTGTTCCCCGGTAGCCTCAGAAGTCGGAGGGGCGGCGGCCGGGTCCCACAGCTCATTACATTCCGTCCGCCTGCCACTCAGCGGCCAACTGCCTCCGTAACCACTGACCATCCCACTCGCCTGGCTATGGTATGGCGCTGTACGCCAATGCACGCCACTGTATGCCAATGCTTGCCACTATATGCCAATGCACGCTGCTGTATGCCAATGCACACCAATGTACGCCACTGTATGATAATCCACACCAATGTATGCCACTGTATGCCACTGTACACCAATGTATGCCACTGTATGCCACTGAATGCCATGGTACGCCACTGTAAGCCATTGTATGCCAATGCATGTCACTGTACACCAATGTACAACACAATATGCCAATGCTCACCACTGTATGCCAATGCACATTGCTGTCTGCCAATGCACACCACTGTACGCCAATGCACACCACTGTACACCAATGCACACCACTGTACGCCAATTCACATTGCTGTACGGCAATGCACACCACTGTACGCCACAGATGGCTGCTGTACACCACTGTATGCCATTCCATGCCGCTATACATCACTCTACATCAATGCATGTCATTGTATGCCAATACACACCACTGTATGCCCTGTCAGCTGCTCTACACCATTGTTTCCCAGTCTAACCACTGCATGCCACTTTACACCACTGTATGCCGATGCAAACCACTGTACACCACTGTACATCGCTTTACACCACTGCATGCCACTGTATGCCACTGCATGATGCTGTATGCCATTGCATGCCATTCTATGTCACGGCATGCCACCGTATACCACAGTGTAGTGCCAAACTACCATCATACATCTACCATAAGTGGTATATATGCAATGCCAACGAGCCATGAGTAGTAAATTATCCATCAGTCACTGTATTTGACCAATTTGACATTGAAAACTATTCATCTGACATTGTATACCACCTGTGTGGTATTATAAGGAAACATAGTTATCAAGCCCATAATAATATCCTTTTTACCATATTGCAAGGATGAAAGACTGAGAATGTCTTTACTATATTTCCGTAATTGTTACTCACTCTCAGACTCGAATATATGCTCTTCCCGCCATTATAACGGCATCGCGGCAAATATTTGCCAATCCATGAGTTCGTAACAATTCACAGATTAAACACCCAGTCAGTTTTCCAACTATACTTTTTTTTGTATGCATCTGTGGGTTGCAAGAATTGTTTGTCTTGGCTAAAACTGGGAAGAACGTCTCTGGACGACAGTTGGTGTCTGTACTGCTTGTCTTTTCTGAATAAAAACAAAAAAAAACAAAAAAATACCACTTATACATATCCTACCTCAAACCTCAACTCGTCCCAGATTTTCACCCGCCCCCTTCCATGCCCACACATACACAGCCCACCCTCTTGATTCCACTTCCCTGTGCACTCACCGACAAAATGAATCTACTATCTCAGTCTATAGATCTTCAGGGCGGGTAATTCACAGGCTAATGAAAAACAGCATGACCCGCAGACACTGCGCCTCGAGGCCCAGCATGGCTCCGTCTCGGACTGCCAATGCTATGTGTTCGCATCTAACATGACTAGTATGTACAGAGCTTAAGGCTGGGAATCTTAGCAATCAACCTCGACATAAACACAAGCCTATTACTTCGATCGCACTTAAGGCCTGTTTCCATTGGCCGACAAAAACAGTGTAGATTTTTAATGTTCTTCTTATGGCTTATTTACATTTTGCGTCAGCTGTGGGTGGTTCCTGATTTTATATTGGTGATGGCCAATGTAAATAAGCTATTAGTAGAATACACAAAACCCACTCCGTTTTCGTCGGACCTAGTGGAAACGGACCTTATGTCTAAACACAAATATTGTGCCTGATATCAACCCGAACACAGCCCGTCTCTGATATTCATCTTTAATCATTTAAATACGACCCATGTCTGATATAGGTTGAAGAGACAAAAATCGATGGTTTTGTGGCCAGGCGGCCGTACACCACGACAGGTTGACGCGTAGTAATACATGAGCGTTAGTGAGTGTATTATGAAGTTAACTTCAAGTGTTTTAAAGCAGCCTGTCCAAAAGAAAACCTCGTTTGGTGTATATTCCATCCATCTTCTGGAGTAGATTAAATCCATGAATTGTCGTATTAAAGGGTATATCAAGAAGGACTTAACGTTTTTCTTTATTAACGAGAGAGCAAACGAGAAAATATTACAAAGGGACTATTTTCCGTATACAATGACTTTTATGTCCTAAACAATGGATTCAAATCTGTATACAATGGTTATGGTATATGACACTTTTAAACAATGGGTAGTGGTTTACTGAGTCCCCCTTACATTTCCAAAGAGAACTTTGTAATTGATGGATGATAAAGATGAAACGTAGAGCATCTATGATATCCCAACTCAAGCTAAAACAGGTCATATCAGATACTAGACCTGAGTCTAAACACTATCCAACTCTCATAGCCAACACGACAGGGTCTGTGCGAGATATGGAATATAGTATAAATTATAACATAGTCAACTTTGTCTGAAACGTTGCAGCTCAGAGTAGGTGAAGATATGCGGCAGAATATATGCGGTGTAATCTAGATTATCCACCGATTACGGAATCTTCATACTTAATCTATGGGGACTGTGTAATTCACTGGGCGGAGATTACGGGTGGTCTTAAAAACTCCGGCTTACACAGTACGGAAGAAAGTCCCTTGTATTTAAAAGAGTGCGTGAAAAGATTGAGAGTCATTTTGCCTTTTATTTCATGACATAAATTTGCAATGTTGAATGGTAAATACAACATTAACTGGTTTCAGATAAAAGCAGTCGTAATCTCATTGGACTAGACTCTACGCAATATGCTCGTATCAACTCAGATATTACTACGCCTCTAGTCCTCGGATATTATGGCCGCTTGTATCCGAAACCAGCTAATATTGTTTGTATATATATGTGTATATATATGTGTATATATATGTGTATATAAATGTATATATATATATATATATATACATACACATATATATATATATAATATATATATATATATATATATATATATATACATATATATAGTAGAACCCCGCGTAAGCGCGCACCCTCCATTCAGGGCCAAAGTGTCCTCTTACGCGGGGTGTCCGCCTACGCGAGGTTGAAATAAACATCTAATAAAGGGAACCGTTCGGAGCAAAGGTGTCCGTTACCGCGAGGTGGCCGCCTACGCGGGGTGTCCGTTAGGCGGGGCTTTACTGTATGTATATATATATATATATACAAATGTATATATATATATATATATATATATATATATATATATATATATATATATACATATATATACAAATATATATATCCATCAGTACCCAAGGACCAAATGAAAACTTGGGGGAGCAAGAAAAAATGAGCCACCCGCCCACCAGCGCACGAGGCTATTCCGCCAGCACTCCGTCCACGAAAAAGCTTCATTACTTGCAGGCAAATAAAGCGGTGGGCGCGGCACACCCGCGGGAGATGAAGGTTCCATTAATATATGACCCTCTGGCCACAGCAATCTCGCCCGAAACACAGTGGGGCCAAGACAGCCAGTACCCCCGTCCCGAGCCGCGACCTGCCCCGCCGCCCGCGTCACCACGCAATCTCGGCGGAACAGGGCAAATCCTATTAGCGCTATTATGTGTTGAGCGCCGGGCGAAATGATATTCAACATCAGATACCACGGGCAAATTAATTTCACGTGAAATTAATTTAATGGAAAAGTCTTTCTGCAAATGAGATGTGGGGATTGGTGGCGGTGATAACGTGGCAGGGTAGGGGCCCCTGGAAGGCACGTGCGCGGGGGCCCTTGGGGTGGGCGGGTGGGTGGGTGGGTGGGAGGGTGGGAGGAGGGTATGGGGATATGCAGTGGGTGGGTGGACTGGGTGCTGACTGGTGAGGAGGAGGCTGTCGGGGGTGTGTCTGAGGGAAGTCATTGTTGGCGATCTTCTCGCCTTGTATGGTATCTGATATCACTAAGGCAAGCTTCTGATAGGAAAGGTATTCAGGGACGCAATTTTACTCATTCTCTCCTTATTCCACTCGGGCCCATACTCCCTTTCTGTGCTATATTCCCGCCTGTCGCAGCTCATTTTATCTCCTAAATTGAAATTTAGAATTGCTGTCACTTTTCCTTGTTCTGGGAACTTGCAGAATTAGGTAATAGACACAAATAGTTAAGGTACATACGTTTACGTTGGCAATCTATATACAATATCGTTCGGTTTCAGATACAAACGGCCGCAATCTCCGAGGACTGAACGTGTTGTAATATTCGAGCGAATTCGAGGATATTAGATAGAGTTTAGTCCGCTGTTATCCGAAACCAGTTTACACAGTATTTATCATTCAGCATTGCAAATTTAGATTATCAGATAAAAGACAAACTTCTAACGCACTATTTTTTATGCAAGGGACTTTTTTCCCCGTAATCTCCGTTCTGTGTAGGCCTGAGATTACGATCACCCGTAGTCTCCACCTGCTGAATTACACCCTCCCTATAAATAGATTTAGTATGGAGACTCCATATTAGGTGAATGATAAAGATACATGCATACCTCCAGTAACCATTAAGAAAACTTTTTTTCGTGAATGCTTGAAACGCTCTGTATTTGAGATATATGTGAAATAATATGGAAAGAAAATATTCTCACTAACTCGGCAATGGGCAGGATCCCTTCTTAAGTAACAAAATAATTATGAGATATTATTTACCGACATATTTCTGACTATTTCAGGGCGTGAAATAAATAAGAAAGAAACACAATATAGTTTCAATGCTGCATACCTATTTTCTCTTTCACAATTGACAACCCCCCGCCCCTCTGAACCAGTTTTTTCTTGAATGCTTGAAACTCTCTATATTTTGATATACGTAAAATAAATAAGAAAAAAAACACAATATAGTTTCAATGCTGCATCCCTATTTTCTCTTTCACCATTGACAACCCCCCGCCCCTCTGAACCAGTTTTTTTGTGAATTCTTGAAAATCTCTGTATTTGAGATATACTTAAATTAAACAAGAAAGAAATTGTCAACGCTGCATCTCTCTTTCACCCATGACAACCCCCTCCCTACGAAAAAGAACACAATATAGTTTCAACGCTGCATCCCTGTTCTCTCTTTCACCATTGACAACCCCCCGCCCCCTCTGAACCAGTTTTTTTTTCGTGAATGCTTGAAATTCTCTATATTTGAGATATACATAAAATAAACAAGAAAGTTCTAAACTTTCAACGGTGCATCTGCACCATGACAACCCCCTCCCTCTCCCTCTGAGCCAGATTAGGACTCTCACACCCTTAATACACGACCCTTGACCTTCCCGACCCCAGAGACCGCCCCACGTATTATCACCATACCCGTACCCACCCCCGACACGCCCCACACCCCCTCACACGCGCCACGCGACCGCGCAAACCACGCGCCTACGTCACCCTGACGTCGTTGTCATGGTGACGTCACGGTGACACGCCGCTGTGACGTCACCGACGTCGGCGTGGGAAGATGGCAGCCGAGATAGGTGTCAGTGGCCGATATCAACAGTCATAGAGGACTGTATTGTTTATGATTATTTCATGTCTAGTCATGCGTTACTATTTTGTTCTCTATAAGAGTTTCTGAATGAGGGCAAATTGCATGGTGCTTGAAAGGTGTCAAAAGTTTTCTTTTCACTCAAGCATACGGGATCGACGGCATTGATTGGTCCTATTCATAGGGGTTTCTGTGATAACTTCCTCAAATTCATTCTAAAGATGTAGAAATCGTATCTATGGTAATTATGGATCATTTTCCTATATCACAATATGCACAACCAAATGGTATTTTGATGATTATATAGTAATTACAAACGGCATGTCTTGCAGGACAGCTTTGATATTATAAGGCGCTATTATACTATTCATTTGTAATTATACGG
Organism: Alentia gelatinosa; assembly: GCA_950022655.1. Lineage (NCBI taxonomy): Eukaryota > Metazoa > Annelida > Polychaeta > Phyllodocida > Polynoidae > Alentia > Alentia gelatinosa. Next base: position 13,305,181 of record OX465584.1, on the reverse strand, counting down.
TTTGTTTCAGTGTTATAAAACATAATACCACCAGAAATATTGGGAAGAATAGAACCCCATTATCATGCTTTCCCCTTTTCCATTAAATTGTCTCTTAAAGATGTTACCAAAGCAGAATTTCTTTTTGAGTAAAACACATACTATCGTAAGACTAGATGAATTTGAGGTTTCCTTGTCGTATGCCATGATTAGAGTTCGTAGTGATTTTTCGAGACGAATCCGAAGGCAAAACTCAGTTAAATTGAGTTATTCAATCAATGTGTACCCTTTTTATGGTTTCAAATTGAATAACATAATATAACCCAAATCTTAGAGAATGAGAAAACGTTATGACTTATATAAGCAAAAAATAAAGTCGTGCTAACATTTTTTGTTTGGCACCCTGCTAAACTAATTGTTCACCCCACCTATTGCTGCGCTTACAGTTGAATTGACCTGATGCTAATACCTCATACTAATATTCCCTAACGTTTGCACCCAGATAGACTATTATTGCCTGCGGTCTATGTCATATGTTGGCCCCCTACTTTGAGCAACTAATAATTTGGTTGACGAATATCTCCCGAGAATATAACCAACCTTCTTGGGGTGGGCAGCACAGAACGAATGAATTGATGAGATTCCAAACATAGCGTACTTACTTGTAGTCATTCACAAATCCTCCTTTCCTATCAACAAACGTACATTCATAAGCCTCTGTCCATAAACCCTTCCAGACCCAGACACCTGCCCATCCCCGAGCGACCATTACTGTCCACCCTCCTGTCTGTCTCTAGGGATAAATGGTCGCGTGATTCAAACAGAGGCATTTGTCCTGTCTTGGAGCAGTTACCCCCTCTACCACACATGCAGCGAGTGTCTGTGATGGGTCAAGGCACGTGAGGCAAGGATTACTGAGCTATAGGGCACAGAGCGATTGCTAGTTCGGCCATCACGCACCAGGAAATTGTGAGATCGTATCACTGTACTTGGGGGACAGACGTCGTTATAATCCATTGATAATTATTAAAAGAGGCTAAAACCCCTCTATTGCAAGCCAAAAAAAAACCACACACAAAAAAAACCAATCTTTTGATAATTGCACCCTCCACCTGGGAGGTGTTTTAAAAAATTCCTCAAATCGTGGTCTTTGTTGCGATCTCGTTCTTTAAAATGACCAGTCTTCATGGATGGCAGTCCTAGAAGCCGATCATGAAGATCATTATATAGAAATGCTCATATTGGTCAATGTATCTAATCAGTAAGTGTATGGGAATAAGTACACCGTTTTTATACAATACTCATAACAATATTATCTGAAGGCTTCAACATTAACATATAACCTTGAAATAACGCAATCCCAAGGACATCTTTCCCAGACAGCTCCAGGGGACAGAAAGGCAACAGCCGAGCCCGGAATGATGTAAAGATTGAACCCTAATAAAATTTCTCAAAAAAAAAAATATATATCGCCCAAGTAGATCACAATCGTACGTATTCATTGATTCAGTAAAGGTCATAATTTAAAAAGCTCACCCCTGGTGTTACTTTTACGTCGGGGGCGAGATGGCTACCTCCACAACACAATAGCTATCTGCCCTATAGTGGAGGGGGGTTGATGGGTTGGCGGTCAGGACGGGTGGCCAGGAACCAGGCTGGGGAGACGGATGGAGGCCCGGTGACGTATGTGGCGTCTCAGGTGGCCAGAAACGCCGTGTGGCTGGGGGACCAGTCGAGCGGCGGCGGCGAGTTGTTGGTACCTACTTTACTACATTGTTTCACAAAAGGTTCTCCAATTTGTCGCCGGATGAAAATGGGCACTAAGCTCAGGAAGGAGACAATGAATGTACAATGCTTCTTCTTACCCTACTCCCTCTCTGCAACCCATCTGCGCCCAGAGCGTTGAACAGCGCTTAATCTACTCTAATATGCTGACGCAAGCGGATTTGATTTCAAAGTGAGCTATTTTTGTCCAACTAGGAAAAAATATGTGTTTGTTTTTTCATAGAATGTCAATTTATCCTATAGCCCTAAGGAAATCCTTGTTTTCATTTTCAGTTAAGATATTTCTATTTTCCTTGAGTAAAACAAGGAGAGAATATATTGGGCCTCATTAAAACCAATAAATAGTGGTTAAAACATCCCCACACCTCCACGCCAAATTTCATGGCCAACAAAGATGTATTTTTCACGTTTTCTGAGTCTCACTGAGGGAGTTAATTCAACATGAAAAATATTCCCTTATGTTTTTTCATGACAAGTGTTAAAGACCCAGAAGCCAACTACAGTCAACAAGGGGCTGTTGAATAACTTAGACTTGTTATTGAAGGTCCTTTTCTGTACACCAACGAGACCCAGGGACGATGGGGGTAAAATTTATTCAACACTTACGGACGACCCTCCATCAGCTAGGAATGTCCTAACAAATGAGATTGAATATTATTAAATGAAAGCCCTCATACGAGGTGTCCTTGTACCCTATACTTTCATAGGCATAAGTTAATCAACAGACTCCTGGCACCTGTTGAATAATGTTTGCTGACAAAGGTACATGGTACATTGAGACCTTGTACAAGGGTTATTGTTTCATGATACTCAAGCTCATTCCCTAAGACAGTCCAAGCAGATGGAAGGTCGTCTAAAGGTGTTGAATGTTGATTTACTTACATCACATCCGCAGGTTGATATACCAGAAAGTTGTACATACCTGGAAAGACAAGAAGAAGGAGTGAGTAAAACAACAGATAATTTAATATCAGAATGGAACAAGTTAGTTTTCTGAGTGTCACAGTGATATTTATACTCTTTATATTAAACTTGGAAATAATATAGATTTTGAATAATATAGATTTTGAACCTGTTTAAACTCAAAATCTCATGAGATTCTGTTCCTTGTTAGGGATGATTGTCGCGGACAACTGCAAGGGAAAAAAACTTGTCTCAGCAAAATGGGACCCTGTCATTCAGACGAGGAGATTGTGTTGCAGTTCCGAATTTCAGCAGGATTTGTCTCAGACAAACACTTTGTGAGGTACCTGAATCTCACCGTGTGAATCCCACTTTACAATCTATCCCTCCCCAAGTAGGGTGAAAGTCTCTGCTGTAGCATTGAAATGGTCTTCTTTATTGTCTCACCGAGCACTCCGAAATATAACTGACAACTTATCACATTCCAAACACCATTTCACGGTAGAGTATAGTCCTCTCAAAATTTTAATTTGCCCATCTTTACATCCACCTTCTACCTATCACAATAGGAGTAAAATTTCATGGTAGTCAGCGAGAAAAGCATCTCAAGGACGGGGACGGTCGTCACACGAATTCTGGAGTATGAGAGACAATTACTTAGCTACTTGATTAACACAATAGACCAATATGGTAATAATTAATGAAGTCTTCAATGGAAAGACACATTCCGGAGGAACTTCACAATATTGGACGGATTCAGATACAAGCGGTCGTATACTAAGAGAAGGTGACGCGTAGTAATATCCGAGGGGATGCGAGGATATTGCGTGCAGTCAACTCCAGGGAGCATATGATAGCTTTTATCTGAAACCAGTCTATAATGAATTCATTATCCACCTTTTCCTGATAGGTGGTGTTCTGATATTAGTTTGTTTTAGGTTCGCACTATTTTCTGTTCCGCACTATTTTTCCGTATGCGTCCTTTGTCGCAACCCGGAGCATACAGCATATCCGCATGCTCCGGGTTTGTGGATACACATTCCCCACATGTTTTCTATGGACACTTTGTGTTAGATAGATAATTAAAATAGAACCAATCATTACTACTAATTACAACAAATCACACTCTAGAATGAAAAGCATGTGCAAATAATGTCATTCAATAGCAAATATTAATATCTAATTGCACCAGACCTTATTATAGCACTGATTGCTTTGACACGCTGGTGCGCTATCTAATCAAACAGACATTAGCAAACTGGCAGCTCCAAAAATATGTCATACCTCAGATTTTCCCTAATAAATGAGAATACCATATCAGTTTATTAATGTTATATTGAGAGAATGCATTATATAAGTATATTTCAGCGAGTTTCTGATTTTATTATCCACCTAATACAAAGTGTCCATAGAAAAGACATAGGGAGTGTGTATGGACATACCCAGAGCAGACAGATATGTTGTATGCTCGGGGTTGCAAAAGCCGGTGCATACGGAAAAATAGTGCATTATAAAAAAAATAGTGCTCTCCTAAATTAACTGATATCAGTACGCTACTTGTCAGGAAAAGGTGGATAAAAAGTTTGTACAATATAGACTGGTTTCAGATAAAAGCGGTTGTATGCTCCTCGGAGTTGCCTCTGCGCAATATCCGCCCATACGCTCAGATATTACTGCGCGTTAACACCTCGGAGCATAGCTTGTATCTAAAACCAGTCAATATTGTTTATTCTTTTCACCCCGTATAACATTATTAATTGATAGAATAAATCCTCCAATTAACCATTGAGTATTTAGAAGGAAACCCACTCGATGAGAATAACTTGGCTGTACTCCACCGAGTTTGACTGCGGAGTAATCCACGAAGCGAAGCTGAGTGAATTACGTAGCGGTCAAACGAAGTGGAATACAGACCAACTTATTCTCATCGAGTGGGTTTCCGATTTCATCTCACCCCGTATAGCATCATTTATTGCTGGAATAACTCGCCAAATTAGCCATTGAGTATTAGGTCCGATACTTTCACGGCCGTGGAGTACGAGTTCCTAACATTAAGCCTATGGAGAAAAATACCGGGGTGAGATAATGGGTACACTACCTTCCCTGCCGTGGAGTATGAGTTCCTAACGTTAAGCCTATGGAGAAAAATACCGCGGTGAGATAACAGTAGCTCATAGACAATAATCGATGGTTTTGTGGACAGGGGGCCGTAAACCACGAGAGGTTGACGCGTAGTAATACACGAGCGCTAGCGAGTATATTACGACGTCAACCTCGAGTGGTTTACAGAGCTGCCTGTCCACATAACCATCGTTTGTTGTATTTATTATCCATCTTTTCGTATGAATTAAACCCATTAATTACCATATAAACGGGTATAACAACAGGGACTATTTCTTTGCTCTACAGCACAAAGGGGCTATTTTCCCCGTATACCATGGTTTTCAGGCCGTATACCACAGGTTTGAATCCGTATACCACAGTTATGGTATCTGACAGGTGTTATACAATGGGTCGTGGTTTACTGAATCCCCATACATTTTCAATAGGGACTTTGTATACGATGGATAATAAAATGATGATACGTATGTATACTCAGTATAGTGGACAGAGTCGCTCACACCAGTGGATGTGGTGAAGCCTAGAATGTCTGGTAGCCACTGCGAGCACCTCGGAGCCGCCGAAAAGGGCGCGGAAATTGGGCCAGTCATAATTTCCGCTAGCGGCGCCTTAATCAGCAGATAGCGAGCTTACTGTATGGCACCTGACGACCAAGCAGTGGTGCCCGTAATGAAAGACGGCGCCAATGATAGGTGGAACCAGTCTGACCGACACACGAGCCTCAACTGACCGTACGTCTTGGGGCTTCTCCCGGCTCTGAGCTGTTCCTTTATCCTACCACTAATAAAAAACACCATAGACTTAACATAGGAAAGTTTTATGTGGCATACTGTGACAGAAAGTTTTTTTATGTATCTAGAGAAAAAAATTAAATTGACCAATCAGTGATCAGGAATTATTCACCTGTGAAAATAGTTCCGGCTGCGGAGAAAAATTCTGACATTGTCAAATATGGCAATTTACGTATTCATGAATGAATTTCGGTGAATGTTTGCATATTTCCTAATATCATAAAGTCATGGAGACAGGGTAAGATAAATTCTAAACCGGACTCGAGTTAGCCTGGTCAAGGCTTATACCAGTCCGGCCAGGTCTGCTACTCACTGCGCTCACCTTTTTAGCTTATACTAGAAACAAATCCTAAGGATAGAAGTACATCTGTGTAGACAAACACAAAAAAGAGTAGCAGGATTCAGTTAAGAACTGCACGAGATTCTCACTCTCGTGGCTCTTCAATCTCCATGCCTAGGTCTGGTTCACTTTGTCTCTATGTACGGCAGCAACTCCAAGCGGATATCACAAAATTCTACCATTTTAGATATAGTAGGTAATCATGTTAACCGCGACTGGATAGACTTGCTCGAGTCTTTGATTATGGAATAAGCTTATAAACAAGGTGAGTCTAGACTTAAGGAATCAATATGAGAAAAGGTATCATAACTACACTATTGTACAAAGAGTATATGTTATTGTATATGATACCAGTGTGAGAGGAGGTCGCAGTTATGTAAATACATAAACACTCATATGTACATATCATTGTAAATACCATTATTGTTGGTGGCTGGGGAAACCATTGTCAAATTTGCAAGGAAGAGCGATGTACCACGTCGGATGCAATAAAGACATTAAAAAAATAATAATAAAAAAATTCAAGACAAAAACAATTCAAAAAGGTATAGATGTTGCACCATGGTTGGTCCAGGAGGAGGGGAGTGGTGGGTAGGAGGAGGGATGCATTGAATGTAGAGCCAGTAAAAATCTGGAAACCCCGCATAAGCAGACACCCCGCGTAAGCAGCCACTTTGCCCCGGATCGGAGGGTGTCCGCCTATGCGGGGTTTTACTGTATGTCTGCCCTCTTTGATATAGCAAAAAAAAAGAAAAAAAGAAGCGCCCTCGTCATATTTTTCATGGCTTGGTGATGAGAAACAAGTTCTTTTTGGAGTGGCCTTAGAGGAACGGAGAGGGAGAGTACAAGTATAAAGGAAACGACGCGTTTTTAATGTATTTTTTATTTAGACTGGAGGTCCTCTGCTTGGGAGTGAATCCCTGTCTTCCGTAGGCTCCAGTAGCCAATGATAATTTCCCGTTAGATATGGTATAGGCAAACAACAAACAAGAATCGCTAGGGTGACACAAGGAGAACACCAGTTCATAGTTCCTTTTCCAGGTCGATTTCGAACAATAAAGAAATGATATCAACAATGAGTAAGTGAATTCACAATGGGTTTTTCATAGGAAAACAAGGGAAAAGAAAGAAAAAAACCGCTTGAGATAGAGAAACAGGTAGGTGTGGTGTTGTAGTCGTGTATTTGTGAGAAGGCCGAGCAGAAAGCTTAAGTTATTCTCAGTATCCAATCTCTTGTCCCCGGATATTAGCCCCCTTCCTGATTACACTATCCGCCAATATCCTCCCTCGCCTCCTCCCCTCCCCAACACACACTCACCACTGAGGTTCAGTCGGCGAAACCACTCGGCCTTGTACAAAGACGTACCAACTGTGTTGAGCCGTAACTATTCTGGGGGCTGTTGAATATATCATTTTATTAACCACCTAATACGGAGTCTCCATAGGAATAGCATTGGGTGTGAGTGTTTTGCTACCAGGAGATTACTGAGGCCCGTAACCTCCTGCCTCTAGAATCAGGAGATTACTGGAAATAGTTCCCAAAACGTCATCAGGCCCCTAGCGAGCGAAATATGAACTAAAACATGCAGTGACAGCAGCAGACAATCTAACAACGTCACCATCAATGTAAACTACAGAATAGTTCAAGTTTAATGAATGAATCTGTCGCAGTGTCTCCTAAACTCCATAATCTGTCAGATTACAGTTTTCAACGAGTTCCTACCTTATTTTGTCATATATTTCAGCGTATAATCCATCCTCCGATGACACCATGAAACCAACATGGCGAAGTGATGCAAATAAACTGCCACCTCACGGGCAATTTAGGAACGATATTTTTATCAACGATAGAAGGCGCATCGGTCAAGTTTCAGAAGAGCATTGTAATTATTAGCAAGGAACGGTGGTTAATAAATACAATATAAACTGCTTTCAGATAAAAGCGGCCGCAATCTCCTCGGACTAGACTCTGCGTAGTCACCTCACTATCGTTCGGAGATTACTACGCGTCTTGTCCTCGGAGATTACTGCCGCTTGTATCTGAAACCAGTAATATTGTGTATAGATACCTATGGCCGTATGACCTACACATATTGCCCACTGCTCCCAATGACGTATTTATGGCCGTACGTCACACTGTGACGTACGGGGTATGACATCACATGATTAGCTGAAATTTGCCATATATCACCACAGACTGAAATACCTCATTGACCCAGTGGTGATCAGCTTAGTTGGGTCCTACTAAGGCAGTTGTAGATATGAAAAGTTAGCTGGGTACCAAGTGGGTTACAGAAAATGACCCATAAACCCCAAACTTTTTAATTGTTCTTCATTTATAATTCCACACTATGACACCCAATATCTGTTTACTGTGACAGTTAAGTCATGTCTAATATGATGCTGAGATCCGTCTACCATTGCCAAGGATACGATCTGGATTAAAGTTACAAAGAATAAGATTATTCTAGTGAAGAGAACAAAATGCGATCTAACGATCCAAATGTTATTAAGACATATTCTCTTTCCACACAAGTAAAAACACCTTTGTCTGTAAGGTAGGCATTTATGATATCTTATAAAGTTATTTAATCAATATTGGAAAGAAACCATTAAGTATTTCGAAACAAAAATCCTGAAAAATCGTGGAACTGAAGCCCTTCAGGGTTTTTAGAAAATAGGAGCAAAATAATTGTTTATTTTCTTAGGCATAGAATGCAAGGTTTTCACTTGCGTCATCCAAATATCGACAGTTTCTTTTTATGCTGTAAACAGATATAACAGGTACAACTTGTGGTCATTTTCAGCTTTGCTCCTTTTCTTTTTTTCTTTTATTGGAGGTAGAGGGGTGATAACAAAGTAATAATTTCCCCGTAGTTATCCACAATAACACCAGAGGTCCTGTGTGATTCTCTTATCTCAATTTTTTTTTACGAGAGCATTATTTATTTGTCATTCACATTTAAGACATTTCGATACAGAATGCCTATGAAAAATACATAGTTCCTTATTGCTATACATTGTTTCAGATTTTCTCATTCGTGGTGGTCTATTGTCCAGCTCCCCCCTTTTTTTTTTTTTTAATTGGCTTTGAGCCTCTTTCTATCTATCTGTTTAACATTTGACGTTTCTGATAGACTAGTTAACCTGTGGTTGCCACCCTTTGCATATATCCATTCCATTTCGCTTGATTGTTAAATTTTATTTTTAAAAATAATGTCATGCTCATACTCGCATCACGGAATTTAAACAGAGAATGCCTGGTATCTCCCCCTACAGCAGGCCTGGCATTTTAACAGGTTTACCATGATGAAGCGTCATTTTACGAGACAGCACACAACACCACCATAATGGGCGAGGAAATGGCCCCTGATGGCTACTATTGACGAGCGGCCATGACAACAACGCCTCACAAAAGACACTTCTTAGAATTCGGCTCTTTTTTTTTGGTAGTCTTCCAGCGTGCACACTGCAACAATCAGTTTAATCCTGACGAATTATGCATGATCTATTGTACATATCAATTTAGGCCCGTTGGCGTGCCAGCCCCGGCCGGTTGACGGCTATCACAGGCCAGGTGTCATCGCCATCAAGGGCCAGCTTATACATTTTTTATCCACATATCCTTTTTTTTTTTAGAATAATAAAGTGCACGTATATGAGGAGGGGAAGCACAGGTGATTGCGGGTAGGGCGCTGGTGTCAACAACCTTTGTTGGTTTTCTGAATGGGGTCAGTTCTTAGAGAAATTATTTCAGATTAAATAGAAATATATCTGAAAATTCTAAGGAATCCTTCTTTGAAACAAAGCTTGAAATAAGTGATAAATTTAACTCACAACATTAAAAAAAGTTAACGCAAAGTTTTACATTGTATATGTGGTATGTAATGTATATAGTTACGACTGCTCTAAGGAAAAACGCCTGTAATACTGGTGATTATTGTAAGTAGCTAAATTAACTCAATAGAAAAAAGTATATATCCATAACATATGCTGTGCAAATTGACCAACAGACTTCAGTCATTGTTATCTATTGTTATCTCTAATCTATCATATGCATATCATAATATCTTCAGACAAGTATATGTGTATCTATCAAGGAATATATGTAAATATTAAAAAAAACACTTTTATATACAAGCAATAAATTGATAAAACTATTCTTGTTCTCTAAAACAAACTGAAATTTGGCATATTCTAGGGGTACCAAGTTCTTGCAATTATTTTTAATTTCTTCAAGCAAATTCCATGCAGTTACACCAGAGCAAGAAAACAACTAAAAATAAACCCTCATTTATCTAACAAACTATAGCTACCTCAGTGGTAGGTGCCTCAGCCATCAAACAGCATTATATTGTCAGGGGGAAACCCCCTCTGTTCTCTATGAGGAACAACTCAAAGAAATTACCTGTGAACATACATGCATTTCTCTATAAATTTCCCATAAAGATAAGTTACACCACAACAAATCTGCATTGGTCAAATCGTGTACACAAAAAAGCATTCTAGAGTTACATAATACCATTCTGCAACTTTCATATCACTAAATAAGTATTCTTTCTGTATGCTGTAAAACTACAGCTAATTATTCTCTCTCGTTCGTACCATCAGACACACCTTAGCATCAATGTGACAAAAACCAAATCATCGACATTCTTCTTCTTTTGAAGTCCTCCAACCGGCTGTTTACTTATTCCAGGCAGCTTTTGGTGGGCTGCTTTTAAGCCTGGGCGAGCACTTAGGGTGCTATTAGTGCCTATTAAGCCATCACAGATTCTGATGTGCATTTGCGCGCCTCTGTCATTTATTTGTCTGGATCAATTATAGTTTGACAAGAGAAAAACCCATAGAAAACAATTAGGGCAGTCCCCGTGAGGTGCGCTCATAAAATATTGCTCGGTTGACGAGACCTGGGCGGGTCGCTCGCCACGCGGCAACCGACTAAAAGCGACAGCAAATATTTCCCCTTTTTCCTCCAAGGCAGGAGGCAAACATGAATTCGCGGTGTATGGTCTGCCCAATTGGCATCCCACCCGCCAAACCTGACCGCCCAACTCGTGTTTCCAATTGACAGAACGTCTATGCGGTTCGTTCTCGCTCATCTCCAGCGGGGGGTAGCAGGGAAATATACTTTTATCCCTTTAGGTACGCTATGGTGCCTGGAGGGAATTCCCGGGCCTTGTACGCTATGATGCCTGGAGGCATTCCCGGGCCTTGTACGCTATGATGCCAGAAGCATTCCTGGGTCTAGTACGCTATGATGCCTGGAGGCATTCCTGGATCTAGTAAGCTATGATGCCTGGAGGCATTCCCAGGCCTAGTACGCTATGATGCCTGGAGGGAATTCCCGGGCCTTGTACGCTATGATGCCTGGAGGCATTCCCGGGCCTAGTACGCTATGATGCCTTAAGGCATCGTTTCCGAAATTCATATAATTGCTATTTTTTATGAAATAATGCGAATATTTTGATCATATTTTTCCAACCTAAATAAAACTATATAGTTAATATCATTGCTATTATATAATATCTTATTCATTTTTTTATTACCATGGAGGTGTTATAAAAATGACCTCATTGTGGATGTTGTGAGAAGTGCCAGCATACTATACAGGGGTTAAAATGGTACTGCAGCGGCGTATTTCAGGATGTGTTTTTGAAACTACGCAGCGTAGTGAAAGGGTTAAGGCGGGCGTCCACCAACGACGACAAGGCTACGACAATGGCATTCCGACAAGGTCCACGACAGGCCTACGATTGGAGGACTTGTCGTAGCCTTGTCGTGGACCTTGTTGGTGGATCCCAGTTCCCGACAAAAGTCTACGACAAGGCCAACACAGGCTGCAACTGGGAAGCTTGTCGGGAGCCTTCCGACAAGGTAACAACAAAATTGAACATGTTCGATTCTTCCTACGACTGGACCTTTGTCGTGGAGTGTCGTGGCGTGTCAGGAGCGTGTTGCAGAGGTCTATGATAGTTAATTTTGGTGGAGCGTGCACTTCCCAAACAAGCCCCGACAATGCTGTCGTAAAGCCCCCCTTCTAAAGACAAGGCTGCTACAAGCACCGATTGCGACATTCTTTTCGGCGCTTGTCGGAGACTTGTCGTGGTTGGTGGACGCCACCTTTTAGGTAGATCGATGCGGCGGAGAAAGCAGATGTTCCGATGTGACAGGGATGTCGTGCATATTTCAGTGTCACGCGGTGGTACATTTAATCCATGTGCAGATCATTTCCTTTGTGAACGATCCAGACAGAGACAGCGCTGGTAATTGTGCAGGTGAGTTCAGCTGCTAGCAATTCAATGCAGATATAGACGGGCATTGTCTGCCAGTTGTTAGCGACATATGTACCGGTAATAGGAGGAAATGTGGTTACTGGGTCTGTAAGGATGGCCGTACGAGGTCTTTTATATTATATAAAATACGTCCCAACGCCGGAGGTGGAGGGACGTATTTATATTACAAAAGGCAGAGAACAGCAAATCTACGTCACTAGGTTTTCTTATTTTTATATACCTAAAACTAATGATAATATGCCATTTTATTCAATTAGTAATTCATTGATTTTTAGCTCATTCACTACGTCACAGTAAGCCCGAACGTTATTATTACTGCACCGTCAGCAGCGGATAGTATTTCATAGATATTCATCTATAGGTGTATAATAATAATAATGATAATAATAATAATAATAATAATAATAATAATAATAATTATACAGACACTGACTATCACTAATATCCACAAGAGCTATTGGAACTTGATGAAAGAAGGATCAGAACAATAGATATCGGTAATGGTCCGTATTACCTATATAAGGGAAATAGTTTCTTGTCAATAGCAATTCAATAATAGTGCACCTGTGAACCATGCGTACGGGTTACCTGCAGTTGCTGGGCAATGGATGCATGCATATGGAAATGAGGCCTTGGCATGAGAGAAAATTGGCATTGCCATTGGAGAAATTGTGGCATGTCTTATGAAAAAACTTCTCTTTTCCACCAAGGTACTATGAGGCATCATTGTCCTGTCCCCATTATGACATGTCGCATAGTTGTCAGGAATGAAACCGTTTCGTTCTGTGGTAAACTACTAAGGTAAAGTTCCGACAATATCTGGACAAAATGTGAAAATTAATTATAAAAACAAACCCAGGGGGTCGGTTTCACTGTTGATAGACACTTCCAAAAAGTGATAAATTGAAAATATCCAGAATTGAAAATATCGAGGCTATATGCTCACCTCTCTGCAAGAGCAGGAGCAAAACAGACCCAAAGAATTAAAGGCATGTTGAACAATTCAACTTGAGATGTAAAACCCATGCCAGTTCCCTGAAAATTGAATATCATGACCCACATGTTATACAACACATTAGTAATTCAAAAAATGGGGGTTACCTAGTATTTCGAGATAATAATTATGGTAATATTATAAGAGAGTTTATTGAAATTCCAAAATGTTCTTTTTCACATAGTAAAACCCATGTTTTCAAATTCACAGAATATAGTAAAAGTATAGCACAATACAATCACCTTCCTCGTTTTTGACAGAATTGAAGAAAAATATATTTTCAGTACATTTCCTATATAAATCAGTCAAATCTAAATTGGCCTAATTTACCTAGTATGTTAGATTTAACTCGATGGAAGAGCGCCATATTGCATTTTGGTGATTGTACTTTTCTATTTCTACTTGATCAAAAAAATCATAAGGTACCATAAGACCAGAAAAAAACACAAAAAACAATAACATGTTATACTTCACACATTCGGTATTAAAATAATTCAAAGGGACTAGGTTGAAAATGATAATTGTCAGTCAGTATTTAAAAAACCACGAGGTGGCTCCACTGTGTATTGTAGGACATGCCTTTAATACCTATGACAGGGGACATGATGAAGGCTGCTGCTTTTGGTTTTCACATAGTAAAACCCATGCCATTGTTTTCAAATTCACAGAATGTAGTAAACGTATAGCACAATACGAACACTGTCCTTGTGTTTGACAGAATAGAAGAAAAATATATTTTTAGTACATTTCCTATATAAATCAATCAAATCTAAATTGGCCTAATTTACCTAGTATGTTAGATGAAACTCAATGGAAGAGCTCCATATTGGTGATTTTAATTATCTATCTCTACTTGATCAAAAAATTCATAAAGTACCATAACACCAGTGAAAGAAAAACATGTTATACTTCACACATTCGGTATTAGAATAATTCAATGGGTCCAGGTTGAAAATGATAATTATTAATCAGTATTTAAAAAACCACCAGGTGGCGCCACTGTGTATTGTAGGACATGCCTTTAATACCCATGACAGGGGACATGATGGAGGCTGCTGCGGGTAGTAACAGTGGCGAGACGTTTATGGGGATATATCGCGAGGCCTGAGTCGTGCCGACGATGCCAGGTGACGGCGAGTTTTTCCCCGCTACCTTTGAGGTGATAATAAAACAGCAGTAATGGAGGGGCCGACTTATCAAGGCCGTCGCCAAACTCTAATAGATGGCACTTCTCGTGTCAGCCGTAGTGAAACATCACGGCTGCCACTCTCCAAGCGCACGTCACGGCTGCCACTCTCCAAGCGCCGCCTCTGCCAACACTCTCCACTCATCAGTCTTCTACACAGGCAGTCCTCTTCTTCTCTCTATGACTCAACCTTCCTGCATTCAAGCCTTCTCTATCGTTCTCTTATGATATGGCAATTATCATTTCAACTTGGTTCCTTTGAATTATTCTAATACCAAATGAGTGAAGTATAACATGTTATTGAGTTTAACATATTAGGTAAATTAGGCTAATTACTTTTGATTTATATAGGACATGTACTGAAAATATATCTATGAACCTCCGACCGTCTTCCACCCTCCTTCTCTTGTTTAGAAACTTATCACTCCTATATTTTTTAATGAATTTTATTGATCATACCACATTATAGTTTCATTTTTTGTCTCCTGTCGCTCTTTTCTTTCACTATCTTTCTCTCTCGTCCCTTTTCTCTCCCCTTCCTTTTTAACGTAATTTCTCCTCGTATCCCCTTACAATTTTCTTATACACCCATGAATTATATACTATAAACACTCCCCGTTTCACCATATAACGTAAAGACACCACACGAAACAGTGTGTGCGTTGACAAAAACATTAGTTGTTAGGCCAAATTACGGTTAGATTTGTATTAATTTCGGATATATAAGAATAACATAGAATAACCTGTCCATGCTGCAGCTTGCGCAACAGGCGTATTCTATATAAGTAGCATATAGATATAACGTATAGTTATAATCAATTCTGATTTCCTTTCTACCCTTTCTTCCTTGCCACAGTCTCTATTGCTCCCATGTTACTCTTCTTCCATTACTCAACACTCCAGACCCATTGTTTCTTCTTTATCTCACCTTGGTACAATTTTATCCAAAGGAATAAAATTCAGATGCAGTGATGACCCATGTAAGGTTACAATACTGTGCCATTTTCGTGGCAGAGTGATGTAAGATAATGTCATAATCAGACAAGACATAGATATGGATTTAAACTGGATTCGTGAAGTAATTTGAATTATTCTGATATTGTCACGCTATTCTAATGTCCGTAAGAGGGATGAGATAAATCCAGAACTACACACAAATCGTAAAATAAACAATACTACTCGTTACTCGGCTTCTCCTTGATGACGATTGCGGCGCATCCAAACTCGTGAAGTATTATTTATTTATACGTTTATCGATGGAGTTCTATATAAATATGCCCCATTCGTCCGCCATTACCTTAGCCACTCCCTTCACCACACTTCCTAGCCTTGACCTTCATAATGTCCCCAACTCATCATGCCCTCTCCCCCGCCCAACCCGCACCTTGCCAAGCTTCACGTGACAACTCCACAAGACTCTCTGCCGCAGCCAGCGTAGTCCAGGAATCACTTCAGTTATATCTTGTTTTCCTTTTTAAAAAGGGGAGAGAAGCCTACCAGCGGGCGGGCGCGGCAATTACGTCTTCTCTGATATAGAGCGGGCGTAATGGTGAAATGATCAAAGCCGGCCGTCCTATTAGGCCTCACTCCGCCCCCTCAACCGCCGCTTTTTTTTTTCCATTTTGGTTATCAGATGACCCCCTCCTCCCCAGCCTGCTCCGTGCCGCAGTTTCCCGCCGTTTCTGCTGCCCGTTCTAATGGCGTTCATTACGCAGACGACTTTCGGGGAAGGACGCAGGGCGCGGCGATCACGGACGCGCGCTACGTCACCGCGGCCTGATCCACTCCCTCCAGACTCCTTTCATCTGTTCTCCCGCCACTCCATCCTCTTTCCCAGTAGTAGCAGTGTTTTTTTGTGTGTGTGCGAGCGCGCGTGTGTGTTCGAATCCTCGCAGCGGTTTCCAACCCCTTGGCCTGCTGGGATCATCAATACCGCCATTACCGGCGGGGCCCTTCTGGGGCTCCGGCAATCACGCCCGCCCGCCGCCCTGGTCTCTGTAAGGGGAAACGCAAACCACCTCCAACAATGGGCATCGGTCCCAACCGGGCGCCTCCCATTTAAAACCGCCCGACTCGGGTTCTGAGGCGCGCCCATTCCCCGGGCGATACGTGGCGGGAAAACGTGCCGAGCGCCTTGTCTAGGCAGGCGTCCGCCAACATGGCCGCGGTCCACTCAAAAAATGTCGTCTGCTCAAACAACGGCTGCTTCCCAATAGCGCGTATAATCAGAATAAGGCCCTTACCACTCAAGGACCTCTTGAAGAGATATCTAATTAAACAAAGGGATACTTGCAGCTTATAAGTGTCTGAACTAACAGTTTACTTCGAGGAGGTCTTTATAGATTGCCTGTGTGATTTTCTAAACGTAAACAGTAGGTTGTACGGTCACTTGATCGTAATTGCGGGCTGGTCGTAGGAGTTGGTTCTAGTTACGTTAGCGTTTTCTGTTTTCGGGTGGATACTGTTCTCATAGAACAATAGTATCTTATCTGTGAACTTCTATAGGGTAGTGCACGAGGTTTAAAACTGGTACTTGGTTTTGGGATATATGTCGCAATTACTTATAAATCCGAAAACTTCTATGTTGTTGGGTGTCCTTGAATAGTTCGGTAATAATCTACATTTCAATAGTGATCTACAGTTGTTCTCTGGTACTACTGCAGCAAGATGGTCGCTGGGGGCATATTATACATAGGGGTTATACAGGACCACCTATGAGTATAACACACAAATCTCACCTCCTTCTACGCATATACCGACAAGCCCCATTCCCACCCCCGCCTTTTTCCAACCACCTTGCCCCTCTCTGCCCCTTCACCTCCCCCCCCCCCACCCCCCAACAAGCCTCAGCGAGCGGATGTGGCGCCAAGCAGTCCACTGCCCACGCCAGCGCGCCCTACCCTGTACAATATGAACTAATATGATTTGTCTTCGCGTTGGCCGTATCGGGGCCGGATGCGGCACGACCCCGGGCGCCCCTGGTGGTAGCTTCTGATTGCGGATAAGCTGACCAGTCATTTACTATGGCCGGGCGGCATTCCCAGGACCCAGCCAATACGACCCAGGCCAATTATCCCCAACCCTCTATTACCACGGCCGCCCGGGCCGGCCCGCAGCCGCTTTTTGATCCTTGGCCGGCGTTTAATGGCATTTTTCAGATGTACACGAGGACCGGGGAGGGTCTATCTGGCCGGCTGTCGTGGTTTGTCGCGTCACGGCCCGCCGCGAGGGCGCGCAGTGGTAATGCACACGTTATGATGTCTTGACCTTGGTGACATTCAATCCCCAAGGTCGACGGTCCATTCTGTATCACGGTTTGCACAAAGTGACGAGTCTACGGTGCAGCCCTCCCCTTCCTCATCATCGTCCCGGGGCTCCGTTCCCTGTGCTCGTCCAAGTGAGTTCAACAACTGTGCCATAGAGAGGCAGCCACCGAAAAGGAAAAATATCTAATCTAGAAAAACAAATAGAATATCTTCTAGATCTCAGTCCTCACGTACGATACTCAAGTGAATCCAGCTTTGGGAGATACCATAGAGTCTGCGTTGTGTGCTATATCTCTATTAGATGAGATTTCATGTTGTAGCCACAGCCAGGGATGTACTATCATAGGTTGGTATAAAATCTAGCAAAACAAGTGAAGATGATAGGCAAGCACTGAGACAGTGACTTGGCAGATATTCAAACCTAGGACCATGTGTTCAGTAGGCGGGTGAGCTACAGACCTCACCACTTATATGTACAATAAGTTATAAATATTGTGAAGTTGTAATGCACACGTCATGATGTCTTGACCTTGGTGACATTCAATCCCCAAGGTCGACGGTCCATTCTGTATCACGGTTTGCACAAAGTGACGAGTCTACGGTCCAGCCCTCCCCTTCCTCATCATCGTCCCGGGGCTCCGTTCCCTGTGGTCGTCCAAGTGAGTTCAACAACTGTGCCATGGAGAGGCAGACACCGAAAAGGAAAAATATCTAATCTAGAAAAACAAATAGAATATCTTCTAGATCTCAGTCCTCACGTATTATACTCAAGTAGATCCAGTTTTGGGAGATATAAATAGTCTGCCTTTTGCACTACATTTCTATGGGATTTTATGCTGGGATTTTATGCTGTAGCCACAGCCTGGGATATATCACCGTAGGGCAATATACAATCTAACAAATTGACTGAAAATGAAAGGCAACTTTTGAGACAGGAAAACGTCCAAACTTCAAACTCAGGACCTTATAATCTGTAGGCGAATGCACTACGGACTAAGCCACCTTATTACTCTTAATGCACAATAAGTTGCAACTGTTTCTTCACCAATCCTCTGTATGAAATCTAGCAATCCACATAATATGGAGTCTCTATCCTAAACGTATAGAATCTATAGATCGCTGCTAAGTGGGATACGGCTACTTGTATACTCAGAAAGACACAGAAAAAGTCTCATGCATGCTAAATAATGCGTGAGAAGATCGATAGCTATTTTCTCCTTCCTTTGATATCTTATATTGGAAATACTAATTCGTAGATGCAATATTACCATGATTTATATCCTCATGGTTGTATTCTCGTAGTTGTCACTACGCAATATCCTCACATTCTCTTGGATATTACTAATCGTCAACTACGCGGAGAATACGACCAGGTAGAAAAAAAAATCATGGTATCATTTTGTATGTACCCTCTAGTTATACATCAGCAATTTAAAACCAAGCAAATCACCCATCCCGTACCCATACACGGGCTATGTCTAAATATCTCATGAAACCACCCAACATCTCTTCATAGATGTATAGGTAGCTAGGCCTCCAGTGCGGACAAGCCTACCACCACCCGGACGGCCCGACGTAACGGTGCATTAGAGGCGGCCCATCCTTACAAGGTGTAATTTCCTCCGGGCAGGGACTGGCTGGGGGCCTGTCAATACGACAATGGGGTGCTCATACACGAGGAGCAGCTCACTACCAGCTCCGGGCCTCACTCCTCCAGTCAGTTTAATTTACCCGTATTAACGGACTCATTTCCCCACCGTCCACGGCACTGGGCGCCGGGTGTGACACACTGCCGTGTCGGGCCAGCAGCGGGGGCGCCGTATGGGTTTTATTATCCACCTAATACCAAGTGCCCATAGAAAAGGCATAGGGAGTGTGTATGGACATACCCGGAGCATAGAGATATGTATATGCACCTCATACAAAGTGTCCGTAACAAACACATAGGAAGTGTGTATCACCATACACATATGATACAGATATATGCACCTCAAACAAAGTGTCAATAGACATAGGGAGTGTATATTGACATACCCGTAGGATACAGATATATGTACCTAATACCAAGTGTCCATAGAAAAGACATAGGGAGTGTCTATCACCATTTGTATGGATATACCCGGAGCATACAGATATATGCACCTCATAATAAGTGTCCACAAAATACACAGGAAGTGTGTATCACCATACCCGAAGCATACAGATATATATATATATATATATGCACCTCATACAAAGTGTCCATAGAAAAGACATAGGGAGTGTGTATGGACATACCCGAAGCATACAGATATACATATATATATATATATATATATATATATATATATATATATATATATATATATATGCACCTCATACAAAGTGTCCATAGAGATGACATAGGGATTGTGTATATGGACATACCCAGAGCATACAGTTATATAGTTTATATAGTATCACAGGTCCTTTCTAGGCTTCCTCAAGTTTTTTTTACACCACAAGAGTGGTGATCGAATCTATGTAGTGAATTGAGGTAGAAATCTTACCCCTACACATTTACCGAGGTGAGAGTTCTTTTATTTCCCACACCACATAGACATGGTATGATGCTGGAATTCCCCCACTCTCCATGTAGTTATTTGGTGGCACTTGGCTTCCAAAAAGGACGAATAATCTGCTTGGAGACTCTAACAGCTTATAACAGAACTAGCCCTAGCTCTGTTCCCTACACATTATTCTTTTAGTCTTGTGCATTATCTGCTAGTCTTGTGAATTATCAGCTCGTTCTGTACATAATCAGCTAGTCTCACCATGTTTTGGCTACCGTTCTTCAGAGCGGCTTCTGCCCCCTTCCCCCCTAATTACCACCACTCCTCCAAGACACAATCATCTCTCCAGACGGAAGGCTAGACTTGTCGATGTCTTCCTTCTAGTTGGGGGTTGGAGTTAGGTCAGTGGTTAAGGCACTGGACTTGTAATCCCAAGGTTGTAGGACTTGTGTGTTTGAGTCCCACTGCAGCCATTTTTCTCTGTCACCGCCAGCAGTGGTCGATTTACTGCTATATCAAAGGCAAAGCCTTCTCATACCATTTCTATGTGGTATGAGAAGTACAAGAACTCTCACCTCGGTAAATGTGTAGGGGTGAGATTTCTGCCTAGATTCATTACATGGGTTCGGTCACCACCCTTGTGGTGTAAAAGCACCTTGAAAAAGTCTGGTAAGAACCTGTAATGGTAAATTGGACGTTAAATCATACCAACGAACCAACACCTTCTAGTTAGGCGTGGACCATAAACTCAGATATGCTGCCAAGGTTAGGGACAGGTTTGTAGATTTCGAGCGTGCTGCGTACCAACATTTACCAAGGTGAGAGTTCCTTTAATTTTTCGAACTCGGTGAGTATTTCGGATCAAAATATCTCTGAACAGATTCCATTCGGTCACAGTAACTATGTCTCTATATAGTAAGGCTTGGTGTACAATTATCCACGGGTGTTGAGCGGGGAATGGGGTAGGGCTAACTGCTTACTGGCACACCAATGAGGGCCAGTGGTAGAGTACAGGACGGCACTGATGCCATCAGCCTTAATAACCCGGTAGAAGTCGCTACCAGGGGAGGCTGAGCAGTCCGCCTTCATTATGAAGTGACCCGCGGGGGAGGAGTGGTGTTCTCTAAGAGGAGTCACGGACCGCAGTCTGGCCCAATTCTCAGCCTCACACCATTTGAGACCAGCTCTGACCATTTTTTTTATTCAAGTAAAGAAATAAGCAGTATAGTACAGGGAACCCCACTTCTGGGAGGCCTCGCTTAAGGGGGACACCCGCTCTAGGGGACAGTTTGCTCGGAACTTTTGACATTGAATTGTATGTTTTCGTCATACATTCGGAGTCGCACCTCAACCTGCATAATCAAAGTTTAAAGTGACAAACAAGGGCAAAAACAGGTACAAGATGGTACAGTATAGAAAGACACAGTACAAGACAATACAAGGTTCCCAGTTCTTTATAAATTTTAGTATTTTCAGGTTGGTTGATATATCTTCACAAAGTTATACACCATGATCTTGCTTTGTGGAAATATGAAATAAAACGGGTGATGTGACTCAGCGATCACTTTCCAGTTTATAGTGATAGTTTCGGCTAAAATTCATAAACTAATAGATCGTTTTCCAACGATCGAATAAGCCCTGGTGCTCACCTAGTCAAGGCTTAGCCCTGGCCTTGCCTGACCCCAGCTCTGGCCCTAGAACTAACACTGACCCTACCCCTATCTCGGGTCATATCCCTCGTCTAGACCCTATTGTTATCTCAGATTATAGCCCTAGCCCTAAATTACCTCTTGTATAGGTCATAGCCATAGCCATAACCCGGTTTCTCTGCCTGACCTTCACTGACCTTTGATAGAGCAGTAACAATTTTTTTTATTTATTCAGGCAAGGTTCGCTACATCGCTGTTGCGGTCTACCACTCTCCTTGTAGGTATAAATGAAAGTATGGCGATTAATCCTCATGCTACTCGCAGGTAGTCGTGTTAATATCAAAGCACAATAACCAAAATCTACCACTGCTGTGGGTGAAGGAGAAGGATGGTTGCAGTGGGAATCGAACACATACAGTCCAATACCTTAATCATACCTTCAATTCTAATGAAGTACAACTTCATAGGAAACAGGCAAGGGAAGTTAGAAATAGAAGTCCCGCGATTCAGAATAGTAGGTGGTAGAGGACGAAGGACAGGGGTGTATTCCGTGTGGAAGGAGGAGACTTAGAGGCTTGAATTGAGACGGTGGAGGGGCAAGGGGCCCCCTAAACGCCGCCCCGCCCGCCGCCGCCCGCCCCGTGCCCGCAGACTATCCCACTGAGCCCGCCGCCCGCCGCCCGGAGGCTGGCGTGGGCTGCCCCTGATTGTCTTGGGCCCACTGCGCAGCGAGCCTGCTTTAATTTGCTTATTCTGGTCGCGGCACTAATGACGCGGTCCCTGCGGCCTGATGAGGCCCTTCATAATTAACTCAGATAGACTTTGATGTGAGCCGTGTCAGGAGCCCCAGCCTGCGAGCACTGATCAACCCAACGTCTTCCCCAGCCATGTCTGCGGCTAGCTGGTCCTGAGCCTAGTCACTCCAATCCGAACTCTGCACAATGCACCAGAACCTACCACTCTGCCTAGCTAGTCCTGAGCCTAGTCACTCTGCCTCAAATTCTGCACCGGAATCTACCACTCAGCCATGTCTGTGGCTAGTTAGCCCTAAGCCTAGTCACTCTGCCCCAAACTCGACACCAGAAACTACCACTCAGCCATGTCTGTGGCTAGCTAGCCCTTAGCCTAGTCACTCTGCCTCAAACTCTGCACCAGAACCTACCACTCAGCCATGTCTGTGGCTAGCTAGCCTCGAGCAGTCAGTCCACCCCAAATTCTGCACCAGAACCTACCATTTGGGCTTTTATTTCACCCCTCGTATTTTCATCCCATATATAGTCTTGACATTGGGAACTCTTCCCTCTGTCCCAACGAGTATTGCAGTCCGTTCTCCATGGTCTATATCCCGTGCAACATCCACTCTTTTAGTATGTACAGGGGTGAGATTAAAACAGAAAGCAACTCGTTTTGGTCAAAGAAATTATTCTCCAACTCGTTTGAATGCTATGTGATATTCACTCGGCTGTCGCCTCATTCATATCCCTCGCATTAACCTCTTGTAGAATGATGACTTTGACCAAGACTTGTTGGTTTCTTCTTTAATCTGCAACTAGCTAGCCCAGAGCCTAGTCACTCTGCCCCAAACTCTGCATCAGAACCTACAACTCCGCCATGTCTGTGGCAAGCTAGCCCTGAGCCTAGTCATTCCGGCCCAAACACTGCAACATAATCTACCACTCGGCCATGTCTGCAGCTATCTAGCCCCTAGCGCAGTCACTCCGCCAAAAACTCTGCACCAGAACCAACCACTTGGCCATGTCTACTGCTAGCTAGCCCCGAGCCTAGTTTCTCCATCCCAAACTCTGCACCAGAACCAACCACTTGGCCATGTCTACTGCTAGCTAGCCCCGAGCCTAGTTTCTCCATCCCAAACTCTGCACCAGAACCAACCACTTGGCCATGTCTACTGCTAGCTAGCCCCGAGCCTAGTTTCTCCATCCCAAACTCTGCACCAGAACCAACCACTTGGCCATGTCTACTGCTAGCTAGCCCCGAGCCTAGTTTCTCCATCCCAAACTCTGCACCAAAACCTACCACTCAGCCATATCTGCAGCCAGCTCGCCTTGAGCCCAGTCACTCCCAAACCCTGCAACAGAACCTACCACTCAGCCATGCCTGTGGCCGACTAACTCTACCCATGGTCATTCTGCCCCAGGCCTTAAGATCTGCACTACAACTTTCAAGTCAGCTACTGACAAAATCTTTCAAAACTAGACCATACCACTCAGTCATCAGCTCTATCACTCAGGCCTGTGATATACCACTAAGCAATGTCTGTGACCAGCAATCCCTAACCATTATCACTCTACCCTGAGACTTGTGCAGTGCACTCTGACCCACCACTCAGTATCAGCTCTGTCACAAAACCGCAGAATTTACCACTCAGTCATGATTATAACCAACTGACTCTGACCATAGTCGTTCTGCCTTGAACCCTGAAATATGCAATATAACCAACCACTAGGCCATCAGCCCTAGGATTCAGTCTAAAGCCGGATGCCCATCTACCGATTTAGGGTTGAACGATTAGTTCCCAAATCGTATAGGAGTCGGTCACTTTGTTGCAGGCAAATTACATAACCAATCGCTCGACCTGCACACTGATAAAATCGGTGAATGGTCCACTAATCGCTGGGGGAGGGCAAAAAACAAAGAAAACGAGTGTTCACTAATCGCTGGGTAGCCTTGCCTAGCTGTCCTACATCTACCGACTCCCTTAGGATGACTTTAATGAGACAAATTACCCTCCGTTTGTCGCCGACAAACGTACATAAATGTTCCGAAATCGGTAGATGGGCATTGGGCTTTAGAACTTACATTTCAGCTATCAGTGAAATCACCGTGTCCTAGAAACCACCATTGGCCCATGACCATGAGCAACCATCCCCAGCCATAGTCACTGTCACTATGCCCTGAGTCAGTCTTACCCTATATATTCAACCGGGTCACGCTATAGGTAGACCTATGTGAAGCGGGACACAGTATGGAGTGGTGGCTGCATGGGCAGGTGGAGATGGGGCAGGTGGAGGTGGTGGTGGTGGTCGGGGGTTGGCGGGGACGGGCGGCCCATCAGGCGGGCCGGCGGGCCGCAGGGCTCCCCTCGCCCGGGACACGCCGACGGCTGCAGGGCCTTTGACTTTTTCCGATTGGCGCCGTCCTCATCAGCCCCTTCTTTACCTCTGAGTGGGTCCGTAATGGAGTCTGCCACTGAAACCAATCCCCAGTCCCTCTCCATGACCTCCTAATTAAAAACGCCGCCCCGGGAAAGCCGCCTCAAAGGGCCACTGGGGCGCGGTGAAGGGGGCGGGGGTCGGGCCGGGTATTGGACGCGCCAGCCGGGTAGAGGGCCGGGGCGGACGGGGTAGATTGGAGGAGGACAATGGCCGTACTGTTTTTGTTGCAACATGCACCACGTACATGTGTGTGTGTGTTTTATCTTGTTTTTGATACATTTATCAGGGTGATACGTACAAGTACTGTTGGTATTAAACTAAGATTTTTTTGGACAAATTTTATTAGGGTCATAAGTACATTTTATCTTGTGGTTAAACCAAGCTTCTTTGGATATATTTTATTGGGGTGATAGGTACAAGTACTCTTGCTATCAAGCTAATATTTTTTCGGATGAATTTTATTAGGGTGATAGGTACAATTACTCTTGTTATCAAACCAATATTTTCTTGGCCAAATTTTATTAGGGTTATAAGTACAAGTATTCTTGTTGTTGGACCAAGCTTCTTTTTTTTGGATAAATTCTATTAGGGTAAGTACAAGTACTCTTCTTATTAAACCAAGTTCTTCTTTTGTTGATGATTTTTATTAGGGTTATAAGTATAAGTACTCTTGTTATAAAACCAAGCTTTTTTTGATAAATTTTATTGGGGTTATAAGTACAAGTACTCTTGCTGTTAAAACCAAACTTTTTTTGATAATTTCATTAGGGTGATTAGTACAAGTACTCTTGTTGTTAAACCAAACTGTTTTCATAAATCCCATCCAGGTGATAAGTATAAATACTCTTGTTACTAAAACAAGATTTCCTGTTCTGGCCTCCATGTTAGGTAGAGTGATACCAGTAAGATACATTCTTACGTAGACAACCCGGTACGTTGCTATACTACTGTAATAAGGAAATGAGATGAGCATGATTTTTTAATGAGCAACCCCGGTCGTATAATCATATAGCTCTTCATCATCGTAATTAATAATAATGAAAAAAATATATATGTATGTAGCGACACACAGAGACCTGCGACACAATCATCCTAAACTAGGTCAATAAACATCTATTAAACAAGATGTGGACCGAGTAATTGAAGAGAAACATAATCATGACTTATTAAAAATCAAATATTATTATTATTCTGAATAATCCATAAGCGATAAAGAGACATTACGAAGTACTTATATAGAATGTCCTGACCATGCTGTACAAGTCACAGAACTCGATGCTAATTTACCGTTTGTACGGACCGAGGCGTTAACTGTGACTTGTACAAGCATGGTTGGACGTTATATATTTACTATATACCCGAAATTTATAAAAAATCCATTTCCTTTTTCTTAACAACCAAAATTTTAATAAATGTGTATGGCTAAGTGGTCTATATTTTAGTATACGGACCAGTGGTCCGTACGTACAGTATTTTTATGTCACATGCCAAAACAGTGCGTATTTACAGTATATAAACGGCATGGGTATAGAGTAAAGAGTAACATGACCTGTCATATTGTCTTATATGTTATTCACATCATATTTCGTAGAAACTCTCTCGGGAAGAATCGGGACTCCGATTTTTCATAAATCGGGCCCCGATTTCTTCGAAAAAATGTCTTTCCCCAATAGGGATGTGAGTGATCATTTACCCTTGGGAGTTTTTGTATGTGCTAAAATACTCTGAATGCATGGAAGAAATCAGAAGAAAACCTCTAATTCATCAAACATTTTAGAATACGTTAAATCTAAACGCAGCAAAAATATAAATTAGTCAAAAATGAGATTTTTCTGGGCTATTTCTGTGCACAAATAACAACTTCGTTGTCGAGGTGAGTCGTGAGTAGTGCATGAAAAGCGCCCCATTTACCAGGCGACCAAACCCGGGAGACCCAAGTAGTATAAGAAAACCAGCATTTGGTGCAGGAAACAGCCTGCATAGGAAAAATAATTTCGGGATTGAATACAATTGAATGCCTGGGACTTGCTTGAAGTAAGAAGAATACAACATGCGACCGTGAACATAGAAATGTTGACACATAGTAATACACAAGCGTCAAAGAGTATTATTATGACAACCTTGGGTGGTTTCCAGAGCCACCTGCCCACAATGTATTTACTATCCATCTTCTGGAGTAAGTTAAACCCATGAATTGCCATATCAAAGGGTATAACAGTAGAGACTACATCTTTGCTCTATAGCACAAATTTTCCGGTATATAATGGCGTAGAGGCCTTATACAATGGATTCCAATTTTTATCTCACCCCAGATATTTTTTCTCCATAGACTTAACATTGGAAACTTGTATCTAACACCCATTAGATATTTAGGAAAAAATATCCAATGGGGGATAATGTCACAAATGTTAGCCCATTAGTCAATATTAAGGGTGAGATAAATTCAGAAACCCATTCAAGTTTTGGGTCAGAGCTCGATCCCATCTCATTTGAATCACATAGCAATTCATGCGGCTTCGCCTTGTGAATTACTATGTGATTCAAACTCGATGGGATACGAGCTCAGACCCTAAACTTTCATGGGTTTCCTCTATAGTATCCGTATAAAATGGTAGTTTTTAAAGAATGGGTAATGGTTTACTGGGGCCCCATACATTTTCAATAAGGACTTTGTATACCATGGACAATACTAAGGGATATATACTGTACTAGCCTGAATAATAGGATGGGTGACGGACTATGGCTGACGCTTGAGTGCAGAGGGTTGCTAGGAATAGGGGAAACCAACAAGTTTTGGTCAAAGTCGTCATTCTCCACGAGTTTAATGCGGAGTGATATGAACGAGGCGACAGCTGAGTGAATATCACATAGCATTCATACGAGTTAAAGAATGACTTCTTTGACCAAAACGAGTTGCTTTATGTATTTATCTCACCCCTGTACACACTAAAAGAATGTACAACACACAGGATATAGACAATGGAGAACGGACTGCAATACTTGTAGGGGCATGGAGAACGAGTTCCCAATGTTAAGCCTATGGGACAAAAATACCAGGGATGAGATACAAGAGCAAAGGTCAAAGACTGAAGCGTCGGCCCCGGGCTGAGGCCATGCTGCGAAGTGAGGGTGATAAACAGTAGAGGTCAGGGTGAGAGGGGTATTATGTGAGTAATACGATTTGGTGGTTAGGGGCAGAGAAGGGGATAGGGAGCAGAATAATAACAGTGGGAGAATAGGTTGTCACCGAGGGTTATAGGGTTATAGGGTGTGGAGTGAGGTCGGCGGGTTAAGGGGTGACAGAGGCGGTCTAACGGGTGAGTGGGGTGTGTGTGGGGGGTGTGGGGATGTGAGGGAGGGTGAGTGGGGTGTGTGGGGTGTGTGGAGGGTGTGAGGGAGGGTGAGTGGGGTGTGTGGGGTGTGTGGAGGGTGAGTGGGGTGTGTGTGGGGTGTGGGGATGTGAGGGAGGGTGAGTGGGGTGTGTGGAGGGTGGGGGGATGTGAGTGAGGGTGAGTGGGGTGTGTGGGGTGTGTGGAGGGTGTGAGGGAGGGTGAGTGGGGTGTGTGGGGTGTGTGGAGGGTGTGAGGGAGGGTGAGTGGGGTGTGTGGGGTGTGTGGAGGGTGTGGGGATGTGAGGGAGGGTCTGTATGGAGGGTGTGAGGTAGGGTGAGGGGGTGAGTGGGGTGTGTGGAGGGTGTGAGGGAGGGTGAGTGGGGTGTGTGGAGGATGTGGGGATGTGAGGGAGGGTGAGTGGGGTGTGTGGGGTGTGTGGAGGGTGTGGGGATGTGAGGGAGGGTCTGTGTGGAGGGTGTGAGGTAGGGTGAGGGGGTGTGAGGTAGGGTGAAGGGGTGTGGGTGGAGGGTGTGTTGGGAGAGTGTGGAGGGTGTGGGAGAGGGTGAGTGGGGTGTGTGTGGAGGGTGTTGAGGGTATGTGTGGAGGGTGTGTGGAGGGTGTGATGGAGGGTGAATGGGGTGCGTGGGAGGTGTGTGGAGGATGGGGAGGGTGGGAGGGTGGGAGCGAGGGAGGGAGGGGCATGTCAGGGTGCCCCCCCGTGTTCATGCCGCGTCACCCCGCTCTCTCCCGTATCGTCTGCTCTTGTCGGTATAGCTGTCAAACTTATCGCTACCACTATGGACACTATTTGTACCCGTTCCTCCCCCATCCCCCCCAACCCTCCCTCCTGTACCACCGATAGAGCAATCCCACCATCCACCACCTCCTCCTCCTCCCTACCTCCCTCCCCACGCTCCTCCTCCGTTCCCTGCCCGTCCGCCGGCCCATGCCTCCTCACTGAGATGTTCGGGTAGAGATTGGGTGTCCCCGCTACTCCCGTGCCCCCTGGTGGACCTATCAGATCACTGCCCCCATTACGGAGGACCCCGGACAGCGCAACAGTGGCGCCCCCTCGGTGGCCAGGGTCTCTCCCAAATGGCCGGCCGACGTGGGGGCGGGGAGGCCTGGAGAGCGCCCATCAATAACGTGGTGCTCACGTGGCAGCTCTCAGATGGAGCCGGGGCCCGCCCGCGTGGCCGCCGAGCGACTTAGGGTGGAGATGAGGCCAGGGCTGGAGCAGAGCGACGGGCCGTCTTGGGGTGGAGATTGGGGGCCTTGATACGCTGCGACCCAGAGGACCGGATGCAGGCGGGAACGAGTGGCTGGAGCAGACGACAATTATTGCTGTGTCATCGGGGTTAGCCACGCATTACGGCCGTAGCTGCGTACTTCGGGGGCATCTCACATGTCGGCTATGTCGGCCTCGCGACGATAGCATCGCCGTCCAAAAGTAGGCAGACTAGACGCGACGTCAATGTAGATCAACAGAGATCGACACTCATGTCTATACAGTAATCATGACTCTGACCTTTGCATAGAGAACCCGGGGCCTGTTGAGAAAACTTTAGGCTCGTACATGGAGACCCTTTTCGTTACCACAACGATATCCGATGTTGGTCAACGTTATTGTACATGCATACAAAGTCCCCATTGAGTATGTATGTTAACCAGTATCCATTATTCTATAAAGGAAACCTATGAAAGTTTAGTGTCTAAGCTCGTATCCCATCGAGTTTGAATTACGTAGTGATTCAAACGAGATGGGATCGAGCTCTGACACTAAACTTGAATGGGTTTCTGAATTTATCTCACCCGTAACATGGATTAATGGGCTATCATTTGTGACATAATCCCCCATTGGATATTTTTTTCTAAATATCTAATGGGCGTTAGATACGAGTTCCCAATGTTAAGTCTATGGAGAAAAGATACCAGGGTGAGATAAAAGGTAAGATATCATAGTATTCAAATTGGTGGTATACGGCCGCAAAGCCTGTATATACGAGAAAATAGTCCCTTTATGCTATAGAACAAGAAGTAGGCCCCATTGATATAACCTGGGTTCGATTTCTTGGAGAAAAAAGGTGATAGATAATACAAACGATAGTTGTGTGGACGTGAGGCTAACGTCGTAATACACGAGCGTCAGCGGGTGAATTACTCCATGTTAACCTATCACTTATTGCCTCAAAATAGCACATTTTGTAGAGTACTATGAAGGAACTGCATCAAGATCCACAGCCAAAGAAAATATGCCATGAGTTTTTAGTTGTGGAGTGATCTCAAGGAGAAAGGTCGATTATGTTGCAGAATGGCAAATTTTCAGTAGCTATGGATCTAGTGCAGTTCAGATTTTATTTCACCCCCTATCACTAATTAATCAGTGAGCATTTGTGACATCATTCCCCCATTGGATATTTGTTCACAATACTCCCCGGGCGTACAGTACGAATTTTCAATGTTAAGTCTATGGGACAAAATACCAGGGGTGAAATAAA
The DNA here is from genome assembly GCA_950022655.1 of Alentia gelatinosa. Classification (NCBI taxonomy): domain Eukaryota; kingdom Metazoa; phylum Annelida; class Polychaeta; order Phyllodocida; family Polynoidae; genus Alentia; species Alentia gelatinosa. The sequence goes on along the minus strand of OX465584.1, from coordinate 13,274,337 downwards.
AATCTTCATTCTATCTCTTCATACTCCCCACCCCGGCCTTCCTTCCCTATCCCTGAAAAGCTTTCACAGCTCTCCCACACCATTCCCTTTCCTCTCCCTTCTCGTGTCCACCAGTTACAAGAAACATTCATAATGCCCTGTTCACACTGTGCGACTGGAGGTACCTGCGAGTGCCTAGCGTCGCAAAATGTCCAGGGGTAGGATAAATACTAAACACTCCAGTCAGGTCTGCTTCTTACAACGCTCGGCTAACACCTCGTGAAGTAATTCGACCTACCCGTCGTGCAATACACATTTAAGCCTATAAGACACCGAAGTTTCCCCCCGATTCATCCCGACCATCGGCTCGGTGAGTGTCGGGAATAAAATGTCGATGTCTTATATCTATAAGACACCGACATGTAGGCTCTTCCCAACGACACCTCCTCCTTTTATAACCTCGTAAAACAACCCTATTGAGATCCAAGAGAGCGACCGGGAGTCGGGTCCGGCTAGGCCCCGGCCGGGTGGTAGGTCGATATAGGTAATATTGCAAAGTTTAATAACTTATGTTCTATCTAAGATATTAGAAACCGGATTACATATCTATAATCGCCTCTGTCTCACCTACAAATCGGTATAAAATACTTGGGTATAGAATGGGGCGATTGATTACATCATCATATAAGCGATCTACTCAAAATCGGGAACAGTCGGTGAAAGTGCGTACATCGAAATCTTAAGGTCGGGGAGAGTCGGTCATATCTGACATGGAAGTAATGCCCGACGCGTCGGGAAAAGCAATAAAATCGTACGTACATCGACCTAATTGATGCAGATTGTCACAGACCTGACAGATCCGTCTGGCAAAGGTAGAATCGGGCACAGCCGTCGGGTCGGTGTCTTATAGGCTTAACACTACTAGCTCCCGTTTAGTTTCTACCAAGGAACCTCCAGTCGCACAGTGTGAACGGGGCTTTAAGAGGAGAATTGCGTATTAATCTGCGTCAGGTCGCAGTGTACTCATCGGCTCCAGCAATGAGCAGTTAGCCTTGTTCACTCCCCAGATTGTGCGAGCAATCATGCTAATCACTGGTCGCCTAACTGATATGATACTCAGAATTGAGAACAGTCTGTGAAGTGCGTAAATCGAAATCTTAAGGTGGGGGAGAGTTGGTCATATCTAACATGGTAGTAATGCCCGACGCGTCGGGGAAAGCAATAAAATCATGCGTACATCGACCTGATTGATGCAGATTGTCACAGACCCGACAGATCCATCGGGCAAAGGTAGAATCAGGCACAGCCGTCGGGTCGGTGTCGTTTAGGCTTAACACTACTAGCTCCCGTTTAGTTTCTACTAAGGAACCTCCAGTCGCACAGTGTGAACGGGGCTTTAAGAGGAGAATTGCGTATTAATCTGCGTCAGGTCGCAGTGTACTCATCGGCTCCAGCAATGAGCAGTTAGCCTTGTTAACTCCCCAGATTGTGCGAGCAATCATGCTAATCACTGGTCGCCAGTTTTTTTTGCCGTGTACTTTCATAATCTCCGGTGGGTGTTAGTTATGCTATTTATCATGTTATCACGAGCACGGTATTAACTCAATTTAGTTTTTCCGTCTGCATTTTTCCTCGGGGGCCTCACAACTATGCTAATCTGCGGCGCGACGCACCGAAGGCATTCCCAATGCAAAGATCGCCGGACAATATTTGCCCAATTAGGAACGTTACCACGTGCTATTGTTGGGAGGGTGTACTAATAAGTCGGACGGCCTGGAATGGCGCAAGCCATTAGCATTGAGACTCACAGACAATAGTCTTGCAGAGCTACGATAATGGCGCCGCATTAAAACTACAACAGTGACGCATTCATACCTTTGCCTAAATGGCGCTGCATGGAAGGAGTCTCGTTTCTTGTAGCTTTTTGGCCGGTGACGTTTTGTGTCATATTGAGCGTACACGTCATAAACGAGACATTATTGTCCTGGACTGGGAGTTTCAGACTGAGCTGCGAACTCATTGTTGTTGTTATTTCAACCGACACTTTTTTTTGGTCAACATCCCACTCTTTAGTCAGCCTGCATGCAGGAAAATGGCTAGATTAACAATTATCATGAAAATGTGCTGGGTTGGCTACTTTTACAATTGGACACCGTTCCCCCTTTTTTGTTTTCTAATTCCGAAACTAGCCATTGATTTTTGCTAAAGAGCCAGTGCAAATATGGGCATATGAAAATAGATGTTTTGACTGGGAGAGCCTCTGCTTAGGATGGGGGCATGTTCAGCTGAGCTTCTAGGCCTGATTTAAGATGAACACGCAATGCCAACTGCGGGAAACTGCCAAAAAGCACTCCCTATTAGAGTTACAAAGGCAGCCTAAACTACAGATTTTACCAATATGGTTTCACTCTTCACACAAACAGTTGACGTAACTGGAAATGCTCCGTTCGCATGATGTTCTGTGCGCGTTGTGGTCTCATTTTCAAGGCATATTGTAGTCCATTATTCTTTATTATCTATCGATTACGGAGTCTCCATACTGAACCCATATGGACTATGTATTTGTGTCATTTGTGTTTTGTAATATTTGTTTTTTTGTTGGTTTGATAGTTAACTATTATGGGTCCTTAACAGACTTCCTCAAGGATGGTGATTGAATCTATGTGATGAATACAGGTAGAAATCTCAACCCTACACATTTACGGAAGTGAGAGTTCTTTTAGTTCCCACACCACATAGATATGGTATGAGAAGTATTGGCCTTTGATATAGCAGTAAATATACCGTAGCTGGGGGTGAAGGAGAAAAGTGGCTGAGGTGGGACTCAAACCCACAAAGTCAAGTGCCTTAAAATTTGTACATATCTTGTGTGATGTTTATGTTGTCTGGACCATAGTATCAAGAGACGTCACGAGTTTGAGTACGAGTTTATTTATATCACGCATTTTGTTGGTTCCATAATCTCACGAGTCGAAGACGAGTGAGACTACGGAGCCAACAAAATGAGTTACATGAATAAACTCAAACTCAAACGAGTGGCGTCTAGATTTTATCCTACCCCATTTTCACGATTTTTGAATATTAGAAAGTAGTGACATAAACAACACTTTTAAGTCACACCCTTGACATACACAAATCCCATTTTAAGCCTATGGCGTTTTTTTTATTAGGGGTATGATAAAAGGGTGATTGTAATGTCTGTATTTTGAAAATAAAAAAAAAAGAATAAAAAAAACCCCTCTGTTCAGTGTACTCTACGGTGCACGTTCTAACTACTCCGCACTGCTCTCCATCCAGTCTGTTTATATGGCGTTGTCATCACGTCCTCAGCCCAGGTTTCCCGCACACAGCGTAAAGCCAGCTGATTCATTGATAACAGTCTCCACGCGGAGTCTACAGCAGTGGGCTCTGCATCCAGTAAGCGACTTACAGATGAGCAAAGGGGGGAGAGTGTAAACGCCCATTTGTCTCATAGTAGAGCAGAATAAGTATTATCCAATACAGTATTGTTATTTCTATCGTAATCTACAGATATCAATATCTTCAATGATATTGATATTTTGTTAAGCGGGAAATCCACCCGGCTTCCGATACACGCCAACACGCCTTCCGACACGCTCTACGATGCAGAAGTGAATATTGTGTCGGAAGGAGAGGCTGTTATTGCCTCGCCTATGTGGAATAAAAACTAACACTGCTAATTTTCTCGCATTTTCTATTAATCATTCCTATATTAAAGAATAATAAAGTGAATAGAATAAAACAAAGCTATGACAAACTATGATCTTTGACTTCAAACACATTTGATATTTCAACTGATTCTACTGTAAAGATGATGAAACCAGTCGTCAGAGGTTAAAGGGGGTGTTCACCTACTACGATCGTGGTATCGAAACCATACCGGAGAGGTTCCTGATGAAAATTATTTAGCGCCGAAAAGAAACGTGAAATCGAAGTAATGGTTTAGCCTTTCCAAACTTGGTCTACAATACACACCAATGCACGACGTTGACCTTCTGATAAAAAAAGATGCAGCGATATGGCCAATCTGATCATCGTCTATCGGGAGGTCTTCAATTTCTATTGTAGTAGGTGGACACCCCTTTAGGAAACAAAATGGGTTGGGTTTAAGTTTATGTTGCCGTTCTACGTGAGGGTAAGGGCACATTACACATTACACATTACACATTACACATGACACTCTTAGTGCGGCCACCTAACTGGTAAGCATATGAACGGTCCGTTACACACTAATCCAGCATATGTCCAGAAGAAATTGACACTTCGATTGACAAATGTCAAACTTACAGAGAGTTTAAATATATCACTAAAACGTACCTATACAATGCAAATTTGAATCTAAAGCCACCACTAACTAGTTTTATTGCTTGGAACTGTCATAGTTATGTTGAAAACTCATCACACAAGAGTTAAAATGAGTTCGGAATAAAGTGTGAAATCTGATTTGTCACGAATGCCTTTTGTAGAGCATTTAGTAAATATCTTACTAACTAAAGACTTGCTGTTTGTAACTTCAAAACTAATACAGGAACCCTTCATGTGAGACCATTAGTTGGGTATTTCGTGACCTGAATATTACAAACTGGAGCAGGTGGAAGCTAGGCATTAATTGCCTAACCCTAACTTCAGTATAGAGAAAAACCTAAAAAAAACACCACACACCCAATACTACCTCAGTAAACATTATATTTCTAATTTTCTAGATAAGAAAAGTACATTGTATGGCCAAGATGTTTGAAAGGTCATAATTATATAGCTAAAAAGGAAAACCTAAAAGATTGTACAAGGTATCTGACATTAAAAAAACACTTAAATATGGACTGAGGCCAATACCTTCTCTATTGGTCGTGTCTAAAAAGCAATGCTAGCATTCCTTTGTAAAAGATGACAGCGACTTGTTACCATCAGAAAGAGAAAATGTATAATGGAGGCCATGGAAAGATAATACTGTAATTCTCTGTGATCAATAAAGAAAATATATATTTTTTTAAATCACATGAACATGCTCAAAAACTTGAATGTTGCTAGAACGAAATGTCTTCCCAAATGAATCCCCAATCGCCAAATATTGTGTAATAAAGTCATACAAAGAACATAATTCTGTTTCCATGGTGATGCACACATTATTCTGCTGACTTATATTTATCTGTATCTGCGTGTGTGTGTCGATATGGGGGTAACCGTTATTATTAGATATCTCATGATGTGTCAACGTGATCCTATATGGCACTGTTATTGAACAAAAACAAACCAGAATTGCTCATTTGCTGCAATCGTGGTTGGTAATATGATGATTGCCAACACTTACTTCAGACGTTAAAATAGGAGGTGTGCGTTCGGCTTCATTTGGCCAAGCTAAAAGATATATCTTTTAATAAAGACCAAAGCTCATAAATATCTGTACTGGTTGTCAGGTTTTAAATTGCTCTACCTTTCCCGAACACAAATATCAAAACTCGGCATCAAATACCTGTGTGTTTTGTCCATCTTTATCAATAGGTATGAACAGATATACAATAAGGATCTGTAGGTACGTTGAAATGAAAACATAACTTTATCCAGAAGCCTTTCTTGAATATAAACGTAATTATATAGAACGTCCTGACCATGCTGTACAAGCTACAAAACGAGATGATAATTTACGGTTTCTGCAGTACGAGGCGTTTAGGTCAAGTTCCGTATGAACCGTAAATTATCATCGAGTTTTGTGGCTTGTACAAGCATGGTATGTATTTACTATATACCCAAAATAAAGAAAATTATTAACTTCATTTTGCTTAACAGCTAATATTTCAATAAACGTTTACGGAAGGGTTCCGTATTTTCCCATACGGAACACTGTTCCGTACAGTATTTTTACGTTATATGGCGAAACGGTGCGTATTTACAGTACATACAGCATGTGTATAAAGTAAATTTGAATAAACAATTGTTAAAACGTACGAATTAGCTGATTTACTAGAGGCAAAAGGTAATGATAAGCGTCGGCATATAACTACACACAATGATACGTTGATATAAGCTTTATTGGCTGTGGATGACTTACAGAAAAATGCTATCTTAATTTCTCTAATAAATGAGTTGTCTCTATAAATCATTCTCTAGGTTATTGAGACGGAGGATAAGTTGATTATTACTATTCACAATATTAATACCATTTATGAGTTTAAAGAAGTTGCATGTGACAATATCGAATTGGAAGTGAGAATTAATGATTAAAAATAGCAGATTTTTGAGTTACGTGCATTCATGAAATGTCAGTTTAGTACTTGGAAACTAATATACTGTGAGAGCAGAACAAACAAAATCTTGTTACAATAACATCATCTAATAAGAGAGTGAAAAATAAGTCGGTTGACGATAAGTCCATGAAGAATAAGTTCATGATTGGTAAGCATGGCGCTCCATGACATTTGACCATCTATGAAGTCAGAAAGAAATGAACAGATTTAAAAAAAAAACATACCCGTACAAACACAACCACATACCCGTACAAACACATACCCGTACAAACACAACCACATACCCGTACAACCACAACCACATACCCGTACAAACACATACCCGTACAAACACAACCACATACCCGTACAATCACATACCCGTACAACCACAACCAAATACCCGTACAAACACAACCACATACCCGTGCAACCACAACCACATACCTGTACAACCACATACCCGTACAACCACAACCACATACGCATACAAACAAAACCACATACCTGTACAACCACAACCACATACCTGTACAAACAAACCACATACCCGTGCAACCACAACCACATACCCGTGCAACCACATACCCGTACAACCACAACCACATACCCATACAAACACAACCACATACCCATACAACCACAAGCCTGTACAACCACAACCACATACCCATACAAACACAACCACATACCCGTACAACCACATACACGTACAAACACAACCACATACCCGTGCAACTACAACCACATACCCGTACAACCGCATACCCGTACAACCACATACCCGTACAACCACAAGCCCGTACAACCACAACCACATACCCGTACAAACACAACCACATACCCGTGCAACCACATGCCCGTACAACCACAACAACATACCCAACCAAACACAACCGTACGCCCATAATAGACATCTACAAGCTATCTAGCTTTGTTTGTTTGTTGGTTTGATTTAAAGTCCTGTTAACATTTACAGGTTCTTACCAGACTTTCTCAAGGTTCATTTACACCGTCGGCTCTGTAAAGGACTCGAGGTTGACGTCGTAACACACTCGCTAGTGCTCATGTATTACGACGCGTTAACCTCTCGTGGTCTACGGCCGCCTGTCCACAAAACCATCGATTATTGTCTATATATACCCATGTTCATACTACATTTATGCATATCACCAGATGCTCGTATTGCATGGCACACTACACAACAGCAGTGGGTGGCAGCAGTGGGTGGCAGCTCCGGGTGGCAGCCCCAGGGGGCAGCACCGCTGAGGCCCACTTCCGGTGGCGGTTGCCAATGTGTGTCAATAACTGACTGGCCGCGCGCAGACATTACAAGGGCAAGTCGTCAGTGTCGATGGCTGCCAATACCAGCGGCCACCATGAAGAGATGAGGAAATTAAGTGCCGAATCCATCGGTCAGTCACTCGCCAAGTTCCTCCCCCCACCCTTCAACCAATCGACAACCCTCTCGCCCCTCAAAAGGCACCCTGCCGACCAGTGGCCGGATACCGACAGGCTTTGGTCTCATGTGAATAGCCTTTTGAATATTTCTATTGACCTTTTTTTTCTTGGTAAAAATTTATTCAACATAACAAAAATGCAAGGATATATATACTGTATTTTGTTGGGTGAAGAATCTAAGTGTCCATAAAAAAAAGCCATTGTATTACTCTTTATTGTTTGAACTGGTATGTGGTAGGTGTTATTCACTGTTCTTCCTCTAACATCTGCTGAAATGTTATCATGATTTCTCATTGTCCTTCGATTTTCCTGATGTCAATACGTGCTGCTAGTTAATAAAGGTTAAACAAAAAAAAAACAAGGGTATATTCTCTTCGCATACATTTTTCCAAACTTACTGACATACAACAATTTTGGTTAGACAAGTGTGCTCTCTCAGTCATGTTTTTGCTCCTTTTTTATGTTTTAAAAAATATTTTAAACACCCTATAAGGACAAAGAAAAACTGGTCTAGCTAAAGCCTGACTGACGAATCTGTCATTTGTTCTATTGACATATTTTGAGTTCTACATTAAAATTCTACATCAGACAAGGTATTCTTGTTTGGTTAAAAAATATGTAGGTACAGTGAACATTATTTTATACCTGTGGCAAGATGCCAATGGAATATTACTAGCCACTGCTAAGGGTGCAGTGTAAATAATGTTGTTTTTTTGTGTGTGTGTTTTTTTTAATTTCATCAGATAATTCATCCATATAGACGGTTTTACATCATGGCTTACATTCTTACAAAACATGCTCATGTCTATATCACGTAAGCGATATACAAAGTATCTTACATTAAGCATGTATCTTACATGTTCGGGCTCACTGTGACGTAGTGAATGAGCTTTGATCGATGGGAACAAAATGGCGTTTCTTTCATGTCGCTTGGGTATATGATAATAAGTAAACATAATGAATGAACCCGCAGCGATCCCGTTCTTGGCATTTTTTTTCCAATGGTGTCTGGCACTAGTCATAGGACAAAAGAACTCAACAGGTAATCGCTATGGGCGCACTAACTACGTTTTCTTTTAGTAATTATAGACCGTATACGTTAATAGGAGTCGATGCCTTTCAGTTTCAGCTGTTATACCCTAAAAAGCAGATAGCTACAATAGCTGTCAGCATCCAGATATCAGCAATTTCTACACATCCAGGAATATAGATTTACATCCAAAGTTGATTGGTGGTTGGTTTGATTTAACGCCCACTTAACAATTACGGGTTTTACCAAACTTTCTCAAGGTTCTTTTACACCACAAGGGTTGTGATGGAATTTATGTAATGAAATCAGGTAGAAATCTCACCACTCCTACACACTTACCGAGGTTTTTTTTACTTCACACACCACATAGACATGGTATGAGAAGGACTGGCTTGATATAGCAGTAAATCTACCACTGCTGAGAATGAAGAGTGGCTGCAGTGGGATTCAAACCCATAAAGTCCAATAACCTGGGCATTACATGTCCAATGCCTTAACCACTGAGCTAATCCCTGCCCCCTCCATCGAAAGAGTTAGTTGAGTAACTGCCTTCTTAATGTCTAGGTCTGACTATACCTATCGCCATATTCATTGTATAATTCCATTGATTTGATAAATCATAAAGAGGGCAACACAAAGTACCGCAATCAGACTGATACAAGCTTCAATGTAGATCACTAGATCACAAAGACAGTAGAACCCTGCCTAACGGAAATCCCGCATAACCATGCACCCCGCGTTAACGGACACCTTTTCTCAGAACGGTTCCCTCTATTAGATGTTTATTTAAACCCCACATAAGCGGAAACCCCGCGTTAGCGGACACTTTGGCCCTGAACGGAAGGTCTTCGCTTACGCGGGGTTTTAGTATCTGTCCTCTACAACACTATAATATAACCAAACTGTAGCCATGTTAACTTCAAAACATGTTATATATACCCACGGAAAAATTGCTTGGAAGAACACTGTATACTCAATGAAAGCAAAATAAAAAAAGAAAATAAATATAAGACCAAACCTTCAATCTGACAATATATACATGTCGGCGGACACGGGGTTCACTCCGTCGCTGCCATCTTCCAGTCAGTCAGTCATTACTGTGTCAAGTCAGTGTGTGACACTCACCTACATACAGTGACATCAGTGTATGACAGGGTCTCCGCGTATATCACCCGCTGTCAGTGGGTATCATGCAGCAAGCTGTCACTTATTGACTCTCACTGTCTGGAGATATACAGCAGAACCGGGGGAGTCATCGGGCGGGCGGGTGGTCGGTGGGTCGGTGGGTGGTGGGCCACCCCCAGTAAAACACCCAGCTTACCAGCCATTCACCCCACACAACCCCCCAGCGTACACCCCCACCCCTCCACGGTCCAAACCCCCGCGTGGCGTGGCTCGTCCGTACCCCTGACACTAGACTGGCTCCAGTCCCTGCATACTATGGCTACCCTCCTCGCTAGGATTCATGGGCCAGTCAGAGAAGGATGCATACTTTAATTAACTTTATTCTGATTGTGGTTAATCATTTGATGAATGTTCATAATTAAAGACTTGAGCAAGTCTACCCCTGCCCGGTCCATACCCCCACTAGACTGGCTCCAGTCCCTGCATCCTATGGCTACCCTCCTCGTTGGGTTACAGTCTACAGGGACTGGTACAATCGGTAATGATGTTGGATTTCTGGCGCTGTTTAGCTCCAGAATTCCAACACTCTCAAAACAGATATCCTGGCTACTAGTCAGGATATCTGCTGGGAGACTAATACCCTCTCACTTTGATCTCAATCAGGTCACAGTCAGGAGCAGGCTAAATTTACTGCTATGACAACACAGGCGGCCAGGGAACGAGCGGAGGGAGAGGGGGAGGGGTAGGAAGAGGTATAGGGTTACAGGGGGCGACTTGGGGCCATTAACAGGAGATTTTGTTCCTACTGGACAAGTCTTTGACTCATGGACCAGTCAGCGAAGGATACATAACTTTATTCTGATTTTGATAAATCATTTAACTCTTTCAGTCCTAGCAAAGCCTGGAGGCATTCCCATCCAGGGGACGAGGAATGCCTCAAGGCATTGTTTATGTGTCATCATCACATACGTTATGTTTCATGAGAAATAATAAATAGATTTACACCATTTTTTCACAACAAATAAAAAATACTATGTTCATCATTATACTCTGTGGGCATTCGTTTAGTAACTATAGTAACGTGTATCTACAGGTTACTAAGTGACAAACATACGACAAACAGACGCCATTGCGGCAATAGTCTCGTCCCCCTTGGGGTTTATAGCGGTATTATGCCTCATCCTATAGTGCGCACACTCCCCATTCAGGCTCGGACAGAAAGAGTTAACGAATGTTCATAATCAAAAACTTGAGCAAGTCTACCCTGCCCTTCCATCATACCCCTGACGGTCCATACCCGGCCGACCCCCCGGCCCGGGGTCCCTCCGTACCGGGCCCGCACCTCCCACATGTCAGGGCACTGATTAGCTCGCATGAGCTGCTCTTGCCGGGCGCCGCGGGGATAGAGTGTTGTTTCAAGTGGGATTTTCACTTGATGATACAATCTGCGGCGGGCGGCGGCGGCGGCACCGGGGCAGATTGCACTCGGCCAAAGCTGTCCATATAGGAGCGGGCCGCCGGCCGGATTTACAGTTGATGAAACCCGCGCCACATATGTATGGCCTGTGTCAGTAAACGTTGAGCTCGTACCCCTCCCCCTAGTTTCCACCCCGCTCCCCCGTTCACCCCCGCCACCCCCACCCCCATGTGCAGACCGGGACTCGCAACGAAACAAAGTCGCTCCATATGTTATTGGAGAACTCGCCCCAAAACGAAGTCTCTCCGATTGTTATAGGAGAACTCGCCCTAAAATAAAGTCGCCCCGTATGATATAGGAGAACTCGCCCCGAAACGAAGTCGCTCCGATTGTTATAGGAGAACTCGCCCCAAAACGAAGTCGCTCCGTATGTTATAGGAGAACTCGCCCAAAAACGAAGTCGCCCCGTATGATATAGGAGAGCTTGTTCCCCCACCCAGTCTCCACCCCGCTCCCCCGTCCACCACCGCCACCCCCACCCCCATGTGCAGACCGGGACTCGCAACGAAACATAGTCGCTCCATAAATTATTGGAGAACTCGCCCCAAAACGAAGTCGCCCCATATGATATAGGCGAACTCGCCCCGAAAGAAAGTCACCCATTTTTTTTTAGGAGAGTTTGCACTGAAATAAAGTCGCCCCATATGTTATGGGATAATTCACCCCAAAATGAATTTGCCCTGTATTTCATAGGAGAACTCACCCCAAAATGAAGTCGCCCCGAATGATATAGGAGAGCTTGTTCCCCCACCCAGTCTCCACCCTTCTCCCCCGTCCACCACCGCCACCTCCACCCCTACGTCCAGAACGGGACTATGCAGACAGGGTTACAGGAGAACTCGCCCCAAAACAAAGTCGCCCCATATGTTATTTGAGAACTCGCCCCCAAATGAAGTCACTCGGTATGTTATATAGAAGAATTCGCACCAAAACAAAGTCGCTCCGTATGTTATAGGTAAACTCGCCCCAAAAGAAGGGTAGTTACTCCAGATTTTATAAGAGAATTCGCACTGAAACGAAGTCGCTCCGTATGTTATAGGAAAACTCGCCCTGAAATGAAGACATCCTGTTTCTTATAGGAGAACTCGCTCCGAAACAAAGTCGCCCCGTATCTTATAGGAAAAGTCGCCCCGAATGTGACAGGATAACTGGTCCCATTTTGGAGAACTCGGGCAAGTGTAGGGGTGACACCATTTTTAACAATATTTTTTTAATACTATCGTTTCCGATAGTTTCAGATAATTAACTCATATTTCGAAATCTCGAATTTTGGAAAACGTCAGCAGCGTTACAATAATGTTGTATCACAGTGTCACCAACAAAAAAAGTATCAGCACGGAATCAGCCGTTTGCACCTGAGAAAGTCTTAACCTTAACCGAAAGGCACCTAAGGTATAACAAATGATATGTAAGTAGCATAACATCAGGTGCTAATAATGTCTGAATCCAAACTCTAAGAGAGCAACTCCAACCGAAGAAAATCTACACAAAAAGTACCATAAAGCTAAGTCTGTTATTTACGATTGGACCACCATATATGTAATGGAGTCTCAGCAGGCTTAAAGCGTTTAAAAAGTTCTACCTTTCCCCCAACACAGTTCCCCATGTCCTCTCAGACGTTTGACAAATGCTCTACAAGCGAGCACCTCGTTAATAACGACCTGTTTTACGGAGCCCCGAGCGAGCGCGTCTCTCCCCGAACCCCGGTGCGCGCGCACGCCGATGTTAACCACCGATTTACGAGGCCCCGGCGCGCATGCGCGATCAGTCCAAGACGAACGAGAACACATTAAAAGCCAAGTTGCACAAATCTGCGTCCGCTCCCAAATCTGGTTAGCGCGTTGAATTGATGGCCACTGTTCAACACCATGCCATGCTGGCCCCTCCTTAACAGTACTCCTGAGAGGTAGGCTAACTGCCTAACCACCCATGCCCCAGCCCTATTCTTGTCCACTTCTGCACTATTATTACATATATCTAATTCTTTTCATCAAGAAACTCATGTCTACATACATATATTTAATTCTTTTCATCAAGAAACTCATGTCTACATACATATATTTAATTATTTTCATCAAGTAACTAATGTCTACATAATTGTAGTTTTTTATTAAAAAAAATAGAAATATGATATATCGATTGTAGTAGGTTATCTATTATTTGGTATTTTTTAGTAGAGCGCATGCCAACAGGTGAAACACCTTGCATTGCTATATTTTGTCCTATTTCTTTTAACAGTTTCCTATTCTTTTAACGTTATTGAGATTTCTTTGCAATTTTCTCAAACTTTTGTTATTGCCAATCTAGAATTTGAAAATCTTCTATCTCTTATTTCCTTTGAAATCCAGTTGTGTATTGATCAACAGGAAACCCACCTCCATCAACACTCAACAACACATGATTTTTCTGAAATACAGAGGACCAATTTTTTTGTCTCTCGAAAACTCGGACCCTTCACCAAACAAAATTGCAAGCCAAAGAACATTTGTACCTTTATCTAGCCATCACTCTCTATGGATCCTGTACACTGGTGGCGGGTAGTATGGGTGACAAGTGATTGGCAGATGGCATGCAGCAAATGGTTGATTCCTGATTGACGGGTGGAAAATGACCAGCGGCTAACGGATTGGCCGGCAAAGGCTTACAGGTGATATAGTGGCCGTGTGGCGATAGCCGCTTGGGTGTGAGCTATGGGATGGCTAGTAAGTAGCAGGTCGGTGGTTCGTCAGAGGATGGGTTGATGGGTGGCAGTTTGTTGATGGCAAGCGAGTAGAGAATTAGCTGACAGTGGGTATGCTGATGGCAGACAAAATGGGAATTGAGAGAAACTGGGTAGCAGTTGGTAAACCAGCAGTCAATAATATAACAAGCGGTGGGAAGTCGGTGGCAGGCAGTGGGCAGTGGCAGGCAGGCGGTGGGCAGTGGGTGGCAGGCAATGGGTTGTAGGCAGTAGGCAATGGGTTGCAGGTGGTCGGCAGTGGGTTGCCAGCATTGGGCAGTGGGTGGCAGGTGGAGTGAAGTAGGTCACAGGGTGGTGACGTTGGGTTGCAGGTGGTTGACATGGGCTGGCAGGAATTGGGCATTGTGTTGCAGGCAGTGGGCGGCAGTGGGTGGGCAGTGGGTAGCATTCAGTGAGTAATGGCTGCAACCAGTGGGAAGTGTGTTACAGGCATTGTATAGTGGATTGCAGGCGATAGGCAGTGGGTTACAGGCTGTGGACAGCTAGTAGCAAGCGGTGGGCAGTGGGTTGCAGGTGGTTCAGAGTGGGTTGCAAGCAATGGGCAGTAGGTGGCAGGCACTGGATGGTAGAATGAGAACAGCGACTAGCAAATACAGCTGGTGGTGTTTGGCAGTCTCAAGTAGTGGGTAGCAGGCGATAGGCAGCTGGTTGCAAGTGGCGCATAGTGAGTAGCAAGCAATGGGCGGTAGGCTGTATGTGGCTGGCAGTGGGTTCCAGTCGATGGGCAATGTGTTGCAAGCGATGGACAGTGGGTGGCAGGCACTGGATACTAGCCTAAAAACAGTGACTAGCAACCACAGCTGGCGGTAGTTGGCAGTCTCAAGTAGTGGGTAGCAGGCGGCCGTTGGGCAGCTAAATCCATAAGCTCCGTGCCGATGTAATATATGCGGGTGATTGGCGGCTGGCGGCGGCGGCGATCCGGCCGTAATGGAGCTGTGCTCTGCCGGGCCAGTATTGATGGAGCCCCGGCGGCCTGCACCCATCACGGGCCGTAAGTTAGGGCCGAGAGATGGCCGTGATTCACCGCCCTCTGTGCCCTGATCCCTCACACCCATCATCATGGACACATCAGACCCTCCCCGCCATGTCTGGATGATGAGGTCAGTCCTCTTCATATCTATTCTACCTATTTCTGTCAGCTTCTCCTTACTCCATGCCTCTTCTACTTATTTCTGTCAGTCTTCTCCTAACTCCATGTATTTGGTACCTACTTCTGTCATTCCTCTCTTTACTCCATGTACTTTCCGTCTACCCGTGTCATTTGTGTCCTATCACCCTGTAGTCTGGCGGCCGAAACAGGAATTTTGAACCCGGTTAACGCCTCTGGTTTGAAGCAGACGACCTTTCTAGTATAAATTGTCAGTTATTCATAAACTATCACAAGGGGGTTGTTATCTCTACAAATATTTTTTTAAATATTTTTATCCAATATCTAATGAGGAAGTAAAATACCTCACTTTTGCGTTAGAAGAAATGCCCTTTAGGATTATTCAGAGTATTGCAGATGACTTCACAAATATGCTGTAAATGGCCTTGCAATCCTGGACATTGCATCAAAACCTGACATCTTTACTGATGCCCACCTTGCTAATTGGTTGACATTTGTGAAATTTGTGAAATTTGTGAAATTTAGACAATCACCGATCAATTAGGGAACAATTCTATGGAACGCACTGAGCACAGACATTCAATGAACTGAAATAACTAATTCATTATATATATATATATATATATATATATATATATATATCTTATAGCTGTAAACTGAATGAATGACTATGCTCTAAATTGTATGATGTAAATTGCCTTTTATATGCTCTAAATATGCTTTTCAGGTGTGCCCATTTAAAAGATATCCTCATTGAATTTACTTCAGACACTATAGATACAGTACTCAATAATAAAATCATAAGTGTATTATAGCCTGCTAAGCGCATTTACAACCAAAAATTATAGAATTATATATAATTCCTATATTCTGTATTTCCTGAGGTATATTCAATTGAAATGGTTCTCGCACATTGGACCATTTCTTGACCTATTAGTGTACTTTACCCCTTTATAGTACTGAGTCCCATAGATGTTAACGTATATCATTTTGAGGTGAATTTAGAATATTGGCCTACAGACAACTGCCCTTTATACACATCTCTATCTTTCAGCTCCCTGGCCTCTTTGTCCAAATTCTCGTCAACGTATTATCATTTCCCTCTGTACCCAATCATCCTTCGAAATAGAACACCTTGTCTCTTTTTGAAACATCTCTGTATGAAAGCATTCACAGACTCCTGATCATCCTGGTTAGGACACATCACATTTTACTAAATACCCATGCCGTATATACTATAAATACGCACCGTTTTTGACGTATGACGTAAAAATACTGTACATTAAAATACGGACCACTTTACCATACACGTTTATTAGAAAATTAGTTGTTAAACCAAATGAAATTATATATTTTTTTAATTTCGGGTATATAGTAAATATATAGCGTCCAACCATGGTTGTACAAGTCACAGAACTCGATGATAATTTACCGTTTGTACGGAACTCGGCATAAATGCCTCGGTCCGTACAAACCGTAAATTACCATCTCGTTCCGTGAATTGTACAGCATGGTCAGGACGTTCTATATAATTACGTATTGATTTGATTCTTCAAAGCGCACCCAGCTTTGTCTAGGAGATAGACTACACACTTTTCTAACCACATCGTCATCTAGAATACACTCGGGCGGAAAGTAAACCCACAAATCCTCATTTGGAGGTGTCGTTCATTGAATCTCAATTAGGCTTCGTCTTCAGTGATAGAGGCATCCCTCCCGCGCTGCTTCCCCTCACTATCTACCTGCCTACGATTAGCGCCGGTACAGTGCAGGTGGGCAGGCTCTAAGGTCAATGTCCTGTACGATGGTTCACCAGTGATCCGTTATTGGGATTTACTAGTGGATTCCCATCGCCCTTATGGGTATTGGGATGCCTGGCGAATCTGGGGCCCGTTTAATAATATAAGCTCGTTCATGAAGAACCCTTCCTGGAAGCCAATGAGACCCAGGGACGATGTGGGTTAACTTTACTCAACACCTATGGATGACCTTTGGTCAGGTAGAACAGTCATTAGATAAACGAGCTTGAATATTATTAAACGATAACTCTCGTGCAAGGTTTCCTTGTACACTGTTCTTTGGCAGGCATGAGTTAATAAACAGGACCCCGGGACCTACTTGTCTAATACACTGGCGTTACAATACCTCTCTAAGTCCCTAGAAATTTCCAGAGCATGGTTATACAATCTACAAAATATTATTATAAATCGAAGCTTTGTTCAGAGCTGGTATCGACAGAATACAGGCATATATTTGCCTTGTCTTTATACAGGATAAATAAACTGATCTAAAAAAATATCTTAGGTATGTAGATATATATATAGTGAGGGGAACCAGCATGCATCCCTGCTGAAGAGAGGCTCCCCTCCTTTGTGGCACTGTACAGCCATGTCAACAGGAGAGCAAAGGTCATTGTACTTTTGATCTATTAAACTTTTTTCAATCACTGGATACTTTATATTCAGAGCAAAGTGCTATAATTTTGAATTGGTTCCACAAACTAAATATGTTTTATGTCTATGGGCCCTGTCCAATTACACATGTATATGTATATATATATTCTATGTAAAGGTTGCTATATATACAAAATATTAACTGGGGTCAGATACAAGTGGCCGTTATCTCAGAGTACTGAACACGTAGTAATATCCGAATGACTGCGAGGATTTTACGTAGATTTTATAATATGAGTCCTGAGATGACGGCTTTTATTTGAAATCAGTTTATGTGATATTCATCACTCAGTATAGTAAATCTGAATTATAAAAAAAACCACTAATTGACCGCCGATCTTCTCACTTTTTTTCAGTAATCTACATTCTGTGTAAAAGACGACGATTACGGGCACCCGTAATCTCCGCCCTGTAAAATACAGTCCCTGTAATTTAGTATGGAGACTCCATATTAGGTGAGTAATAAAACTATATATCATAGCTTTTTAAGCGGATTGACTACGTAATATGAGAAAATATGGTTACTAAGCCCGTACGGATGGCCGTTCGAGGTCATTTGATGAAAAATATCACCCGACGTTGCAGTATTTTTTCATCAAAAGACCAAGAACGGACACTGAACAGGCCCAGTCACTACGTTTTCTTGTTACTATATACCTCCTACTCGTTTAAAACGCCGTTATATTAACTGTCCAAAGCCTATGCCATTCACTACGGCCCGCTGTCACGGCGGGCGCGAACATTATGTATACTACACCCCTAGCAGCGGGTAGTATTTTATAGACATTCGCTCACAGGTATATAGTAATATCGTATTCTGATCTATACTCCCTTTTGTGAATTATTGACTGACATAAACGCTACTGAATCAAACCGTACTTACTGAGACTAAATTACCTCTGGAAGAGAGACACAGAAAGGACACAAATGACATTGACATAAACGCTACTGAATCAAACTTTACTGAGGCTAAATCATCACTGGGAGAAAAACATTATTGACACAAATGCCACTGACATAAACTTCACTGCCACAAACGTTACTGACACAAACGTAATTGACACAGACATTCCGTGTCATGAACGAGCTGATGTGAGTCACTCTGAGCAGGAGGTGGTCGCCCGCCGAGCAGCTTCCCATCTGCTCGTTTATTATCGGAGTAACTCGGAATCTCCTCCGGTATTGTCAGAGCCACTCTTTATCCACATCGGCTTTGCGCCTGCAGCTTCCTGATCCTCCCACACTCAGTGTTAACATCCGACATAACCACCCTCTCGGCCTTCTACCAGGTGTTAACTATCATTAGATACCTGCACAGGAACATCTTTTATTATTTATCCTACCTCTAATATAGAAATCCATAGGCTTAATATTGAGTTTCCGTATGCCGCGCTGACTGGCATACGGAGTTTTATATGCCACTAGTGGCATACATAATTGTTATCACGTAATATTCTAAAATCGAGGAGACAGGGTAGGATAAAATAAAAACCTGATTCATTTTAATCTTGGCCACCGCATGCCACTCCTGGAGTTTTGGCTCCGGACTTCGCTCGGCTTCTTTTATCATATACCCATGCATAAAAATGAAAATAAAATAAAAAAAAGTATATTTGATAATTACGTACTGCTGCTCCCTATGCAGTATGAATTGTATACTGAACCCTGTGCAGTACAGTTATACTGCACACGTTGAAACATCAGCAGTGTGTGGGCTTTCGTGCTAACATGTCTTTTATTCCAATATATGGTAAAATTTGAAATCACACCCCTACACATTTACCGTTGTCAAGAATTGCAAGGAAGAGCGATTGGAACATATCGAATGCAATAAATACCTGTAAATTCTTTTAATTCCCAAATCACATAGACATGGTATGAGAAGTATTAGCTTTTTGATATAGCAGTAAATCTACTGGGGATAAAGATGAATCTTGGTACCAGGTGTTTACTATCATTAGATACCTGTGCACGAATATCTCATACCACGTGACTTGTTTTGAAATGGCCTTTTTTTAAAATGATTTTTAATGAAACATAGTAAATGTGTCTAAGATATATCGTGTCCTTTTTGTTTTGGTCAGAACTATTCACCGAGTTTGAAGAATGAAGTGAATATGTGTTCGACCAAAACAATTCAGAACGGATTTCATTCAGGCACACTAATTATATATTACTAGAAATATGATGAGGTCTCTGTTTGTTTGTTGTTTTAGTTTTCTTTCTTTAAATCTGAGCATCACTCTTTTCCTATCAGAAAAAGCAACTCCATGTGATTAGTTTGCTGAAATCCGTGTTTACATAATCTTGGGCTGTGTATATCATTAACTGTCAATCAATTTATCTCTTCAAAATGATAGTTATACAGTTGGCAAAGTGTAATGAACATCACAAAGTTTATCTTAGTCGTTACAACATTTTCAGTTACAGTTCTGCTATGATCCCTTTTGGCATTGACAATAATAATTTTGTTTTTATAGTTGAAAAGTCAGACCTCTTTATTCACATGTTAAGATTTCCAAGCATTTATGATCTAGTGTCACTTGAAATGATACAATCGCATATATAGATACAATAATTACTTATAATATATAATAATGACTAGTTTTGTGTACGAGTTGCCGTAATCTTCGAGTAGTTGACGCACAGTAATATCTGAGTGAAAGCGAAAATATAACGTCGTCAACTACGGAGACAATTAGAGCAATTCGTACACAAAACCAGTCATTGTTGTATTCATCATTCACCTACGCTTTTAGATCCCGTGTTCTTTTAGACTTGCTTAGTTTTGGTGGTGATCAAATCTATGAGATTAATTTAAATAGAAATGTCACCCCTACACATTTCCTGAGGTAAGAGTTCTTTTAGTTTTTGTTTTTGTTTATTGTCAGAGCCTCTCGAAACGTCGGGTTTTTCAGTCACACCACATAGACATGGTATGAGATGGATTGGCCTTTGATATAGCAGTAAATCTACTTCTGCATGGGATGAAGAGAAAAGTGACTGCAGTGAGTCTTAAACCCACAACGTCCTACAACCTTGGGATTATATGCCCAGTGCCTTAACCAATGAGCTAACTCCCCAACCCAATCCCAAGCGTCTGTAAAAAGGTCTTCAAATAACAAATTCTATTTCATCGATGAATACTAAAAGGTCAAATGCAACATGATATGTTTTAATATGCGCACTGTGGAATAACTTCAATCACTCCCTCCGCATAGTGTCTGAACGCCTTCAGATACAGTGAAGTATCGTTCTAGGAACATTTTAATCTTGCAAGGGAAGCTTTCTGGGTCAAACCTCTTTTAATTATAGAATATATAGGGGTATATCCTCGTTTGAATTCCTGAGAAAGGTGAATCTAAATGGCTAAATTCTAAGAACAACTATTATGACTGAAACATATGATAAAATTTACAGTAAATCAATATACCCTGCCTAGACACATACGAATAGGACACTGCATATGGATTCATAGGAATATCTGAAATCCGTATTAGATGCTGACGTACGAATAAGCTAAATGCGATGTTGTATTAATTCACATATAAGGAACTATGGCAAAGCTTTCGGGAAGCTCTGTGGGTCAAACCTCTTTCAATTTTAGAATATATAGAGATGTATCCTCGTTTTAATTCCTGAGAAAGGTGAATCTAAATGGCTAAATTCTAAGAACAACTTTTATGACTGAAACATAATAAATCAATAGACCGTGCCTAGACACATAGGAATAGGACACTGCATATGGATTCATACTAATATCTGAAATCCATATTAGGTACTGACGTATGAATAAGCTGAATGCCATGTTGTATTAATTCACATATAAGGAACTATGGGAAAGCTTTCGAGGAAGAATACCTAACACAGTCTCAATAGTTATGTTCATCAATTGTAAAATATGTAATTTTTATACAAAAGACATGCTAAAACAGCAGGTGATTATGACTGTGATAGGTCTATTTTTCAACCACGATAGCTAATGGTACAAATACCTCTTCCTTCAGAGGGAAGGTTGGTGCTAGATATGTCGATCTGACATGGTCCATTGAAAAGCGTCTCACCTGCAAATAGGATGAAAGACAATGATTATATATGTATACTGAATCTTTTGTTTTCTATATACACAAGGCAAGACAGTTGAATTCTTTATACCGATACATACAAACAGCCATTATTATATTTTACAGAACAGACGAGAAAACTATGCTTTGAAATATATTCCTGTTGTATGCAATTCAACGTTGTCAATGCAAGTGTTATAGTTGAATCACAACAATCACCGAAATAGCAACATTGGCGATTACAATAGGCATCATCGGTAAAAGGAATTCTTTTAAATCATAAAGACAAACGGAACTTAAAGTGAATATAATCACTCATATTCCAGACGGTATAATTCTTTTTAAAATACACGATAACAATATTGTTTCTTGATTAATGTTGCTTCTAATTATGAATCTAGATTTCCCTTTTCGATAGTTATGGCGATGATATATGAAATACGGTTGAAGGATGACACAGAAAATTTGATATATCTAAATACAAAGCATTTTAAGCACTACTATAACATATCTAAGGACATACAGTTTTAATTTATTCAATAGGTCTAAACAATAACAAGATTTGGGGCCACCCATAAAGTACGTACGCACTGAGGGGGGGGGGGGGTGGGGGTAAAAAAAAATTGGAAATTTTGCGTATGCTCCGTATGCGTACAAGATTGGGAAAGGGGGGATGGGGGGGGGGGGGGGTTCCAAAATTTCAGAAATTCTGCGTACGTATTTTATGGAGGGCCCCTTTCCAATTATACCGGAATAACGATCGACCTGATGATATTTCCCTTATTTTTATAAAGGAATATCTTCAGTTTCAGGTGGGGGAGTTCTCTATTAGCATCATTTTTATTCTCTTTTACTGGTGGCATATTGTATACATACATGGGCGACTGTCTCCCCCCCCCCCCCCGCTGGGTAATAACCTATTATGAGGGACGCACCCCGGTGATAACGCCCTGACGCCGTTCCTATCCTCACCAGATCAATAGTAGAGTCGGTATTATGTCAGCCGGGCCCGTGTCTCTGCGGCCCGTACAACACGGGGCATTTATGTGGCGGCTTGATTGGTTGTGTTAGTGTAGATATTGGTGGGGAAGCTCGCATCCCTCCATGTTAGTATTCGGACCATCATTACCCCTCCGGCAGGCGCGCTCCCACAGGAGGCCTGGTGCAATCTGCTGTATCTATAGCTAATGGGAAAGGGCCCGGCCCCTCAAGGGCGCTGGCTGTGCCGACTGGTGGCGGCAAGACGTATTATTCATCCCCGTCGCTGGGCTAGGTCTAAATGGACCAAGTGCCCGGTGTAGGAGTGGAGGCTGGCTGGGGGAGAGAGGGTGGGCGGGCGCACGGCCAAGGTAAGGCCGGCATATGGGCGTTGTCAAGCTTGTCACGGCGAGCGGCCGGAACGTGTCCCTCATTCCCCCGGCCGCCGCCCGGGCGGGCAGGGCGGCCGCCGGTTAGTATTCGCCACGGGAGTCCCGAGTGCATAACCGTGTCAGGCCCCGGGGCCGGCCGAATCTACGACCGGCTCGCGGTGAGCTGCTCCCCCGCCCGCCACGCCCACCTAATGTGCTGCTCACAGCATGCCACGGCGCGGGACACGGGGTCTGGGAGGCGGGACACTGGGGGTATAGGGCACAGAGTGATTGCTATTTCCAGTATCATCCACCAGGAAATAGTGCCACTGTAGTCGCGGGGGGCAACCACTGTTAGCAGTTGTTATAATCTATAGGTGATATTGAGACCAGGCGAAAATTCCTCTATGGCAAGCCCCCAAAAGATATTTTGGATAAAATCTATTGATGATTGGTCACGTCACCTGGTGTTTTGGATGGCGTCGGGGGACAAATGGCTGCTTCCATAGTACAATAGCTATGTGCCCTATGGGCTCGGGGGAAAAGTAGTTGCAGACTGGGAAGGTGGAGGTCGGGAGGGCTGGGGAGGTTAGAGGAGTGTGGGAGGGTTGGGGACTTGGAACGTGCACCCCTCTCATAAGGTGGTATTCTGTACAAGTTTCTCTCCACGCTCTATGGGAGAAGAATTCTTAACAAACTAGGCTTAGAGACTTGAGAATCCACTGGCATGCAGTATTCCCGCTAGGTGACATCATTGAGATTATAGGAATCTGTGGGTTGCATTGATGAACGTCTTTAGCACGTCTTCTCATATAGAGCGTAGTGAGAGTACAGAATACCACTTAAAGAGTGTGAGATCTTATGAGAGGGGTGCACCTAGGAAGTGCACCCTGCATCCAAGGATATTTCAGGCTTGAGGTTGCGATAGTATTGGCGGGGTGGATTTGTCCTGAGAGCCTGGGGGCTGGGAGATGCCACGAAGGCAGGGGTAGGGTGGTGGAAACGACAAGTATATATACTCGTTGGTGGGAATAAGGCAGTGGTATTGGGAAGCTAGGACTGGATGGCTGTCGGGTGTGAGACCTGGAAATGAGAAATTAGTATTTGGTTGGTAGGGCCGGAGATTGATTAGGAAGGTTGAAGTATCGGAAAATGGGGATCACAGGGGTAGGGCTTGGTTGTATGTTATGGGACTAAAGACGTGAGCAAGGCAAGTGGTTCAAGGATTTGGGTTTGGGGCTAGGATTAATGATCGTGGTACTAAAGGCTGGACTCTCGAGCATGGTGTCTGTGTGGGGTTGGGTTCAGGGTTCAATACCAGTGGAAGCAATGACTGGTGCTGGTCTGGTGCGGGTGACGGGTGGCCCCTGGCAGCATCAGCAGCTGCTCGGAGCAGCTCTGCCTTGTCACTCAATAGCCTCACTCTATTCTAACCTGCCCAGGTCCGCTCTATCATCCAGGGGGTCGGAAGGACCGCCCCCACCGCCGCCTTCACCACCTCCATCATCACCACCGGAGGCATAGGCTGACCTCACTCGATGGCGTTCTGGCAGGATGTCTTCAGCATTGAGGCAGTCACCATGAACATGACTCCACACTCTCACCCGTGTACAGAAGCACCCCGTGTAAGCGTACATCCTCTGTTCCAGGCTTAGGTGGCCCCTTACACTGGGTGTCTGATTACACAGGGTTATAATGAACATCTTATATAGGTAACCGTTCAGAGCAAAGGTGTCCGTAAATGCGGGTTGTCCGCTTACGCTGGGTGTCTGTTAGACGGGGTTCTACTGTATATTATGTACAGTAGAATCCTGTGTAAGTTTATATACAGTAGAACCCTGTGTAAGTGAACACCCTCCATTCCAGGACAAAGTGGCTGCTTATGCAGGGTGTCGGCTTATGCGGGGTTAAGATAAATATCTAATAGAAGGATCCGTTCCGAGCAAAGGAGTCCATTAACGCGTGGTGTCCATTAATCAGGGTTCTACTGTACTTCTCTGGAAACTGGTAACGTTTTGGATCCCTTTGTCAAACGCTGCAGGTGGAAGCTCTTGCTAGTCGTCTGTCAGCTTTTGGCAGTCATGCTGTCAACACAGCTGTGAGTCAGTGTCCAGTCATGGTTGCACCTCGCTGCCCTCCAAGCACCCACACTCCTCAGTGCGACCACTTCTCTAGAGTCCGTTCCAGCCTCCAACTCGCTCCGCTCAGCAGTGACGATCAGAGTGGTGTACATTGATACCAGACTCTGCCACATACCTGCCACATGGGCCTCGGTGCTTTATCCACAACGGGCCGAGCAGGTCAACAACCGCTAGCTGTAGACTTGCTCAAGTCTTTGATTATGACCAGCGACTTCGTCGATTTGTACTTTCCCATTTGAGAGCCTGTGTGCCCTGGCCCTGGGATGCACTCACAGAGTAAAGAGATATTTACTCTGTGATGTATTATGAAGAGACGTCACGAGTTTGAGTCTGAGTTTATTTATGCCACGCAAATGAGTGGCATAAACAAGCTCAAACTCAAACGAGTGGCGTCTAGATTTTATCCTACCCCGTTTCCATATTTTTTCAGTATCAGAAAGTAGTGGCATAAACAACACTTTATGTCACGCCTGTGAAATAAACAAATCCCATGTTAAGCCTATGGCGTTTTTTATTAGGGGTAGGATAAACTCTAGTCTAACAATTCCTAACTGCCGTGGTGCCCCCTAGCGGGTGAACGTGAAATCATTGTAAACTTGTTAAGCGTGTATTATTTGATGTAACACAGCAACTCTGCTGGGTCCCGAGTGCTGATCGGGCTGTGTCAGGCTATCATTTCATGTGACACAGGTGCATGAGCTTGTTGGTGGCGTCCACAAACGTTGAAGATAAAGACAACTTCAGTATAAAATTCTGTCTTTGGCACGGCCAGATATAAATGATAATATAAGAAGAACAACAACTGAGTGTAGAGCTACTAAAAAGAATAGGAGTTTCGATTTTTTTCACTGCACGAGAATCTCACTCTTGTGGCCCTTCAGTCTCCAGGCCTAGTTATGGTTCACTCTACCTTTATGTGCGGGAGCAACTCCAAACGGATCTTACCGAAATTTACACGTTTTATATATGGTAGGTAAACATTTATTAACTGATTAAACACAATCAGAATAAAGTTCATTATAGTATGTATCCTTCCCTGACTGGCCCATGAATCAAATCCTGTATCCTAACGAGGAGGGTAGTCATAGTGTAAAGATCTGAAGCCGTCTGAATCTATTTTGGGTATATCCTGGTGGGAGTGCGGCATATATATACATATATATATATATATATATATATATTACGTAACAACCTCCTCCTTGAGTACGGGGTGGGGCCTGGGAGGCGAATCCGAGGCATGTCCACATATTCTAATAGAAATCATGACGTTGCCTCTGCTCCTCCCACCACATCGCCCCTTCTCCAGGCGCCACGTCTTAGTTAAGTAATGAATATGTTAATTATGATGACTGAATGATCGTTTCCTATATATCCATGTTTGAATTAATAAACAATGTCAGTTCCTGCCCGGTTCTCGTCTCTACAACACTTATGCGTTGCCTCAACCTTCACTAACGTATATTAGCTGCTGGGCGACTTGATAATATCGTAAAACTGGATGAGTTTTAATCTTTGCCACCGTATGCCACGACTTGAGTTTGGTAAAGTGACTTCATGAGGCAAAGCCGAGTGAAGTCCGGAGCCAAAACTCCAGGAGTTTTTGGAATAACATGTGATAACAATTCTGTATGTCGCTAATGGCATATAAAACTCCGTATGCCAGTCAGCGGATTTTATATTAGGGGTAGGATAACTATGGAGATTCAACATAGCGGGAATAGGAGCTGAAACTTAACAATGGGATGCAGGGACTGGAGCCAGTCTACACTAGCTGCTGCAGCCATGTCCCAACACTACGTCCATTGCCACATGACCGTGCCGGGCAGTCACAGCCCGCCTACTACACTCGCCGCCGGGCCGGGGAGAGAGGGCGGCGGGGCGGGGCGGGGCTGTGAGGCGCCGTGTGTCACGAGAGGGTCGGGGTGGGTTGAGTGGAGGGTGCTGTGGCGAAGCGGGGATCCAAGGCCAATAATGATTAACAGCTTAATCGGTCGTCATCCCGGGACCTCAAGCTATAATCAGTGGCGCCTCAGTGTTAGCTGACTGCGGGTAGGGGTGGGGGTTATGCCCCGTTCACACTGTGCGACTGGAGGTACCTGGGTACGCCCAGTAGCCGACTGGAGGTACCTGCGAGCACCTAGCGCCGCAGATCGCACAGTGTGAACTGCGCTCCTCCAGGTACGCCCAGTCACTGGAGGTATCTGGTACGCCCAGTCGCTGGAGGTATCTGGTACGCCCAATCCAAAGATTTCTAGTTGCAGGGGCAGTGGTTCACACACATATTTGAGCGTACCAGTCTCAAACTAGGTACTACTATAGTAGGTGTCTAGAAGTACCCAGTCGCAAGCCCGCAAGTCGTGCAGTTCAAACGGGACTATAGGATGGTGGGGTGTAGTGAGGCAGTGTGGAGTGGGTAGTGCTTGCTATGGTTAAGTGGTGATGAAGTGGTGATCGAATCTATGAGATGAATTTAAGTAGAAATTTCACCCCTACTCATTTAAGAAGGTGAGAGTTCCTTTACTTCCCACACAACATTGACATGATATGACAACGATTGGCCTTTGATATAACAGGAAATGTAGGCCTACCACTACTGGGTATGAAGGAGAATGGTGGCTGCCATGAGATTCGAACTCACAGAGTCCAATAACTTTGGCATTACAAGTCCATATACCACTGAGCTAACCCCCACCCCTCTACATCAAAAGAGTTGGCAAAAGAGTTGGTTGAGTAACTGCCTTCTTAATGCCTAGGTCTGACCATACCTATCGTCATACTCATTGTATAATTCCATTGATTTGATAAATTATAAAGAGGGCAACACAAAGCAAGCTTCAATGTAGATCACTAGATCACAAATACAACCTTGGGCTAACAATGCAGTGCCTTGAAGCTAAACCACTGAGCTAACTCCCCACCCCCGCCCTCGAGAATCCAGGAACACTGGGCTGCTGCGCGTGTTCTGCCGACTTGATCCCAGATGTCGACAGGGCATGATGCGGACGGGCACGGGAGAGGCAAAGAAGGATGCGTTTGGAGCATGTAGCCTATTTGTCCAGACACGGTCATCATCCCAGCGCGCCGACCACCGACGGCGGAGTCAGTGAGAGACGTGGGGGATATACGTACGTGTGATGGGGTGGAGTGTGTCTGGGAGGGAGACCGGAGGAGTGGGGCTGTACAGGTGTTGGGTGGGTAGAGGAGGGGTTATGAGGTGTACGGGCAGGGTGATGGTGGGGTGATGGGTAGGGGGACAGGGGTGGGGTTAGGATGTGTATGGATGGAGTGATGGGCGGGAAATAGGTGGGTAATTATATAGAACGTCCTGAACATGCTGTACAAGCTACAAAACGTGATGATAATTCACGGTTCATACGAACGAGGCGTTTACGCTGAGTTCTGTTCAAACTATGAGTTGATATCGAGTTTTGTGGCTTGTACAAGCATGTTATGTCGTTCTATATATTTATTGGGCTTAACAACCAATATTTTTGATAAACGTGAATGGGAAGGTGTTCCGTATTTCCGTACGATGTATTTTTTTTACGTTATATGACGAAACGGTGCGTATTTACAGTATATACGCCATGGCTATATAGTAAAAATGTGTATCGACGGGATGACAGGCAGGGATATTGGCAGGGGGCAGGGGCGGGATTATGGGATGTTTGGACGGGATAAGAGGCAGGGGCAGGGGTTACCAGGTGGACGGTCAGGGGTAGGGGGTGATGGATGGGGTCATGAAGTGTACAGGCAGGATGTCAAGCAGGGGCACAGACAGGGTTATGAGGTGTGCAGATAGACAGGGGTAGCGGTAGGGGCAGGGGCAGGGTTACAAGGTGTACGGACAGGTTGACGGGCGAGGCCACAGGCAGGGTTACGAGGTATACGGATGGGGTGATGGGCAGGGCCATGGGCAGGGTTACGAGGTGTACGGACGGGTTGACAGGCGGGGGCACAGGCAGGGTTACGAGGTGTACGGACGGGTTGATGGGCAGGGGTATGGGCAGGGCTATGAGGTAGGGATGGGTTGACAGGCAGGGGAATGGGCAGGGTTATGAGGTGTACGGACGGGGTGACAGGCGGGGCTATGAGGTGTACGGACGGGGTGATGGGCGGGGATATGAGGTGTATGGACGGGGTGATGGGCAGGGGCACGGGCAGGGCTATGAGTTGTACAGTCGGGTGACAGGCGGGGGCACGGGCAGGGTTACGAGGTGTACAGACGGGGTGACAGGCACGGGCAGGGTTACGAGGTGTATGGACGGGGTGCTGGGCACGGGTATGAGGTGTATGGACGGGGTGACAGGCGGGGCTACGGGCAGGGTTACGAGGTGTACAGACTGGGTGATGGGCAGGGCCACGGGCAGGGCTATGAGTTGTACAGATGGGTGACAGGCGGGGGCACAGGCAGGGTTACGAGGTGTACGGACGGGGTGATGGGCGGGGCTGGCGGGGGGTGATAACCGGCACACGTCGACCTGAATCTTGCCCAATCCGTCGAACATGAAGGCGAGCAGCTCAAGCTGACCCACTGGCGGTTGCTCACTATGCCTCCTTCATACTCACTTACTCCACCACTCAGGCCTTGTTAGTGCCTGATTCAACCCGGACCAGGGTTAATAAACCTTCCATTAGACGCGCGCTGGGTGCGATCCGCCGACGCGCCCCGGTTAGAGTGAAGAGGGGAGGGAGGGACGTCGGGAGGGAGGGAGGGGTGGGGAGAGGTTGGAGACAGTCGGGGGCCCCGCCGCCTTGGTCGAGCGGGTCCCGTCTGTCGCCAGTAATGAAATGGCGCGGCTCCATGAAATGGAGCAGGTTAACCTATTGATCGTGGCTCATTGAGCTGCTCCGAGCACGCTCGCTGGACGCCCGCCGCCCACCAATCCAATTGGAGGGCGGGTGGCGGGTGTGTGGGGTGCGTGTAGCGGGCGGCGTACGGCGTACGGCGGGCGGCGTACGGCGTACGGCGGGCGGCGGACGGTGGTGGATGTGTGTAGCTGAAGGTGGACGGTGGACGGCGGGCGGCGCACGGCGTGTAGCGAGTGGCGGACGGCGTACGGCGTACGGCGGCGGGCGGCGTACGGCGTACGGCGGCGGGCGGCGTACGGCGGCGGGCGGCGGGCGGCGGACGGTGTATGGCGGGCGGCGGGCGGCGGGCGGCGGGCGGCGGGCAGCGGGCGGCGGGCGGCGGACGGCGGGCGGGCGGCGGGCGGCGGGCGGCGGGCAGCGGGCGGCGGGCGGCGGGCGGCGGGCGGGCGGCGGGCGGCGGGCGGCGGGCGGCGGGCGGCGGGCA
Organism: Alentia gelatinosa; assembly: GCA_950022655.1. Classification (NCBI taxonomy): domain Eukaryota; kingdom Metazoa; phylum Annelida; class Polychaeta; order Phyllodocida; family Polynoidae; genus Alentia; species Alentia gelatinosa. The sequence continues at coordinate 13,243,872 of OX465584.1, read as the reverse complement.
GCGGGCGGCGGGCGGCGGGCGGGCGGCGGGCGGCGGGCGGCGGGCGGCGGGCGGGCGGCGGGCGGCGGGCGGCGGACGAATGTGATAGAAGGCGTTTGGCAATTGGCGGCGGAAAAGTTGGCGGGTGGGGCGCCAGACAGCCATGAGCAGGAAGTGTGGCGTTAATTGACTGCCGGCAACACCTTGAGTCATTCCTAGAAACTCATTGAATGTCCTTGCTGTAGAAACGATATGAGGACAGATAAATAAGAATGTCTCTGCCAACTCACTCATTGAACAATTAGGAGATTGCAGTAAGTAAAGTAAAGAACAGGATGCGAATAGGAAATATTTGAGTTAGCCTGTAAAGCCTATACTATATATATATATATTTATATATATATATATATATATATATATATATATATATATATAATATATATACATTTATATATATATAATGTAAAAATTAGTTCATTGATCCTTTTACTTACAATGAGCGGTATTCTCGCTGGTATATTGCGGGCGGGGGGAGCTTGAAAATATGCCATGAGAATAACAGGGGCTTCAGTTCATTGTTTATGTGTAAAAGCATTTCTTTTTGAGTGAGAAGGTTGGGGTTAAAGGATGGTCAAGGGAACATGGTGACAAGTCTACACGTGGCTCAGGGGTTGTAAGTAGGTTATGCCACAAACTGAGTACTGGCTGGTTACACCAAAAAGAGAATGGGAGTGTTTGTGGGTGGGTTAAACTGGCAAGGAGCTGCCACGGGTGGGCACCGAATCACCTTACCCGTTAAGCCCTCCTGGTCGCGTCCCCGAGCTCTACCTTCTAGCACCACTGCCACCCCCACATCATTGCCACTGTCTCCTAAAGGAGAATTTATTGAAGCCACCGGCCATAGGCTTCAGGGAGGGAGGGAGGGAGAGAGAGAGAAGGGGTCGAGTCAAACCAGGACGCTCTGCCACTCCACCCACCACTCCGCTAAAGACTTAATAGACGTGGAGCCGTGGCGAATAGACTCCTTGTCCAATTCCCGCCGTGCCCGCCGCCACCGCCGGCTCAATAGTGCCAACTGGAATTGACTGCATGTTCAATCCAGGACCTTGCACTTCACATTTCCATCTGCACCCTGGCCTGCTGCACCCAGTTACTACTCCCCACCCCCACCCGACATCACCACTGCCACCGCTACACCACCACAGCATTCCCGCTAAACTGGCTCCAATCCCTACATCCTATGGCTACCCTCTTCATTGGGATACTATGGAGAAACCAAACAAGAGTTAGTCGTGTTGTTGTTTATCGCATGACGGCAAGATCGCGTATTACTGCGCGAGGCGAAGTCGAGAGCAGTAATATGCGATCTTGCCGGAGTGCGATGAACAATAACACGACTAACTGAAGTTTGGTTTAGAATTTATCCTAACCCGCCTGTCTAAATTACTTCTACATTAACAAATGACGTCATTTGTCAAGTGTATCCCACTAGAGTGATATTTTTCATTTTTCTGAACTCCAGACCGAATACAGTGACCCAATGTTAAGCATATGGAATTTTTATTAGGGGTAGGATAAAGGGACTGGTACAATCGGTAATGGTGTTGGATTTCTGGCGCTGTTTAGCTCCAGAATTCCCAACACTCTCCATACAGATATCCTGGCTACTGGTCAGGATATCTGCTAGGAGATTGATACCCTCTCACCTTGATCTCAATCGAGTCACAGTCAGCAGCAGGTGAAGACAATACAGGTGGCCAGGGAACTGGAGGAGGGGAGGGAGAGAGGTAGGAGGAAGTATAGGGTTACAGGCAGTGGCTTGGAGCCATAAACAGGAGATTCTGTTCATAGTGGACAAGTCTTTGATTCATGGGCCAGTCAGAGAAGGATACATACTTTAATGAACTTTATTCTTATTGTGTTTAATCATTCAATGAATGTTCATAATCAAAGACTTGATTCATGGGCCAGTCAGAGAAGGATACATGTATACTTTAATGAACTCTATTCTTATTGTGTTTAATCATTTAATGAATGTTCATAATCACAGACTTGAGCAAGTCTACATTCCCGCCACAACTGGCCCGGGCTGCCCCCAATGAAACCCCCTCATCCCCCCGCCTCCCCCCCACCGACGCCCGGCTAGTTAATCCCCCACCTTCCCTTCCCCGCACAGTCACCCATGTACACAAGCCCCAAATTGAAAAGCCACGATTCGGGGTCTACTAAAGAACCCCCACCCCCCTCCCCTCCCCTCACGACACCTCAGAACCGGCCGGCCCGCCCCGTCCGTGTTTTTTGGCTGCTGACTCGGCCCGTGGGTAATCATAGTGGCTTGGTTTCATTGACGGTTAGAATATGGGGTGCTTTGCACGGATGGGAGGGAGCAATGGGGAGGATGGTAAGGGAGCATTGGGGAGGAAACACCGGTGGGGGAGCTGGGAGGTTCAGGGATTCCCAGAAATAGGAAGAGATGAAAAGGAAGAGGGAGTAGACACAAAACACCACCTAGTCTCCAACCTGGGCCTGGTACCTAAAATATTTTTTGGAATTTCCTCAACTCAGTCTCAGATGTGAATTTCTCTTGAAGGTAGAAAACTTGCTCTGAGCGTCAAAGGTCAGGAGTCTATTGAACTCTGAAGGATGGCCCTTTGATAGACTCAATCCATCTCATTCTGGGCAGGTGCGGGTGCAAACTGGGTAATTGTTGAAATAACGATACATTTTTAACAATAATTTCCTGAGACTAATTCCACACCTCACATCCAAAATAGCAGTAACCAACCACCAGCTGGTCATAAGTCTATAGGGCACATAGCTATTGTGCTATGGAAGCAGCCATCTTACTCCAAAACACAAGGTGGTGGGACCAATTATCAATGGATTTTATCAAAAATATTTCCTAAGGCTTCCCATTGAGGAATGTTAGCCTCGTCACATTATTATCTATAGATTTTTACAACTGATAAGAGCGGTAGCCCACCGACTACTGTGGCGCTTTCTTACAAGTTCCTGGCAGATGATTGCGGAACTAGCAATCACTCTGTGCTCTATAGGCCATTTTCCATTGGCTGACGAAAAACGGCGCCGATTGATTGTGCTCTCTTTAACGTCTGTTGGTGGTGTCACTGACTGTCCGCCGGTATCAAATAATCGGTGAGGGTATTGTGAATGCCTTGTTTCTACTGCATTTTACATCTCCATACCGATTTGAATTTCTACCTAAACATTGAGCTTCACTGATAAAATTAAAGCGTTTTAATTCTGTAGTTCATTGACCAAGGGGGTCGGTAGTAGCCTTATTGCATAATCTGTTCGGTATTTTTCTTGGTGTGATATTTCTACATCTTGGTATCGCGGAAACCTTAGTGTAAATCTCACGAAGTGAATTTCTTTAATCAAGAAACATTTTTTTATTGCATAATCTATGCACAATCTATCAGTGAGCATTTCTGTACATGTCTGGTTTGGATTCACTGATATGGCATTGTTATACCTGACTACAGATAGGTGCTGAATAATCGGTCAATAAGTTTATTGAGCTGCAGCTATTGTTGCTTTTTTTAATTCAGGAAACAGACGATGTACATTCGTGTCCAATACAGATGCACTCTTCCTCGTACATGTCAAAGAAAGATAAAAATGAAAAAAGGGTACTATCGGAATATATTGACTTATATCATTATCATTTATATTACTGGAGTTCAGTCCGTCTTTTTTGGCTGGTCAATAGACTCAGTCAATGTCCATAGTGTTTACATGAATGAATATCATTTCCCCAATTTCTTTTCCTGATGATGTTCCTGGAGCAACTAGGTGGTGATATCGGTAACTGAACTGTTGTTCAAACTACCAAACATACTCTTATGCATCACGTTTCGGTTCGTGCAAAGGGGCGCTGGTGGGATTTTATCATCAGGAAGGTGAGGTGGGAGAAGGGGGTGCTGTGTGGTGCCCCATTCTGGTCAAATCTTTGCAGTCGCGCCTGAGGGGGAGCGGACCGTGGAAGAGTCTCCATCTTGGTCAATAGTCGTATTGCTGCTCAGGTGCTCCCAGCGGACCAGGTCGACCATCAAATCAAGTTTCCAAACACGATAGGCACTCGGCTGTATGCGGTGGGCGGCGAGTGGTGAGCGTCGTCAGGTATGTGGTGTGTGGTGTGCGGTGTGTGGTGTGCGGTGTGTGGTGTGTGGTGTGTGGTGTGTGGGGAGCAGTGTGTAGAGTGGGGGTGTGAGGCCTGCAGAATGTGGCATGCTGTGTATGATGTGTGGTGTGTGGTGTGCGGTGTGTGGCATGTTGCATGCATCATGCTCCATGCAGCATACACTTTTCAGTATGTGGCATGCAGCATATGGTGTGCAGCATGTAACATGCAGCATATGGTGTGTGGCATATCCCATGCGCCATGCTCCATGTGGCATACAGTGTGCAGCATGTGGCATGCTGTGTGTGGTGTGCAGCGTATCGCATGCGTCATGCTCCATGTGGCATACAGTGTGCAGCATGTGACATGTGGCATATGGTGTGTGGTGTGTTGCATGCATCATGCTCCATGTAGCATACACTTTCAGTACGTGGCATGCAGTGTATGGTGTGCTGTGTATTGCATGCATCATGCTCCATGTCGTATACAGTGTGCAGCATGTGGTATGTGGTGTATGGCATGCAGCATGCTCATTGCAGCATATGGTAAGCGGCATGTGGCATGCGGCATGTGGGGTGCAGCATGTTCCATGCATCATGCTCCATGCAGCATAAGGCCTGCAGCATGTGGCATGCGGTATAGGGTATGTGGCATGTTGCATGCATTATGCTCCATGTGGCATACAGTGTGCAGCATGTAGCATGCGGCATATGGTATGTGGTGTCTCGCATGCATCATGCTCCATGCAGTATATGGAGCATAACATGCTCATTTGGCATATGGTGTGCAGCATGCTCCATGTGGCATATAGTGTGTGGCATGCTCCATGCAGCATATGGCATCCAGCATGCAGGATGTGGCATGCGGCATGCGGCATATGCTCTATGGCACACTTCATGTGGCATATGGCGTGCGGCATGTTCCATGCAGCATGTGGTATGCAGGATTCTTCATGTGGCATATGGTGTGCGGCATGCGCCATGCAGCATATGGTGTGCAGGATTCTTCAGGTTGTGTATGGTGTGCACAATCGCTTGAAGCATATGCCAGCATTTGTGATTTACCCATTCAGTCCGTGAAATATGATGGGATTAATAATATATAATTGCTAGCTTAAGAAACATGCGCAAGAAACATGATTTATCTTCAGAGGATCGTCTCCATCTGCCTGTGTCTTCAGCCGAGAATGAGTCCAAGCCAATGGCTCTAGAGATTTGACTCTCTTAAAACGTAATACACTATTGTCTGATGTCTAAGTTATGGACATCAATAAAATACCCCACCTTAATGTGATGGCCATCCATTCGAATATGATGACTTAAGTTTTGGAATGATGAAGAGAATTCCTTCAAAGGAAAGTTGAGCAAAATAGGAAACATTTGAGTGATATACACAAACGTCCAAAGGGTACAGGTGATGGGGACAAGGATGGGTAGGCGTGGCAAGATAAGATATTCATCTCATCACTGGTGTTTTTGTCCTATAGGCTTAACATTGGTAACTGTTCTCCATGCCCCTACTAGTATTACAGTCCGTTCTTCATAGTCTATGACACCATGTATATATCCAGTGTGTCGTTCATTGTGTACTGGGTTGAGATATACAGGAAGTGACTCGTTTTAACGTTACGGGATATTACGGGCATCGATGACTTTGATGAAAACATGTTGGTTTCTTTTTAATATGTGTGTGTGTGTTGGGGCTTGGGGTGATTGAAGAATGAGAGAAAACGTGGTTACTGAGCCCGTAGGGATGGACGTTCAAAGTCTTTTATTACATAATAGGCGGAGGGACATATTTATATCATGAAAAGCAGAGAACGACATCCCTACAGTTTAGTCACTACGTTATTTCTTTATTGTCATACACCTATAATTGATTTAGAAAACACCATTTTATTCACATACTATGTTATCGATTCATAACTCATTAACTACGCCACAGTGCTCCCAGATATTATTATCTATTATACACCACTAGCAGCGGGTAGTATTTCAAATACGTTCAGCCATAGGTATTAACATGTAATAATTGCTAGGATCATATATGGTGAAACATATCTATAGATACATGCAAAGGAAGGAGTATAATGCATAGCAAAAGTCACATATTTAAAGAGGAGGAAAGAGGGCCAATGGAATCACATACAAAGGTAAAACGGGTATAGTCAGTGGACAGTGGTAGGCGATAGAAAATGATGGGGAAATGAGAAGGATGAACAAGTCTGGAGTACATGATATGTATTGTGGACGGCAGATGAGGGAGGGTTTGGGAGGAAAGACGTGTATATATACAGAGGAAAGAGGCGCCATAATTGGGACTTTGTGCAGGGATGGATGAGGGAGGGATATAGGAGGGAGGGATGGAGGAGGGAGGGAGGGGTGTTGACTGGCTTCAGTCCCTACATCCTATAGCTACCCTCCTTGCTGGGATGGTGTTAGATTTCTGGCTCTGTTTAGTTCCAGTATTCCCAACACTCTCTATACAGATATCCTGGCTACTGGTCAGGATATCTGCTGGGGGATTGATACCCTCTCACTTTGATCTCAATCAATTCACAGTCAGGAGCAGGTGGAATTTATTACTATGACAACACAGGCAGCCGGAGAACTGGATGAGGGGGAGGGGAGGGGGTAGGAGGAGGTATAGGGTTACAGGGAGCGACTTGAGGCCATAAACAGGAGATTCTGTTCATAGTGGACAAGTCTTTGTTTCATGGGCCAGTCAGAGAAGGATACATACTATAATGAACTTTATCCTACCCCTAATAAAAAGCGCCATAGGCTTAACATGGGATTCATTTATTTCACGGGTGTGACATAAAGTGTTGTTTATGCCACTACTTTCTGATACTGAAAAAATATGGAAACGGGGTAGGATAAAATCTAGACGCCGCTCGTTTGAGCTTGAGCTTATTTATGCCACTCATTTTGTTGGCTTTATAATTTCACGAGTCGAAGACGAGTGACATTACGGAGCCAACAAAATGAGTGGCATAAATAAGCTCAGACTCAAACTCGTGACGTCTCTTGATATTATTCTGATTTTGATTAATCATTTAATGAATGTTCATAATGAAAGACTTGAGCAAGGCTAGGAGGGATGGTGCATGCAGGAGTTGATGGTTTCAACAGGCCAGGGCGTGTATAAGGTGGTGGTGGGGGAGTGTGGGGTAGGGTGGGAGGGGGCCACATCTGAAGAGAGTCGTGGAAATGGGCCGCTGGTCCTGGGATGGCGCTAAGGTAGCGTGGCCCGCTACGAGGCCGCCTTGGTCGGGCGGCGGAAATTGAGCGGGCTGACCAGGTCTTCATATATGTTCAACTTGTGTCAGGCACCCGCAGCCATTATGCATCGCCGCAGAGTCCAGTCTGGATAATTTCCGGCCGGTCAGGCAAGATGGAGGACAGCGGCAGTGACAGAAATAAGCCCAATCAGTGGAGGGCGGGAAATGGAGCCGACACTGTGACAGAAACAAACCTCCCTGTATGGCTGCCAGGGAGGGTGCCAGGCCGGCACCACAAATGAGCCGGTCGTCGTCTAAGTCGGTTAGTAGGGTGGTGTTTTAAGCCCTAGCAACTGCCAAGGTCATATTACCACAATATATATTATATAGGGGACATAGCCATTGTACATTCATGAAGCAGTCACCAGGTGGTGAACAGTAAAGTGTGATTCGTGTACCTAACAAGGTGTTTGTCTGAGACAAATCCTACTAAGATTGTGTACTGGAACACAATTTCCTTGTCTGAATCGTAGGGTTCCATTTCCCTGAGACAAGTTATTTTCCCTGCGACATTCAGTCCCAACCAGGTACAGAATCTCATTAGATTTTGATTTTGAATACGTTTAAAATTTACAGGGGCATTTTGGTGAGACAAATGGACCTGCTGCGACTATGGTGTGAAGTACACCAGTCTCAGATATGTGGGTCTCCGTGTGAATCCCACTATAGGCGCCACCATTGGATAAACAGTTCCTGTACTGTGCCTCATTGTTTTCATGAAATCCAACTGACTTTCAAAGTTTTACAATGCCTCCTTTGCCTCTCTATACTCATCCCAGTTTATGATGACTTAAAAACGAAACCCATGTTTTCACATGAGAAGCTATATATATATACACATTTATATGTGGGAAAGGTTAGAATTGTGAGTGTGGCCTATTATCACTCACTTTTTTCGCACCTACAGTGGTGAAGAACATCTACTCAGAGGAAAAATGGAGGCCCCCAGGGAACATTATCTGTCTGCCCTATTATATGATATACATCACTACGTGGAATGAAAAGGCAGCAAGGAAATAAAGTGCAGTTGAACAACTCCAGAGCAGATTCAATTGCACCAACCCTTCACCACCAATGGCCATATTGTGATGTAAAGTATAGTGGTGTGGGTGTGAAAAATTTCACGGGTAAAAGAGCGTTGGTAAGAAATATGGATCGGCCTAGTTCTTAATGAGGCCTTAAATTACAACGTGGGGCTTCAGTGTAAGGTTGCTAAGAGCGGAACGGGATGCTGGATTAAGCATGGTAAAGAATCGGTCTTGAGATGGGGGAGATAACAGGGTCCGCATGCAAGGTTAGATTACAGAAAGGGGACATGTTTGACACTATGATTGGCTATAAAAGGAAAAGACCAACTTGTAACATTAGGAAATAGAGGGAACAGGAATTAGAATTCTAGGCTGAAGAATATGTGCAGCAATAGAGGAGAGATATTGAGATATACTAAAAAATATATTATCCGAAGATTTGAGCCAGCGTTTATCTCAACCCTGCTATTTTTACCCATGGGCTTAACATTAGGGATTCGTACTCAACGCACATGGAGTATTATAGAAAAATATTCAATGGGATGATGTGACAAACGTTAGCCAATTAATCAGTGATACGGGTGAGATAAAATCTGAAACGCACTCGATTTATAGTCACTAATGATATGCCATTTATTCTAGTTTACTACATATTCTCATTTAGCTTAATTTGCCTCTAGAGATTACTCCGCGACAAAAACCCATTGCATATTTTCAGCGGCTATGGGTCTTACCACTCTCAAATAGCATACGTTGTATACACTCTTTGAGAGTGTGCGAGACACTCAGATACGGTGTCTAAAGGCTAAAGTGGTCACATAGACTTTGATCTTGCTGCAAAAACTGTCCCTTCCTCATTTGCATGCTTACACTGTAACATTGGGAAACGAGCAAAGGACGTGCCCAACTGATCATGACCAATCACCGTAGACTAAAATACCCCATTGACCGACTGGTGCTTAATATATTTTGATACTATATCAGACAGTTGTAGAAATAGTAAGTTCACTGTTTTTTTGTGTATTTTTTTAAAGCTTTTATTTATCCTGGAGCTCAGGTTAGGTGACTAGCACCTATCTTCCACCTACTCCAGCAAAAAGATTCTGTGGTCTCGTATTACCCAACTAGTGGGTTGACATAAACGAGCATGGTTGTAATTCAATTCCCAAGAAAACATAAAGTACATAGTATGGTTAGATTTAATAATTAGTACAAGTTACATATAGAGTAAAAGAGGTATTCCAAATGAATTACTTTAGTTTGCGCTACGTCGTGGGATTTGGCAGATGTTTGGCCCACTTTAGCAATCCAGTTCAAAGACAGGTTAATAAATATAGCAAGTTATAATAATAAACATAAGCAAGGTTGGTAAAGGTGGTATGCGACTTATAAATTCCGCACTTGGTAGTAGTTAAGTCAGTTTATTAAGGGTTTGTATACAACGCAAGTTGGCTTAAAAGTTTAGCCTTGGTATACGCCATAAAGCTATCATACGACTGCAAATTCCTTACTTCAGGGCCTAGCGCATTCCATAACTTACTGGTTTTATACTCTACCGATGTGCGCGTGTGGATTAAAGAAAATGATCCATAATTTGATTTTAACCCGAACTTTTTTAATTATTATTATTTATAGTTTTGTGCTAATTCCTCAATGATGAAAAGACCCTTTGCTCCAGCTATAGTGGAAGTTGGCCAGACTGAATATTTAACATGGACGTAATACAGTCATGCATCAGATTCTTCACACGTCTCCTTCATTTGTCCTTATAGAATAACAAATACTCTGGCCTCACAAATATGCCTGGAGCCTTGGAATATGGCAGACATTCCTATGAAACCATACGTGTAGTGACCCTTTGCGATGCAAATTAACTCAATATGTTGGATATTATCATATCATCATCCCAAGTGATGAAGTGTCGATGCTACTCGTTGACAAGAGGACCCTAACCCCAAAAGCGATAATGGATTGCGATTCACCATCGTGATTTGTAAATGCATTACGAGCAGACATAGTGTAAAGGATAGACCCTTTGGCTTGGCGAGGCACAGGATATATAGATGGGGAGGGGCTTGAGTAAAGTTGATAGTATGCTGCTGTCGCGGGAAGGTACATACTTCATTAGGCGCCTTTTCTCTGTCCCTTTACCCTGCATACACATCCTACAGCGTCATAAAACACGAAATCTCTTTTTGGGGTGGGAGGCGTTTCATAAAAAGGAGTGAGAGCGGGGCGAGCCTAGTTTTACTGACGGCCCATGCTTTCCTGCCTACCATCCATTACCCGAGGACTATTGTCATGCAGACCGTGAATGACTCGTAAATCGCCCGGCCCTGCCTCCTCCTCCACCCCGGCCCGCTCTCATCGGCGGCCCGTCCCTGCCGGGGATCAATCACCGCTCCGTAGTAGGGGGTAGGCCAGGGGGTAGGCCTGGGGGTAGGACGGCCTACGGGCCTCGTGAAGCCACAGTCCAAATAATTATTGAAGCCACACCATCTGTGAGGAGTAGTGGCAGTTTAAAAGGGGCGTTATGGTTGTATCTCCAGAGCGATGGCAGGGCGCTGTCTATTAGGAGGAGTATGGTGACTGTAGTGAAATATCACTGAGGTTGTAAATGTTTTGGATGGTAGCAAGAATGAGGAGGATTCATTGTTGGAATGGATGACACTGGACATGGCTGTAACTTTTATGGTGACATAAATATATGCTCTGGTTGTTTTTGGATATATTGGTAACTGTTACAGCGGATAGATATGGTTGTAAATCGTAGAGGGTATTGTAATTAATAGAGATGGAGTCATATATGTCTCAAGGCAAAACAATCATGATTTTGTTATTAGTGTTATGTTGCATCAAACCCATAGGCAATTGGTTCTTAGATAAATATCTATTTATTGAACCTTGATAATGTCCATGTAATGGACGAAACGTCGGTTCTGAAATAAAGGCCTATCTATACTCAGATCAACTTGATGTTTATACTATTTCACACCTTACAATCTATTTATCGCATTCGATCAAGGTGATACTTCATGAAATACCCCGTCGATTCCCCTAAAAAAGAGAAGCATGACGCATGCATGGTACTATAGGGAGACATGGTTAGTGTGGCTGAATTAAATCTGTTCCGAGTTGTTTTGTGTTGGAGATATTCACTAAGTTCGAAGAACGAGGTGAATTTTTCCAAACCAAAACCACAGACCAAAAATATTTCCATTCAAAATAACAACAAGGAACAGATGCAATAAACATGGGTAAGAAATTTAACAATCGATGTTTTTTGGACGGTCGGCTCTGTATACCACTCGAGGCTGTTGACGTAATAGACTCGTCAAGGCGAGTGTATTACTATGCATCAACAATCGTGGTTTACGGCCGCCCGTCCAAAAGATATAATCGATTATTTTCTGTATATACCTGAAAGTAATTAAAAACGCAACTTTTGCCACAATTCACGTGGTACAGAGTGAAAAAATATTAGTTCGTGCACAGTGTGCAAAACGAAATCCGCACAGCTGGCCAGTAAGTGTGAGTCATTGGTTCACAGGTATATGATAATAATAGATAGAGGACTTCTAAATTGTTGTACTCTAGGTAACATCATGGCATACCCAAGGTCTATCAAATTTAAGAGGTTTCAAAAAGATTCAAAGAAGTACAGAGAATCAAATTGAAAAAAAGTATCATGGCGTAGAGTCGTTTTTCTAATGGCGGGAACTTTCCATTTAAGGAACTTGCCGCATTTTAGGGATTGGAATTTATCATCTTTATCAACTATGAAGACAAGTAATATAGGCACCATGAGTTATTCTGAATCTGAGTGTATTGTGTAGGGCTTACAAGGACATTAGAAAACAAGTGTGACATAAAAGGAAACACGACAAAATCTACCTATTACAAATCCTAACCATTCAACGATTGACTAAACCAATGGAAACTCCCACAAAACGAATAGGGAGTAGCTAAACATGGAGGAGTAAGCATTCTTCTTGCAATAAAGAAGATAAATAGAGAGATGCAGGGTCCTTTGGGAATCTGTGTGATGTTATCCAAACCTGGGGTTGGGTTTCAATGTGTTTAACTTGACGACAGGATGGCCCCGGCTTGAGGCATTCCTCTCTTCTCAAGATCTCAGCCTAGTACCTCAGCCCCTCATCGTACCTTCACCCCAAGCCTACTGATAGTGGGGTGCGGGCGTGTATGGGTGGGATTGGAAAACAAACAGTTGATTTTTTTACGGCTTTTGCCGAGTGCCGTCTTCACATCTTGACATTTGGCGCCATTTTTCGTTTCTTTTATAGCAGCAGACGACTTTCATCAGTTCAGGATGAGGTCCGTATGGAAGAGGATACTTAACCGATAGATAGGGGGGATTAAGAAAGAAGGCATACAAATGATAACAGATAAAGGAACGAGGAAAGTAGTGGGGATTTGAATGAAGATGTAAGTGTAGGGGAATAGAAAGGGAGCACAATAATGGTGGGAGGTATTAAAAGGGAAAGAACATTAAAACGAAGGGACAAACAAAGGGAGTCAGAAAAATGCAGAAATGAAAATAAAAGTGTAAAATAATGGGACATATTAGATATAGGAACAAAGCAACAGATGGGGAAATACATATACAAGGGTAACAGGAAGCTATGGGTAGGGTAAATGAAAATTCGCGTAGATATATGAGTAACAGATTATAAATAACGGAAAGGAAGAGGATCGGGGTACAAGAAGCAAGGAAATCGGAGTGGGGAGGACAAAGAAGAGGCAGATATGAATCACAGATAATGTAACAAGATGAGATGCAAAGCAGTAAACAGGAGGCAAGAAATGACTACAGTCAGGAAGGGAGAAGGGTATACATTAGAAGGAGCATGCCTCACTTGTAAAGTGTAGTAAGGCACACGTGGGAGTAATTCAACCCATCCAAAGTGTGTTAGAAAAATAATCAGTCTGAGAGGCATGGCGAAGATGCGGCACACCTGTCCTATGTAAACTCACAAGATTCACTTAAAGTAGGCATCTCGGAGTTTCATTTCCTTACAACTGACAAGGATTTTTACTACTGCACACCTCCTAACCTAATAAACAACTGCGTCTACAACTTATATCTTCAATTTGTCGTGAATCAAATAGAGCGAAGCCGCTTACTTATTTCCCACTTTGTTTTCTGTTTCACTACTTTGATTCGCCGCTGGTGAAATCCGGCTTAAATCAGTCCCCATCGAATCTGTATTCATCTTTTCTGATGTGAACATTATGAAAGCAGTCGCCTGCAGCTAAAAAGGCCGCTTGCCTGCAGGCTGAATGTCGTCTGCTACATTCAACGTCTCTTAGATGAAATATCAAGGAACTCTCGAGGAAGCCTTAATTGATCTTACAGGGAAGAATTGGGTGATAATTGGCTGGCCCTATTGGCCCATAAGAGGCATTGAAGGATACAGAACAATACTTAATATCCATCCCTATTTAGTGATCACCGGGCTTCATTCCACTCTCTTTCTGCACACTCTCCAAGCGTCCTAAAATACAGTCAAAAGCGAGCGCCATGATCCTATTTAAGTTATCATCAGTATGCGATTGGAGATCTATTTTGTCAATCACGCGCCAGTTTTTTTTCTCTCTCGTCGCCTGCGTAATAATGTTTATCTCGTGAATTAGGCGGAGTTTTATCTGAAGAATGGAATAATGTTTGTATAATTGATGTTCCCGGCAGAGCACGCCTTGGAGTGTGTGAAAGGTTTCGCCGGCAGAATCGGTAATTGGCTCACAGTGCGCGCCTCATAGTGGGATGAATAGACAATTACAAAGACAATATGAATCCAATTGGAAGGCAAACAGGCCTTAATGTGGGGTGCTAGGCGCCCGGCTTTACGTTCTAAATACACCGCCTTTTAGCACGTTTATCATGCCCCGGCTGGTAATGCGGCCGTAAGTAGGAGCGGGCGCATTTTTACCCCCTCTGATGTGACATTGTTTTGAAGCCCGTTAGAATGCTAACAAGGGAGAAGTCTCTAACAAACCACCTCCCCTGACATCCACCCCACTGAGTGAGACACTGCTATGGATGCTGCCCCGCCCATCTGTCCATCTATAATCAACAATATAGGCGTATGAGAGTTTCCCACTTTTGCACTTATTAATATCATCACTAATGTTTCTTTTATCATATGAAGCCAAATGAGTTACCGATCAATGGAATGTGATAGTGAATGCAAATGTGTCACATAAAAGGAGAATGCCGTGACAAAGGGATTTTAAAATGTTGACTTGTCCTGTACTAGATCAAGTATATTTGTCTTGTAATCTATGTATAGTCTCTGTATGTATAGTTCAACCGATGTTGTGAAATAACCTAAGAAAGATCAACTGTAATGTCGACTACAAAGAAGAACGACTGTACAGAGGTGATTGTATAAGCATTTATCTCACCCCGGTATTTATCTCCATAGACTTAACATTGGGAACTCGTATCTAACGCCCATTAGATATTTAGGAAAAATATCCAATGGGGGATTATGTCACAAATCATAGCCCATTAATCAATATGAAGGGTGAGATAAATTCAGAAACCCATTCAAGTTTAGGGTCAGAGCTCGATCCCGTCTCGTTTGAATCACTACGTAGTTCACGCGGCTTCGCCTTGTGAATTACTACGTGATTCAAACTCGATGGGATACAAGCTCAGACCCTAAACTCTCATAGGTTTCCTGTATAGTATCTGTCGACTGTCCAACTGCCACCCCTATGGGATAGGAATCTCCCTTCCTACCACCACCCCTTCTCGAATCAGCATCCTCTATGCAAATGGCATCCCCTTCCCAATTGACTTCCCCTCTGTCGAGTTGTCACTCACATGCAGTTAACATGTAGCCTCCTGTCCAATTGTCATATCTGTCCGATTCCTCTTCCTGTCCATTTATTATAGGCTATCTGACTGCCATCCACATCATGTCGGATTGCCACCCCTCCACCCCGAACTAACTCTTGTCCCTGTCACAATATCTTCCATTGCTAGAATGCCTTGCCCTGCCAAAATACCATACCCTTTCATGATACCATTCCCTCGTTGCTCCTAGAAATGTAGAAAGCATTGCTCCGATAATATCAGTTTATGCTATGTGGTATCATTATTTTCATGTTTCATTAATACATTTTACAATACCACATTTTCAGTGACACATAGATGAAAGGTTCATTAGTTTTACAATTGAATACAGTTGGTGCCATAGTTATGACGCGATCCGCAAAGAATCTAGAGCAATAGCTTCATCCTTGGGTCAATATTCTGAAATCCACGATTTAATTACAAACGTGGAGCAACCCCCCCCCACCCCCCTGCACATTAAAAAATGGCCAACCCCATCTCTCCACGTCAGAGGTCATTGTTTTACTCCATGCCTGACCTGACATACTTTCCCATGCCCGCCCATAACGATAACCACCTCCCCCCCTTGTCTTTTTATTTCCAGATACCGTTACCATCTCCCATCGACCCTATTGGGATATCCCATAATTCAGTCTATTTACAGGATCCGGTGTTCGCTGGTTGCCGTCGTTGTATGGTGATAGACCCTTGACCCGTAATCCACAGTTATTGCAGTTTAACGGTTTTTATAAATCTTCAAATTGGAAATCCGATGCCAGAAACGGAAATTTCAGCTATTTCTATATGTAAATCCGAAATTATATTCAGTTTCTCGAATTATGAATAAGAAAACTGTGGTTCATGCGGTCGTGGTGTTGTCAGTCAGTCGGGAGCGGAACCTTTACCTTACCCGGGGCGATAACAGGGAGTTTAGTAACTTCTGTAGGGTCTATAAGCCACCAGACCAAATTCCCTCATTGTTGGCAGATTTCTCCAGTCTGGTACATGAGTTAAAGTAACCATTTGAATACGGAAGAGCGTAGGTAGCATATAACATAAGATTAGTGCACAAGTGATGACAGAGAACATGCATCTACTCTACAGCGCAGGCGACTAAGTACACAGGCGATATTAGGTGCATTCCCCGTGCTGGCAGGGCGGGCAGGTGCACCTATTATCGCCCGGAGTAGAATCCCCACGTCCCCGTGCACTTAGCGCCGAGTGGCGGCCGCGCGGAGAAACAACACGGGGCAAACAGATCGTGTAGCGAAAACCAACAACGGGACGGGAAGGGATAACATCATGTCCCTGTCCCGAGACAGGGGCGCCCCTGTAGGGCTGTCTATAGACTAACGCCTGCCACCCTGCGTGCTTCACAACCGTCACCAACCAGGCAGTCGGTGTCACCACTGACACCATACAGAGTCTGTGCCACCACTGTCACTATACAGAGTCTGTGCCACCACTGACACCATGCAGTCGGTGTCACCACTATCTCCATACAGAGTCTGTGTCACCACTATCTCCATACAGAGTCTGTGACATCACTGTCACCATATAGAGACTGTAACACCATACAGAGTCTGTGTCACCACTATCACCTTACAGAATCTGTGTTACCACTATCACCATACAGAGTCTGCGTCACCACTATCACCTTACAGAGTCTGTGTCACCACTATCACCATACAGAGTCTGCGTCACCACTATCACCTTACGGAGTCTGTGTCACCACTATCACCATACAGAGTCTGCATCACCACTGCTACCATACAGAGTCTGTGTCACCACTGTCACTATACAGAGTCTGTGTCACCACTATCACCATACAGAGTCTGTGTCACCACTATCACCATACAGAGTCTGTGTCATCACTGTCTCCATACAGAGTCTGTGACATCACTGTCACCATATAGAGACTGTAACACCATACAGGATCATTACTACCACCTTACAGAGTCTGTGCCACCACTGTCACTATACAGAGTCTGTGTCACCACTGTCTCCATACAGAGTCTGTGTCACCACTATCTCTATACAGAGTCTGTGACATCACTATCTCTATACAGAGACTGTGACATCACTGTCACCATACAGAGTCTGTGACATCACTGTCACCATATAGAGTCTGTGTTACCACTGTCACCATACAGAGTCTTTGTCATCACTGCCATCTTACAGTCTGTGTTACCGGTGTCTCCATACAGAGTCTGTGTCATCACTGTTTCCATACAGAGTCTGTGTCATCACTGTCATCATAGAGAGTCTTTATCACTGCTGCCTCCATACAGAGTCTTTGTCGCCGCGGTCACCATACAGAGTCTATGTCACAGTTGTCACCATACAGAGTTAGTGTCACAGCTGTCACCATTCCTATAGTTGACAACCGCTCACAGCTCACCACCCTCCACCCACCACTCACCACTCACCGCTCATCGTTCATCACTCACAGCCCACGGCTCAAAACTCACCACCCACTGCTCACCACCTACCACCAACCACTCAACACCCACCTCTCAGTGCCCACTGCCTACCACCCACCGGTCACTCATACCGCTCACTGTTCACTGCCCACCGCCCACCGCCCACCCATCACCCAATGCTCACTGCTAACTGCCCACCAATCACCACCCACCACTCACTGCCCCCGGACCCCCACAAGCCACCCACTGCCAACCACCCACCACCCTCCACCCACCGCCAACTTTCTAACTGCTCACCTATTCTCTGCCACCCACAACTCACTGCCCACCTCCCACCTCCCACCGCTTACCCCCCAAACTCACTGCTCACCACCCACTGCCCACCACCCACTGCCCACTATCCACCACCCGCCAACCACTCACCACCCACCACCCACCACCCACCACTCATCACCCACCACCCACCACTCACTGCCTGCCACCCAACGCTCACTGCCCACCACCCACCACTCACTGCCCACCACCCACCACTCAATGCCCACTGCCCACTACCCATCACTCACCACCCACCACTCACCACCCACCACTCACCACCCACCACTCATCACCCACCACCTACAACTCACCATCGACCACCCAATGCCCGATGCCCACTGCCCACCACCCACCACTTACAATCCACCACTTATCACCCACCTCTCACCATCCACCACCCACCACTCCTTACCCACCACTCACCGCCCACCACTCACCGCCCACCACTCAACGCCCACTGCCGATCACCTATACCCCACTGCCCACCACCCACCACTCACCACTCAACGCCCACCGCCCACCGCCCACCGCCCATCGTCCACTTCTCACCGCCTGCCGCCCACCCCGGCTCCTCATTGCGGGCACCCTGCTGTCCGAGACAAGGCGGCCTGCACTTTACAAGGCGAGGCGTACAATGCCGCACGTATCAATATTTTAAACTTCCTTCCCCGGCAGAAATTAGACATAATGACACTCATGGAGAATTGAATCCTCCACATCGGACCCGATAAATTGGAATTGCTTTTATAAAAACGGCCGGCGTAATTGCATAAGCCTATTGATATTGTTTCTGGAACGTGGCTAATCAGAATGGGATACAATTATGTCGGGCACTTCCATATTCATTAGGTAAAAGCATGCACTTGATTATTGAGGTTTAATACGGGCCCGGCCTCATGCAAGAAAACACTTATGTACTTAAGATTTCTTCTTAATTGAAAATTTCAAAACATCATCGATATGGAGTTACCATCATATCCGCGCAGCGCGCGTGTGATTTTCTTTCAATTTGCAATCTGAAAACGCCAGCCTTGCGTCTCCCATTATTTCTCTAATCCGATTTCTTTTGATGGGGATAAAACACTGGAACCAAAGTGGATGGAGGCTCCATTAGCTCATCGGCATTCATTGGTTACTAAGGCATTAAATGTGTGTCTAATTACTTTGTTGGCGCTGGCTCCGTTGTAATTCATCCTATAACGTGGGCCGCCATTACGCCAAGCCCAGCAGGCACCCTCCAGCCCCCGTGTGGGCAGGCAGGCAGGCAGGCAGGCAGGCAACCACCCACCACCCTACCTTCCCCCGCTAATTGGCATACCATCGAAAAGTGCTCATTAAGCCCCGTCATTTTTCAATTCAATTTGGTGTAAAATTGAATTTCAGTCGAGAAGTAATTTAGGTCCGGCAGAAGAAGCATCAAAAGGGAAGCTGGCTGAAATACTCCGGCGCCGGAATGGAACCAGCTGCCGCCGGCTCAGAGGCGCGTGCAGCTGCCAACAGGGGAGCCACCAGTGCCACACCAAGGCGGGCAGTTTTCAGAAAGGGAATAATTTTTAGAGACAAGAGAAAGAGACAGACAGAGAGACGGTCTGCCTGGAGGGTACAAAGAGAGAAAAAAAACGTCGCGGACAATAGTTCTGGTTGGTGGAATTAAGCGTCTAGAACCGCCGGCTTAAGCTTAGGTTACAACACTTTCTCAAGGTATTTTTTAGTAATGCTGCGGTTCGTACGTTTTCCATAGATCGTTACACGTAGAACCATTGAATAGAGACAGACTTCGCAAACGAGATTAGACTCGAATACTGTACACTATTAAGCATACGGCAGATTTGAATTCTACACCCCAAAATTACCCTGATCCAACTCTAAAAAAACAATTCTTCCCTAAAATACCTTACCGTTTTAAATATTCTCATAACAGCTCCTGACTTCACGTAGTTAAGATGATTTATGGAACGGTGTAAACGAAAAGTATGAGTGTCAAGCAAATGTTCATGTATATCTACATTCCTCTTGTTTCAAACCCCAAGGCCCCGGGTTGATAGAACCAATTATTCATGTGATTTGATAGAATATGGAAACGAATATTGTCTCTTGGTTACACAAATTGAAACCAATATTATTACATGTATATACCTGAGCGCGACTATCTAACATTTGCTGGCCAGTTTTGTGGGTTCCGTTCGCCACAGTGAGACAAACTATACATAAAATTACCCTCTGTACCACGTGACTTGTTGAGACGACTAAAAAAATGTCTTTCCCAATGATTTTCAGGTATATCATAAGGACTCATTGTGAGGGTGGCTGAATTTCATCTGTTCCTTGTTGTTTTGCTCGAAAAAAGACACCCTCGTTTTGCGAACTCAGTGGGTATTTTCGACACAAAACGGCTCGGAGCAGATTCAATTCAGCCACCATAACTATGTTTCCCTATAACAACCTGGTAGGGTTGCGTTTGGATTAATGTTTGTAGTCTTTGCCTATTTGCCCTAAGTGTATCCTTGTAGGATGAATTTCAGAAAACCAGCATTTCCTTTTTATAATACTAGACTTGTTATATTATCATTAAGCTGATATGGAAGGACTCAGATGTCCTCAACACAGACAGACTACGCTTTGATTGCCCTTTGTCCGCATTAAAGTCGATCCGATCCGCAAACCATTATGTCAAAATAGCAATTTGAATGCGATATCCAATTCTACATTAAGCTGCTTCAGAATGCAATACAAGTCAAATATCAGAGAAAACATATTGCATAAAGCTTTTCCCCAAATTACAGTGAATGAAGGGCAATGAGGATGTATCACCGATGTACAACCAAGAGCCTGAGATGTATTATTTGTTGCATTTTATATTAACTGCAGAGAATACTGGGGCCCGTTTAATAATCTAGGGTTTTATCCTACCCCTAATATAAAATCCCATAAGCTTAACATTGAGTTTCCGTATGCCACGCTGGATGGCATACAGAGTTTTATATGCCACTAGTGGTATACAGAATTTTTATCACATAATATTCCGAAATCGAGGAGACGGGGTAGGATAAAATCAAAACCTGATTCGTTTTAATCGTGGCCACGGCATTCCACTCCTGGAGTTTTGGCTCCGGATTTCACTTGGCTTCGCCTCGTGAAATCACTATGCCAAACTCCAGTCGTGGCATATGGTAGCCAAGATTAAAACTCATCCAGTTTTACGATAGTACATGTAGACCCTATTCTTTATCCTGCCCCTAATAAAAAACGCCATTGGCTTAACATTGGCTGACTGTATTCGGGTGAGCGTGCAGTAAAGTGTTATTTATTGCACACAGGTAATGAATTATTGAAGACGGGGTAGGATAAATACCAAACTGAACTCGAGTCAGTAGTGTTAGTGTTTATCACACTCTGGTCAGGTCTACTTCTCAGTACTCTCGCCTAACGCCTCACGCAGTAATTTGCGACTTGCCCATCGTGCGATAAACACTAACACTACTAACTCTCGTTCAGTTTCTACTAAGTATACCATAGAGACCCGGGGACGATCTGGGTCAACTTTATTCAACACTAATAGACGACCTTATGAACGGCTAATACTGTCTTAGCGAACAGATTTAAATATCATTAAAACGGTAACCCTTGTACAAGGTACAGAAAAGGGTCTTAATGTGCGATCCCAGATTATTAAACAGACCCCTGGCGAAAGACGTGAGGGAAATAAGAGGACTGCTTAAGGCGATGGTGTCAGAATGATATTGACTGTTTGTATTATACTCAATCACACTCATACATGACTGAGAGTAATACATACACACTATCAACTGGTTTCTGATACAAGGGACCGTAATCTTCCGAGGTCTAGACCCATGGTAATACCCGAGCGAATGCGAGAATATTATGCCGATCCTATTCCAAGGAGATTACGACAGTTTTATCTGTATTTATCAATCAGTATTGCTAATGTAAATTATCAAAGACAAGTCAAAATGACCGCCGATATCCACACGCACTACTTTGCATGCAAGAGACTTTTTGCTTCCGTAATCTCCATTCTGTGTAGGTCGGAACATCCGTAATCTCCGCCCGCTAGATTACACACTCCCAATAGGTTTAATATGGACACCTCGTAATCGGTGGGTAACAAAGACCTTTAACCGGCTATATCTAGAGACACATAAAAACCAAAGTTTAAGGTGGCCTTGAGTCTAATCATCACTTGATTACTTTTTAGTTTATTCAACTCTTTCCTTGCACAAATCTTTCTGAACATAATGATACATTAGAAAATAACATTTCTATTTTCTTCAAGCCCTGCTGATGCACGTAGAGAGGTCAATGGAAGGCAGAGTAAGGGAGGGTAAAATGGGTGGGCGGATGAGCTTAATAAAGATTTGGTTGTTATCATTTGTCATCATTTCGTCTCTTTAAAGTTATCTAATGAGCTCGGATGTTGATACCATATGTTCGGTAAAGGAGTGGGAGGCGTTGCAGCGATGATCATTGACAACCAATGAACATGTCAGTCGACAGGTGAAGGGTGGTGAAGACACCGTTTAACATTAACAAGCACGCCGTGGTAGGGAAGGGGACGGGGTAGACTGGCTTCAGTCCCTGTATCCCCTCCACCTGCCCCACCCCTCTTTACCCTGATACAGGGACTGGTACTTATATAGAATGTCCTGACCATGCTGTACAATTCACAGAACGAGATGGTAATTTACGGTTTATACGGACTGAGGAATTTATGCCGAGTTCGGTACAAACGGTAAATTATCATCGAGTTCTGTGACTTGTACAAGCATGCTTGGACGTTATGTATTTACTAAATTACCCGAAATTTAAAAAAAAAATCAATTTTATTTGGCTTAACAACCCATATCTTAATGAATGTGTATGGCAAGGTGGTCCGTATTTTAGTGTATGGACCACTGGTCCGCACAGTATTTTTGCGTCATATGCCGAAACGGTGCATATTTACAGTATATATACAGCATGGGTATATAGTAAAATCGGTAATGGTGTCTGGTTTCTGGTGCTGGTTTGCGCCAACACTCTCCATGTAAAGATCATTGAAACTGGTCAGCATATCTGCTGGGAGAGTGTGACACAGTACTTTCTTAATTGACACATCCAGATTAAATTACTCTTTAGTTGACCTGGCATATCTATCCCCCAACTGGCGCCCTCTCTTCCTGGCAGGCCTGTGGTATAAAACTAAACGTTGAGTCGAGATTTTAAATTGCCACAGCCGGTATTTATTGCTCTGATTACATAAGACCCACGTAACTGAGGGATGGGTAGGAGGAGGTGTAGGGCTACAGGGAGCGGGTGGGTGGGGCCACTTACATGAGGTTTTGTGTCTATTTGACAAGTCTTTGATTCCTGAATCAGTGAGGGAAAGGGAACATATTACAATGCATTTCACCCTTATTTAGTGTAATTATTTGTTGAATGTTCATAATCAAAGGCTTGAGCAAGTCCTGTGCCACTGAGGGAAAGGGAACATATTACAATGCATTTCACCCTGATTTAGTGTTATTATTTGTTGAATGTTCATAACCAAAGCCTTGAGCAAGTCTTTGATTCCTGAGCCAGTGAGGGAAAGGGAACATATTACAATGCATTTCACCCTGTTTTAGTGTTATTATTTGTTGAATGTTCATAATCAAAGACTTAAACAAGTCCTTAGCCAGTGAGGGAAGGGGAACATATTACAATGCATTTCACCCTGATTTAGTGTTATTATTTGTTAAATATTCATATTCAAAGACTTGAGCAAGTCTAGGGACGGGGGTAACAGGAGGTTAAGTCCACCCTGGCCGACCACCCAACTGGAAAAAGGGGGCTGTCAGTACGAGATGTCAGTCCCGCCCATCTGCCTGTCCCATCCCCACGGCCACCCCATCACACACACCCTCAGCTCATAGTTTTACCCATCACTCCATGCCCAGATAGAGATCGGCACACCCTCGGGCGACTCTCAGAGAAATCTGCCTGCCCGCGGGCAAGTGGAATTAAACTGTCCGGCCGTTGTTCATCAGATTTACAGTGGTGGGTGTCATCTGTGAAACGGGATCTGTGAGCGACGGCAGGTGGACCTGTTGAGGCTTGGTCAATACTATTATGGACTGTGGAAAGTTAAGTAATATATGGAGACGTGGTTATTGTGCCCGAATGAAATATGTTCCGAGTGATTTTGATCGCAGATATTCACCGAGTTCCTCTTAAGCAAAAGTGAGACATTCGCGCACAGGTATAGGGGACAGAGCCATTGTTAGTTCACGAAACAGTCACTAGGTGGTGGGGGGACAAACCTGTATTCTGGCTCTTTTTTCTTACAAAATTCAACTGCCTTTCAATATTTTACCATTGTTCCCTTGACTCTACACCCATCCCAAAGTAGGATGACATAATAACTGAACCCAAGACATGATATTTTCCATATGGAACACTTTATATAAATATGTGAGCAAGGCTATATTTGTGACATTTCCCAATTATCACTCACATCTTTTCCACCTCCTTTAGTGAAGAACACCTACTTTTCCACCTCCTTTAGTGAAGAACACCTACTCGGGGGGCGTCATGGCGGCGCCCATGGATCATAGGCTATATTCCGTATATAATAGAGACCGCACAGAGACGTTGCTTGCGGAATTCTGATTTATTATCCCTTTTCATGAATTTATATTTTCTCCCTTCTCCTAATTGTGCCCAACTAATCATGACCAATCACTAGATTGTCAAACTCGGTGGCTAAGTGGTAATGGTGTTTGCCTCGAGCATTGGAGATCAGGGGTTCAACCCCGGTCGGGTCATATCGAAGACTTATACAAAAATGGTACCCACTGCCCATTTGGCGTACCACTCGCCATTAGAAATGAGAAGTAGGGGGCTAGGGCCCGAGTGGAAGAACAGCTGTATGGCCGAATTCAGTGATTGCATACACACAATATTCCCTTAATAAAAATTGCACAAAAAAAAAAATGCCAGTGACGACATTGCTGTAACATGTACTCGTTTCTCTAAATGCAGGGCCCAACACGCAGGGGTTTTATTTGTAAAAGATGCAGCTAATGGAGGAGGCACGATGGCATTAGCGTCCGTGCCTGGGGGATGGTGGGGAGAGAGAGGGAGAGGAAAGGAGCTGCTCCAGAGCTGCTCCAGAGCTGCTCCAGGTGACGCGGCGCTAAATGGAGTCAAGGTTTGAGGGTTTGCGGGACGCCTCAGGGAGATGGCGCCCGATGGACGGGTGGAGGGAAGGCAGGATGAAGGCTGTTGTGTCGCCAGGGTGGTAATGGGAGATAGGTCTTTGGTACGGTAGCGGAGAATACATGGCAAGAGGTAGAGATTGGATGTGGGGGGTGGGGGATTAGAGGTAAGGCGTCAAGTGAGTGTCATGTGGCGTTTCCACCTGCCTAAGAAAAAGCCACCGAAAAAGTCAACAGCAACGAGTGGTTGGGTGTGGGGCAGGGTTGGGCGTGGGGCAGTGGGTGCGTGTGGGGCAGTGAGTTGGTATAAGGCAGGGGGTGGGCGT
The DNA here is from genome assembly GCA_950022655.1 of Alentia gelatinosa. Lineage (NCBI taxonomy): Eukaryota > Metazoa > Annelida > Polychaeta > Phyllodocida > Polynoidae > Alentia > Alentia gelatinosa. Next base: position 13,218,316 of record OX465584.1, on the reverse strand, counting down.
GGGGCAGGGGATGGGTGTGGGGCAGGGGGTGGGTGTGGGGCAGGGGGTAACTGAGGGGCAGTGGGTAGGTGTGGGGCAGGGAGTAGGGGTTGGGCATAGGGCAGGGGGTGGGCATGGAGCATTGGGTGGGCGTGGTGCAGGGGGTAGGCATGGGGTAGGGGTGGGTGAGCTGCGGGTGGGTGTGGTGCAGTGGGTGGGTATGGGGTAGCATGTGGGTGTGGGGCAGGGGGTGGGTGTGGGCAATGGGTGGGCATGGTGCAGGGTTAGGGCATTGGGCAGGGGGTGGGTATGAGGCAGCAGGTAAGGCATTGGGCAGGGGGTGGGGGTGGGGCAGGTGGTATGGCGTTGGGCAGGGGATGGGTATGAGGCAGGGGGTAATGCATGGGGCAGTGGGGCAGGGAGTGAGCAGGGGGCAGAGTAGGCGTAAGGCATGGGGCAGTGGGGCAGGGAGTGAGCCGGGGGCAGGGTAGGGGTAAGGCATGGGGCAGTGGGGCAGGGAGTGAGCCGGGGGCAGAGTAGGGGTAAGGCATGGGGCAGTGGGGCAGGGAGTGAGCCGGGGGCAGAGTAGGGGTAAGGCATGGGGCAGTGGGGCAGGGAGTGAGCCGGGGGCAGAGTAGGGGTAAGGCATGGGGCAGTGGGGCAGGGAGTGAGCAGGGGGCAGAGTAGGGGTAAGGCATGGGGCAGTGGGGCAGGGAGTGAGCAGGGGGCAGAGTAGGGGTAAGGCATGGGGCAGTGGGGCAGGGAGTGAGCCGGGGGCAGTATAGGCGTGGGGAAGGGGGTAAGACATGGGGCAGTGGGGCAGGGATTGAGCAGGGGGCAGGGTAGGTGTGTGGCAGGTGGTAGGCATGGGGCAGTGGGGTAGGGAGTGAGACGGGGGCAGTATAGGCGTGGGGAAGGGGGTAAGACATGGGGCAGTGGGGCAGGGATTGAGCAGGGGGCAGAGTAGGGGTAAGGCATGGGGCAGTGGGGCAGGGAGTGAACAGGGGGCAGAGTAGTGGTAAGGCATGGGGCAGTGGGGCAAGTGAGACGGGGGCAGGGTAGGCGTGTGGCAGGGGGTAGGCGTGGGGCAAGGGGTAGGGCGTTGACACGCTAGCGACGCGTGCCGGCGGGCGCTTGATGGTTTTTTGACAGGTGATTGTCACTGCCGAAGCCCACCGGACCCTGTGAATAGATTGTGGGCATGGGCACCGGACCGCTGCTAAGTGAGGCGGGGAGCACAAAAGGGTTCATCCCCTTCACCTCTCTATCCCTATACCCTCTCCCCGACCCTGCGTTAAAATGGGAGGTGCGGCTATAGATGAGGGTGGAAGTGACGGGTTAGCGAGTAGGAAAATACATGATAGATTGTAAACAAACACTCTAAGTTATTAGCAGACAACAATGTCCTCTGTAGATTAGGAGCAAATGTTATGTTCATCATAAATAAATGAGCATGGAATGATAAAATAAACAATAAAATAGTTTGGGTTTATTCAACCTATAGGTAATTTTCTGTACTACACCTGCACCCTGTCAACCTACTTCTAGAGGACAGCCTGTCTTTGATACAAATCTTTCACCTCCAGTTGGTCAAAGAGGTATTTCAGTCTCTAGTGATTGGTCATGGTCAGCTAGGCATGCCTCTATGACACTGAGCCAGTGGCCCTCTGCTCCTTTCCCAATGCCACAGTGTTAGCACGCAGATATTGCAGAGAAACAAGCTCAAAGTCTATGTGGCCACTCTAACCTTTAGGCAGAGTATATATGGGTGTGTGGCCCACACTAAAAAGCAAACTAGTCCACTAATATCAGCATTCTTCGCTGCTTATCCATTATCATGCCCTTATCTCACCATTCATTATCCTCTATTTTCATCAAGGTGCATCATGATTTATTAACCCTTTAATTGCAGCATGATGCCTCGAGGCATTCCCCTGGCTATGGCAGCATGATGCACAGGAAAGGGTATATATGTGCGATCCTAGATTATTAAACGGGCCCCTGGTTTTCATCTGACAATTATGAACCCTCAAAGTGTTAAATAGCCAGTAGTGCTAAAGGCCAGAGTGGGTCACCAGAATCGTCAGGTGGCAACGCCAATCTAGTATCTGTGGTGTTGACGTACTTTCTATTGATCTGTGAAAATAGATCTTTTAGTAAAAGATGAGCAAGTTAATTGTGGTACTTACACGTATCTCACGTACTACAGGAGGAAGTCATCACTTACCTGAAAATAGAGAAATATTATAAGATCTGAGGGAAAAGGAAATCGTCTTCAAAGTTTCAGTTAAGTATTACCGCGATGCCCACACAGCCAAGTAGGGGTGACCCTTGCCACCAACACCAGGTGAAGGTGTTTTACTAATACCCAAACATGTGGTAGAGGATGACGTAGATGGCACAGGGGGCTGTTGAATAAAGTCTGTTTGTTTCTGATGCTGGTCTGAACGATACGAAGATCCCAAAGATAAACAACATCCTGGACGATTTTTTCCATTCATTATCTCAGGCCTGGTACAAGTTTAACCATAGGACTAACATTAGAACAAAATACTCAACGATCACCACCGTAAAGTGTCAACACTACACCACAACCGTGGCGTAGTGAATTTGGGTTGACGTCATATGGATTTGCTTAGTCTATTCTAATTATTGTGAAATTGTGATGATATTAATGTCATAAAAAGGGGTGAGATAAATCCAGAACCGCACTCGAATAGTAAAATACACAAAACTCCACTCGTTTGGTTGTGTCATAATCGTAACTCAGCTTTGCCTCGATGACGATTGCGGCCCATCCAAGCTCGTGAAGTATTGTCTATTTATACGATTCTCGATGCAGTTCTATATAAGTCCTGCATGACAAGACAGAATATATTATCTAAATGAACGTCTTCGTTTAAAACACCTTATAAAAGCTTTAGGTTACTCTTATCATCAAAACATCATATGCCTACAACACATTATTTCATACAACACCATGCCCCAAAAGACAATTCTAAGATACTTTTTTGTCGATAGTAGTTTATTCAACAGCACCCTGATCCCTATCATAAGTAGTAGATATTAAGAAAGAAACTAATGAGTGTTTGGTCTGTGTCCTCTTTCGCAATCGAGTTTGAAGTGCGCAGTAATATTTACCTGGCGATAACCGAGTGAATATTCTGAAGCACTCCAAACGGGATGGCAAATGGGGACTCAGACCAAGCACGAAAATGTTTCTGATTTTATCCTAGCCTGGAAATATCTATTTGTTTATCACCCGTTGAGAATGAATTACCGTACTCGCAAGCCTGTTGAGAACGAGTTCCTAATGTTAAGCCTATGGGCGTTTATTCCAGGTTAAGATAAGGAACAAGATGATGAGGGTGGTGTGAGGGTGGTGTGGGGATGGTGTGGGGATGGTGTGGGGGTGGTGTGGGGATGGTGTGGGGATGGTGTGGGGGTGGTGTGGGGGTGGTGTGGGGGTGGTGTGGGGGTGGTGTGGGGGTGGTGTGGGGGTGGTGTGGGGATGGTGTGGGGGTGGTGTGGGGGTAGTGTGGGGATGGTGTGGGGGTGGTGTGGGGGTGGTGTGGGGGTGGTGTGGGGGTGGTGTGGGGGTGGTGTGGGGGTGGTGTGGGGGTGGTGTGGGGGTGGTGTGGGGGTGGTGTGGGGGTGGTGTGGGGGTGGTGTGGGGGTGGTGTGGGGGTGGTGTGGGGGTGGTGTGGGGGTGGTGTGGGGGTGGTGTGGGGGTGGTGTGGGGGTGGTGTGGGGGTGGTGTGGGGGTGGTGTGGGGGTGGTGTGGGGGTGGTGTGGGGGTGGTGTGGGGGTGGTGTGGGGGTGGTGTGGGGGTGGTGTGGGGGTGGTGTGGGGGTGGTGTGGGGGTGGTGTGGGGGTGGTGTGGGGGTGGTGTGGGGGTGGTGTGGGGGTGGTGTGGGGGTGGTGTGGGGGTGGTGTGGGGGTGGTGTGGGGGTGGTGTGGGGGTGGTGTGGGGGTGGTGTGGGGGTGGTGTGGGGGTGGTGTGGGGGTGGTGTGGGGGTGGTGTGGGGGTATCAGCTGAACACCTGCCCCGTCCGTCAGACACACGGGGGGAGTATATTATAGCGGCCGTGTGAAGATGTCAGCACGTTAAGAGGTCATAATGGGCTGGTCGACAAGCCTTAAGAGCTGAGAGTAGCACTTAGCGGAGGGTGTTACAGGTGTTAGGGTTTTACAGGTGGCGGAAGCCCTGGAGCGCCACTTCCAGTCATCAGTGGTGTTAGATGGAGGTAGGCAGAGGTATACGGTGTACATATATATATATATCCATATATTAACTGGTTTAAGATACAAGTGGCCGTAATCTCGGGGGACTAGACGCGTATATATATATATATGTATATTGTATTAAAGACGTGGGCATGAAGAGAGAAGATGAGGCAGTATTGGTGGAGAAATACACAAACAGTGTAACAATATACAAAACCGACCAACAGCAGGTAAGGGAAAAAAAATCCGTGTGAGTTGAGTTGATGTTGGTAGTCAAGTGACGCGATGGTGCCGCTGCGCTAGCCGCGATGCCAATGCGCATGCTCCAGCCTTTAACTGGATTACTTCCTGTCCAGTGTCCTAAGTTATCCCGCCCATATATATATAAATACATACAGCCACTATTACAAGTGGCCGTAATCTCCGAGGACACGACGCGTAGTAATGTCCGAGCGAATGTGAGAATATTACTTAGAGTCTAGTCCGAGGAGATTACGACCACTTTTTATCTTAAACTAGATTATATTGTTATCTTTAATCAGCATTGCAAATTTGAATTATCGGAATTCCCGGAGATAACGAGCACCCGTAATATCCGCCCAGTGAATTAGACCGTCCTCATAGGTTTAGTTTGGAAACTCCATAATCGGTGGATAACATATAATGAAAGGTAACACACCTTGAAAGAGATTATAGAGAACGACATGCGTATTCATGACACTTCAGGATTTCTATTACACACACTTATCTGCTCAGTATTTAACCTTCCAATACTATGAAGCGTGAACTATAAACCACCGGTCATAATTATCACATTTATTCTATTTTGTACACCTCACACTTTTTTCTTTGGCATCAGACACTTCCAGAAGGTTTTGACAGTAACTTATGCGAGTGAGGTATTTTAGTAACTCCCCTTCCTTATTACAGTGGAATTTTAGAAAAAAAACCCATATACTAATGTACAATGGTGTACCCTGAGGTGTTTTTCTCGCCATAGACAGTGTGACACCCACCACACCTTGATAACACACATGGAACCCCGATCAAGATCGGACATATATATATATACACATGTATATGTAATTATGTAGAACGTCCTGACCATGCTGTACAAGTCACAGAACGAGATGCTAATTTACGGTTTGAACGGACCGAGGCATTTATGCCGAGTTCCGTACAAACGGTAAATTATCATTGAGTTCTCTGACTTGTACAAGCATGGTTGGACGTTATATATTTACTATATACCCGAAATTTAAAAAAGAATCAATTTCATTTGGTATAACAACCAATTTCTTAATAAACGTGTATGACAAGGTGGTCCGTATTTTAGTGTATGGACCAGCGGTCAGTACAGTATTTTTACGTCATATGCCGAAACGGTACATATTTACAGTATATACGGCATGGGTATATAGTAAACGGGAGAAAGCTTCTTTATCCAAATATATGACACATATTGAAGTCACAGTCCAATATACAGCAACTGATAATGCTCCGCATACCTCCTCCCCCATACAGAAAAAAAACAGAAATGTCCCTTCAAACCTCTGCTTGGCCGCGATAAAAAAGAAGACAACACCTCCAATACCTTTTAAATCAGAGGGCCACTTTGGAGTATGTTTGAGGTTTTCACCCGTTTATTTGTCCGGACCTCCGCCTAATAGCGTGTTCCATCATCCGTCGCCAGGAGGCTCTGACAGGCGGCCCGGTGGTGCGCGCGCAGTCCCCGTCACTTCCGGTTTGGAAACACTCAAGGATGGCAAACGCTCTGGCGACCACTGGGTTGGTCTGAAGTAGGGGGGTGGGGAGAAGAGGGGAGGGAGGAGACGATCTTGGGAGGGGGGAGTGGCAGAGGGGTCCTGCTTACCTGTGTCACGACCCTAATGGGTTTACAAACAGGTAACGCCAAGCCTGCCACCTAGTGGAGGGGCAGCACACCTAGTGGCTTTATTTGTGAAATGTCGTCTCTTACAAGGTTGACATTAGGACATTTTCAATCGGCCGACGAAAACGGCACCGATTAATTGGGCTCCTTTTAAAGTCTTTCGGTGGTTTCACTGACTGCACATCGGTATGGGGCCATCCATAAAGTACGTACGCACCGAGGGGGGTGGGGGGGGGGGGGGGGGGTTGAGAAATTTTGGAAAATCTGTGTATGCCCCCTCTTTGTTCTATTGCGTACAAGATTGGGAGAGGGGGTTCGGGGGTCCAAAATTTCAGAAATTCTGCGTGCATACTTTATGGATGGCCCCTATCAAATAATCGGTGAGGGTGCTGTGGATGACTTGTTTCTACCTCATTTTGCATCTTCATAACGATTTAAGTTTCCCCCTAAAACATTGACCCTCACTCATGAAATCAAAGCGTTTTGATTCTATTAGTAATTGACCGAGTTGGTCAGTGGTGGCCTTGCATAATTTAGGGGCCATAGGGGTGGAGGGTGAAAAATATTGGAAATATTCCATATGTTCCCTCTTTGTTCTATTGCGTACAAGATCGGGAGGAGATGTGAGGGTAAACTATTTCAGAAATTCTGCGTATACATGTACTTCATGGATGGCCCCCCCCTATGCACAATTATTCAGTGAAAATTGCTCTACATGTTTTGTTTGGATTTACCGATCTGGCTTACGTATACCTGAAAAAATCGATCGGTGGTTCCCGACTGCAATTCGGTGTTGAATAATCGGCCGATGGAAACGGGCTTGATGAGGGATTCCTTCCATTTTCTGATGGCAGGCGCCAGGTGGGAGGGAGGAGAGCGGGGAGAGCTGAAAGGTGTGCTGTCAACAGCAGCTCAATGGCTTCGAAAACAATAAATAATTCACCGAGAGAGGCTTGATGAGATGTACTTGTAAACGTCAGGTACCTTCTACATCATGGAGCTTCCCCTTGGGTTAACTCTCCGCTTAAATGAACGTGTCTGACAGCATCAGGTCATCTCATGACACTGGTGACGTCGCGAAGAACAACAAGTGAATAACACAAATTAATGACTTTTATCAGAATGACGTCATTACAAAATAATGACGAAATTGCAGGTGGGCGTTATTACCCGGCAGGTAATTAAAGGAAATAGTGCACGATTAAATATCTGAATCATATCATATAATGATGTTAGAGGAAACCCTAGAAATATAACAGTGGATTATGATTGGCATAAGTTTCCCATGTCTCCCGATTTTATCTATTCGCATCGACTGTGAAATCAGCAATGATTAGTGTCTTAATCTATACATACCCAGTTTATATATTTGTTAAATACAGCGTGCAGCACGTGTATATCAACCATATAATTATATACCTGTGCATGAATGTTTTGACACTTACTGGCCAGCTCTTCGGATTCCGTTCCTGCACACTGAGGTGAACTAATGGTTCATGCACTCTGTGCCACGTGAATTGTTGAAAAATGGCGTTTTTATTGATATAAACTGTACATTATATATGTAATTATATTTCATATATATATATTAGACTAGAATCAAAACCAGCTATTTTGGGTTCTCCGGGCATTTTTGAGTAAAATTTGGTAAGAAACATTTTAGGACAATTTTTGGGTGTAGATTTTTGAAAAATAATTTTACCAAGCTGAAAAATCTATATTTAGCCTTCTAACTGACAAAAAACAGGGTTACCTCTCTGCTTAAATGAACGTGTCTGACAGCATCAGGTCATCTCATGACACTGGTGACGTCGTGAAGAACAACAAGTGAATAACACAAATTAATGACTTTTATCACAATGACGTCATTACAGAATAATTACGAAATTGCAGGTGGGCGTTATTACCCGGCAGGGAATAAAAGGAAATAATGCACGGTTAAAAATCTGAATGATATCATATAATGATGTTAGAGGAAACCTTAGAAATATAACAGTGGATCATGATTGGCATAAGTCTCCCGATTTTATCTATTCGCATCGACTGTGAAACCAGCAATGATTAGTGTCTCAATCCATACATACTCAGTTCATACATTTGTTATATATAACGTGCAGGCATGTGTTTTTTGTGGAATGTCACTATATAAACTTATTATATATCAATAAATTAATTAACCGCCTAACCTCGCGAAGGCCTCGCCAAGTCTAGTCGGTGTATAATTTACACACTAATTTTGTTGTCGAGGTCAAGTATCCAAGTTACGAGGTCACCAAGGTCGCGCGTGACGTAACGTTTGTCGCAACGGTCATTCCGCTGCCTCAAATCAACAACACAAGACGTGTTTTATATATATGTATATAAAAGTTGGTTAGTTGGTTTGATTTAACATCCAGTTAACCATTACACATTCTTACCAGACTGTCTCAAGGTTCTTTTACACCACAAGGATGGTGATCGAATCTATGTGATGAGTTTAGGTAGAAATCTCACCCCTACACATTTAACGAGGTGAGAGTTATTTTACTTCTCACACCACGTAGACATTTTATGAGAAGGATTGGCCTTTGATATAGCAGTAAATCTACCACTGCTGGGGATGAAGGAGAAAAGTGGCCACAGTGGGTCTCGAACCCCCAACCTTGGGATTACAAATCCAGTGCTTTAACCACTAACCTTACTCCCCACCCCGATTAATATAAGTATATGATAATAAGGAGACATAGTGAGTTAGGCTGAAGGACATCTTTTCCTTGTTGATTTTGTTCGGACTTATTCGAACTCGGTGTATATTTCCCACACAAAACAACACGAAACAGATTCCATTCAGCCACTCTAACTGTGTCTCCATATACTACAAGATGGAGGGAGAGTGAAAGTGGTGGTCAGCAGCCCGGCTAAAACCACCTACCCGTCCTAGCGCTGTGCTTAACACGACCTCTTTTAAATGGACCCTGTGTTTTGCCGCAACCATAATGTGCATTAAGTAAAAAGCCGGTGGCGTCCTCTACCGCCAGCTGAAGACGCCGGCCACCGCCCAAAGTGTCACTTAATGCAACAGCCAGAGAGGTTCATGTCACCCCGTGTTTAGACATTAACAAGCCCTCCTCCTCACAGGTCTCCAGCACAGGTCTGGCCTGTCCAGTCTCTGTGTGTGTTCGTGCGGGGGAGGACAGGAGGACCAAAGCAGTGTCCACGAGAAAGGTGTGGGCGTTTAGGAGAAGGACTGATAAAGCGGGCTTCCACCAACCACGACAAGGCTACGACTATGGCTTTCCGACAAGGTCCACGACAGGTCTACGAGTGGAAGTCTCGTGGTTGGTGGACCTCAGTTCCCGACAAGAGTCTACGACAAGGCCACGACAGGCTGCGACTGGAAGCTTGTCGGGAGCCTTCCAACAAGGTTACGACAAAATCGAACATGTACGATTTTTCCTACGACTGGACGTTTGTCGTGGAGTGCCATGGCTTGTTGGGAGCGTGTCACAGAGGTCTACCATAGTAAATTTTGGTGGAGCGTGCACTTCCCGACACCCTCCGACAACGCTGTCGTAAAGCCTCCCTTTTTACGACAAGGCCACGACAAGCCGTGATTGGAACTTTCTTGTCGCCGCTTGTCGTAGCCTTGTTGTGGTTAGTGGACGCCTCCCTATAAGGAACTGTATTGAGATCCGTGGCCACTGAAAATATGCCATGGGTTTGGGTTGCGGAGTAATCTCACGAGGCAAAGTAGAGTGAGATTTTGTAGAACAAGAAAATGAATGATATATTTCCAGTGGCTATAGATCGAGTGTGATTCATATTTCATCTCACCCAAATCACTGTCTAATTGGCTAATGTCTGTGATATTATCCCCCTGTTGAGTATTTCTTTACAATAATGGCCGTTGAGTAAGATTATGTAGCAAGCGAAAATGAATGGCATATTTCTGGTGGGTATGGATCGAGTGCGGTTAAAATTTTACCTCACCCCTGTCACTGATTAATTGGCTTATGGATGTGACTCCATCACTAAGAGTGTTTTCTTACAATACTCCGTGGTCGTTGAGCACGAGTTCCGAATACCAAGTCTATGGAGAAAATTACCTGGGGCGAGATGAATGACTATCAGGAAGAGTGTAGGTTTATAGGGGAAAGACCTAACTCTCAGGTAGAGTGTATGTGTCTCGGGGAATGACATGACTATCAGGTAGAGTGTATGTGTCATGGGGAATGACATGACTATCAGGTTGAGTGTATGTGTCATGGGGAAAGACATGACTATCAGGTTGAGTGTATGTGTCATGGGGAAAGACATGACTATCAGGTAGAGTGTATGTGTCTAGGGGAATGACATGACTATCAGGTAGAGTGTATGTGTCTAGGGGAATGACATGACTCTCAGGTAGAGTGTATGTGTCTAGGGGAAAGATATGACTATCAGGTTGAGTGTATGTGTCTAGGGGAAAGACCTAACTCTCAGGTAGAGTGTATGTGTCTAGGGGAAAGATATGACTATCAGGTTGAGTGTATGTGTCTAGGGGAATGACATGACTATCAGGTAGAGTGTATGTGTCTAGGGGAAAGACCTAACTCTCAGGTAGCGTGTATGTGTCTAGGGGAAAGACATGACTATCAGTTAGAGTGTATGTGTCTAGGGGAAAGGCAATGACTAACGGGCAAAGTACATGTTTATAGGAAGGAGGCGGCGACTAATTTCTGTAAAGGAGAAAGGCAGGTAAAATGTTTGATGAACAGCGTAAGATGGAAGGTGCGCTAAGGCAGGATTTAAGACAGAACAATAGGTGAATTCTAAGTTGAGGCGGTAGTCTAGTTTAACCAAGGTGTGATTTTAGTGAGAGAAGACGGAATTTAATGTTAGAGAAGTAGGGATCTAGCACAATAAGTGGCGGGATCTAACACAAAAAGAAAGGAGACTTGAGGCAGGAGAAGGCAAGACCTGAGGCGATAGATGGTGCAATTCTAGGTGAAAAGAGGTGTGATTCGAGGCAAGGAGAGGTGTGATTTAAGGTGAGGGATGGTGTTATTCAGGCTAGGTTAGGTGTGATTTGAGGCGAGAGCTGGTGTGATTTAAGGTTAGAGATGGTGTGATTTGAGGCGAGTGATGGTGTGATTTGAGGCCAGAAAAGGTGTGATTTGAGGCCAGAGATGGTGTGATTTTAGGTAAAAGATGGTGTAATTTCAGGCGAGAGATCGTGTGATTTGAGATCTAAGGCAGGATGGTAACAGATTGACTTAAGATAGGGTGGAATTGAAGGCAAGAAGAAGCAGCATTTTGGGGTAGGAGGAGGTAATTAAAAGCAGCAATAATTTTATCATTGTATGAATCCATATTATCTGAACTGGTGTGCGATAATTATTATTAACCGGTCTTACTTTAGCATTCCGAGGAAAACTTGCGGAAGCAATATCAGGAAATCTCGATGTAATTCAACCCTCGAGATGACAATAAATGCTGCTAGAAAAATATACTGAGGAGGGATTTCAGGTGGAACCAGACAGAATTTGAGGCACAACAAGTTGTGATTCAAGGCAACAAAGGCAACATTTAGGCGAGAGTTAGGTATGATTTTAAGGCAAAATGAGGCGGAAAGGCAGTCAAAATGAGCCAGGACAATGGGATGTTTATGGTGAGGCGGGACGGGATTTAGCTGAGAGGGGGTGGGATTTGAGGCAGCGGAAGGCACAGATGAAGGTGGTTACGGGACGAACGGCTACGAAACAACCCCGGCCTAAGATACAATATTAATTCACCAAGACGGAGAGAATGCCGCCTCTCTGTGGCCGATAATCCCACAGAAAAACCTTTTAGGATGTCCATTTCCCTCTGCCATGATACGCATTAGGGGCATTAGAGGGAGTCAGTAATATTGTCAAAGATCCTTTGTCGTGTTGGGCCACAAGCACTTTGCCGAGAGGCGGCCCGAGAGTATATTGAGAGAACATCTTCACAAGGCTGCTTTCCCGAGCATGAGAGGCAGCCGGTATCTGAAGCCAAAGCCAAGTCGCTGACAGACCAGCTGTGAGCCTAATGGCCCAGGATAGGAGGGTGGAGGTGGGACTGGAGTAGTAAGGAAGGAGGGGAGGGAAGGAGGATAACAGGGGGTAGGGGTAAACCACCACCACCCCCACACCCAACACGCCTCTAGATCCGTCACTCTTCTTAATGTATAACAATGGCACGGGGGAGGTTGACAACACACCACCAGAAGGACATTAGGAGAATCTTCGCCGGCCTAAAACATCTCCACCCCTGCCATTAATTGTATCTTACATTATTCGTAATTACAGGAAATCTTCACACAGACAAAAAACATCTGCCAGCCTTTATAGAAGGTATAGAATGACATGCTTCTCCCACACCCCTGAGCTACTCGCCTTTGAGCTCCATCTGAAGCGGGCTTCTTAGTAGCTTCTTGTGACGCCACTCCGATCACTTTGTTTTTCTTTTTTGTATCGCATTTGAAAGGATCCTTGATGAATCTGTATAGGACCGGCGGTATTTTGTGAGGGAAACAATGCGATGGCAGGGGAAACAATACCATCTTAGTGTTGGTGTGAGAGGGAGGTCCCAGCATGTTCTCTGTGAACTGAATGCCCGAGCTGCTCAAGTATGAATAGCAAGAAGGAACCGCATCGAAACCCGTAGCCGCTGAAAATATACCATCATTTTTGGTTGCAGAGTAATCTCACGAGGCAAAGCCGACTAAAATTACGCAGCTGATCAAAATGGATGGCGTATTTTCAGTAACTACGTATCGAGTGCGGTTCAGGTTTTATCATACACCCATCACTGACTAATTGGCTAACATCTGTGACATCATCACCCATTGAGTATTTCTTTACAATACTCCATGGGCGTTGAGTACGAGTTCCCGAGGAGAGGGGATGGTGGGTATTTTAGTCCTAAGCAAATCAGTCTACACTTACCGACAGATATACAATTATGCGCCCTGGCGACTAGATTTATCAACATGTTAATAAACTTTTTGCCACTGATTTTGGAACATAGAAGCCACAACTTGTCGGCGACAGAAGGATGTCTGAAGGAGGTGGTTCACCAATCGGTGGCTCACCCTTGCCTAGCTGTCCTACATCTACCGACTACGGCTGACTACGGCCGACTACGTTAGGATGCCTTGGTGGAGACAAATTACCGTCAGTTTGTCGCCGAAAAAAGGTACATCAATGTTCTGAAATCGGTAGATGTGTATTGACCTTTAGCTCCAGACTTCAAGTAAAGTGCATCGCGCTAAGCCTTGTAAAACCAGATTGAATGACACCCAAAACATGAAGGATCCACTTTCATATCTGGCGGTGCTTTGCCTATCAAACGGGAAAATACGTGCGATGGCTTCTGACTATAGTTTGCCATTCCAGGAGCTGAGGATATGTTTGGAAAGTAGGATAGGTGAAAAGAGGATGCGATATATCATATGTACCAGTCTGATATAAACATATTCCGTTGTTGCTTTCAACTTACACATCCTTCACTGTATGTTTACTGCTTCACAGAGCTACTGAAAGAAAATTATATCAGGAATAATATTTTCCCTATGACGATAACCCCAGACCCTCTTCAGGGCCTGCTTTCTCTTGACACAGTATCATCCAAGGGTCCCTCTCCTATAGGGCACAGAGTGATGGCTAGTTCCGCCATCACCCGCCAGGAAATGGTAAGATAGTGCCACTGTAGTTAAGGAGCAAGTAATATTATCGGTTGTTATAATATATACATGATGTTGAGACAAGGTGAAAATTCCTGTATGGTAAGCCCCAAAAGCATTTTTTTTATAAAATTTTGATAAAATCCATTGAAATATGGAAATGAAAATAAATTTCGAAACATTACAAAGTTTATATGATTCGAGATAAGTATGAAAGGTTGTGGCGTCATGTAATGTCCAGTCTGCGTAGTTTTTATTGTATATTGTGTATTGTGTAGTCTTCTATGATGTGACAATCCCGTGGAAGATCGCCAGGAAACTGGTGAACGTGTAATGTCTTTAATTTGTTGAATAACAAAAATAAAAATTTGATAACTGGACCCGGCACCTTGTGTTTTGGTAAGCATCGGAGGGAGGGGGGATGGCCGCTTTGTTGTTTGGTTGTTTGGTTTGATTTTGCGTCCAGTCAACCATTATAGGTCCTTTCCAGACTTTCTCAAGGTTCTTTTACACCACTAGGGTGGTGATCAAATCTATGTGATGAATTCAGGTAGAAATCTCACCCCTACACATTTACCGAGGTGAGAGTTCTTTTACTTCCCACACCACATAGACATGGTATGAGAAGGATGGCGTTTGTTATAGCAGTAAATCTACCACTGCTGGGGGTGGGACTCGAACCCACAAAGTCTTACAACCTTGAGTTTACAAGTCTGGGTGCTGTTTAAGAAGTTACGAGGGAGAATTGGTCTGGACGATAGGAGACCAGCCGCGAGGGAGGACACTGGGGAGGATCCGGTGTGAATATCGTTTAATAAGGGAGGTCCTGCGTGGACTCTCCTCTCCTTGCTGTAAAATCTCCTAACTTTGACCCAGATCGTCTGTGGAAGGAGATCAGCGTCGGACACGGCAGGGCACCAGTGTATTCAGTCCTGCGGCTACTTCCGTTGATAGTTCTCTGATACATTGGATAATATAAAATCAATTTTTCGTTAAGATTTATTTATATTTATAATGTATTTTCATAATAGAAATATCTTTTATAGGTAGTACAATATATTAGACCTTTCCTGAACAGTTGTCACATCTCAAATATAGTGTTTTAATCGAAATACATAATTGAATCGACCATCTCCCTGGTTATCGCTCACTCTTGTCATTGAAGTCAATGTCAGACACAGTGTCACTATAGTATACCACAGTGTCGCATTCTTGTGGTGAGGGAATCATCGTATCGGATCAGTGCGACATCTGGTGAACATTGTTAATACTTTTCCCGCCGCTTCTTATAAAGCTAGGTGTATAGCACAGACACACACACATATATATATATATATATATATATATATATATATATATATATATATATATATATATATATATATATATATATATATATATATATAATTTTGCTTCCAAAGAAGATGCATGGGCTGGGATTGTTGGTAAATAAATTTTATTAACTATTAAAAGTATTGTTTTATACCCCTCTTAAATCATATGCAATTATTTTTTAACTATAACATTGTTAAAGTATTTAGCAGGTAACTGTATGTACATACAGTAGAACCCCGCCTAACGGACACCCCGCATAAGTGCACAACCCGTGTAAGCGGCCACTTTTGTTCGGAACGGAAATTTTCCCTCTATTAGATGTTTAATTTAACCCCCGCGTAAGTTGACACCCCGCATAAGCGGACACCACACGTAAGCGGACACCCCGCGTAAGCGAACAGTTATTTCGGTACAAAGAGGCTTAAAACCCTGTGTAAGCAGACACTTCTGATGTGCACCCTACCAAAAATGGATTAATCTGTGTTTTTTTATGAGTGTGTTTTAGTATATTCATAGAAAATACATTTATAATTCAAAGTTGAATAACGGATTCAATTAATATATGTTGAAAAATCGATTTCAGATTTACCATCCCCTCTGTCTCTCCTACATATGGGTATATAACACTTCAATATTGGTCTGGGAGAAACTTGAAAACCCCGCGTAAGCGGACACCCCGCGTAAGCGGACAGTTTGGCCCGGAACGGAGGGTGGCCGCTAATGCGGGGTTTTACCATATATGAAGAAGTAAAAATATATCTCCAGTCTATCAACTTATTCATTTATTAGAGTTTATATTTTTCGCATTCAACTCTAAGACACTTTCAAGTAATTGACATTTCACAAAATATCTATGCATATTCATTAACATTAGAAAAATGAGTTAATCTTTATCAGAAAAAAAAGTAAAAAAAAGTATCTCATTAATCCACTAACTGATTTATAAGAATAAAAAAAACTTTCCTATTTGAATATGTTTTTAGATATGTTTATATTTGGCATAATAAATGTAGTGATCACCTTTATATCTTACCAGGGACAGAGGTACAAGCTCCCTGTACGACACCCCCTGTACGTGTCGTTTAATTGTCCGTTTTTGGACGACGTAGGACCATGTGGAGGACAATCGTCCACTGGGGGATAAATTTGTTAAACGATATTTCATGCCTCACTACTGATCCTCTCCCTCGTTTGTCCTTCGGGAATTCTCCTAGCCCTTATTAAACGATATCAGGCCAAGGAGAATCGAACGACCATTTATTTTCTCCCTCGTAAGTTCTTAAACAGCACCCTGGTGCTCTAACCACTGAGCTAACTCCTCACCCCGGGATGGCCGCGTTCCTAACACAATAGCTATGTGCCCTATAATACACCGACGTTTGCTCACAACCCAACTACTGCAATTCAAATTTTCTCTTTCATTCGTGACATAAACTGTCGGTCCGCTGTCACTACTGCGGGAGAAAAGAAGAAGAAATGAAGCCGGGTTTGTGTAAAATGAAGTCATTTAAAGCTGACATGGAGCACCTCACGAGCTACTCGCAGTGATGAATCGGGTGTCAGTCTTCTGAGCAATACAGGCGTGACTTGATACACTCAATGATGTTTTATCACCTTACATTCGTGTCATGTACGAGAAATCGTCAGGAGTTTACAATAGATATGAAGCCTAGTCGGGGCCAGCTTGTTTTCATTTTATTTGAAGTGTGACTCCTTGACCCGATCATGTTAAACTCAAACTGTCTGATATATTTCAACATTTCAGATTTCTCAATTGGCTATTGTTCACATTACTTGTTGTCCAACCTCGTTGTTTCCCCTTGGTTTCAATGTAATAATATATCCACACTATGCAAAGTGTCATGAGAAATAGTATTTGAGCTAAATGAAATAATGATTTTTCTTAATTTGGGTATATAGTATATATAGAACGACCTACCATGCTTGTACAAGCCACAAAACTCGATAATAACTTACGGTTTGTACGGAACTCGGCGTAAACGCCTCGTTCTGTACTAACCCTAAATTATCATCTCATTTTGTATCTTGTACAGCATGGTCAGGACGTTATATACCTGTATGAGAGATGTTTTGGGTGTTTTAAAGCGGTATACATGTGGGAATAAGTAGCCATGGTCAGTCAGGAGGTGGGTGTGTCTATATATACCTGTATGAGAGATGTTTTGGGTGTTTTAAAGCGTTATACATGTGGGTATAAGTAGGCATGGTCAGTCAGGAGGTGGGTGTGTCTATATATACAGTAGAACCCCGCGTAAGCAGACACCCTCCGTTCCCGGCCAAAGTGCCCGCTTACGCAGGGTGTCCGCATTACACGGGGTTAAATAAACATCTAATACAGGGATCCATTCCGAGCAAAGGTGTCCGTTAACGCGAGGTGTTCGCTTACACGGGGTGTCCGTTAGGCGGGGTTCTACTGTACCTGTATGAGAGATGTTTTGGGTGTTTTAAAGCGTTATACATGTGGGTATAAGTAGGCATGGTCAGTCAGGTGGTGGGTGTGTCTATATATACCTGTATGAGAGATGTTTTGGGTGTTTTAAAGCGTTATACATGTGGGTATAAGTAGGCATGGTCGGTCAGGAGGTGGGTGTGTCTATATATACCTGTATGAGAGGTGTTTTTTGGTGTTTTAAAGCGTTATACATGGGGGTATAAGTAGGCATGGTCGGTCAGGAGGTGGGTGTGTCTATATATACCTGTATGAGAGGTGTTTTTTGGTGTTTTAAAGCGTTATACATGTGGGTATAAGTAGGCATGGTCGGTCAGGAGGTGGGTGTGTCTATATATACCTGTATGAGAGGTGTTTTTTGGTGTTTTAAAGCGTTATACATGGGGGTATAAGTAGGCATGGTCGGTCAGGAGGTGGGTATGTCTATATATACCTGTATGAGAGATGTTTTTTGGTGTTTTAAAGCGGGTATACGTGCGTGTTTGGTGTTGAGGGGGGATATATATATTTTTTTAAAACTTTTATTTATGCTGGCCAAAGCTCAGCTTAGTAGCAGCTGGTTTTAATGCAAGACCAGAATATTTACATTCAGTTCATTCTCCTCGGTTTCACAGTTGTTCTACAGTATATATATGTAACATATGTACCAAGACAATTTTCCCAATGCTAGCATAGCGAATTAGACAAGATGAAAGCGCAGTAGTATCTCAATTGCATAATAAAGAACAAGATGGTAGGAATTTCTATCACAGATTGCTGGGGACCAGGGAACGGCACACCAATTTTAGTCTACGGTATGAGCGCCTTCAACCTATTCTTCAAGAAGATTTTGAAACTATCATAAGAGTCTATACATCGAGATTCATAGTATAAAGTCAGTCAGTAGGTGGGTGTGTCTATATATACCTGTATGAGAGATGTTTTGGGTGTTTTAAAGCGTTATACATGTGGGTATAAGTAGGCATGGTCAGTCAGGAGGTGGGTGTGCCGCCGTTGTATTGGTATTCGATGACGCCGTGCGGACAGTGGACACACTCCCACAGGCTGAATCCCAAACCTCCCTGCGGCCAAGTCTGTACTCAGTCCACAACCTACCCTCCCACCCCCATCCCCTCCCCCCTCCCACTTCAGCATGCCCACCTCCTGCCACATGCCCTGAAAACACAGCCTGCCCACTGAACTCTGTTGTGTGTGAGTGTGTGGACACTGGAGAGGCCTGCTAATGTTCCGTACCCGCCAACCCTTTATCACGCACAGCAACCAACACCACACACTTCTC
This sequence comes from Alentia gelatinosa, assembly GCA_950022655.1. Taxonomy (NCBI): domain Eukaryota; kingdom Metazoa; phylum Annelida; class Polychaeta; order Phyllodocida; family Polynoidae; genus Alentia; species Alentia gelatinosa. The sequence goes on along the minus strand of OX465584.1, from coordinate 13,199,469 downwards.
CTGTGGATCGGTCGATGCGACAAGATAACTGGTTTTGTGTGCAGCCCTGGCCACGTCTGGTCTGTGGTAGACTTGCTCAAGTCTTTGATTATGAACATTCATTAAATGATTAATCACAATCATAATAAAGTTCATTATAGTATTTATCCTACCCCTAATATAAAATCCGATAGGCTTAACATTGAGTTTCTGAATGCCACGCTGACTGGCATACGGAGTTTTATATGCCACTAGTGGCATACAGAATTGTTATCATATATTATTCCAAAATCGAGGAGAGGGGGTAGGATAAGATCAAAACCTGATTCGTTTCAATCTTGGCCACCGCATTCCACTCCTGGAGTTTTGGCTCCGAACTTCACTCGGCTTCGCCTGGTGAAATCACTAAGCCAAACTCCAGTCGTGGCATACAGTGGCCATTGTTAAAACTCATCCAGTTTTACGATAATATCCTTCTCTGACTGGCCCATGAATCCTGTATCCCAGCGAGGAGGTAGCCATAGTATGCAGGGATTGGAGCCAGTCTAGGTCTGTGAGTGTGTATGTGTGTGTCGGGGGAGGTGGGGGTGGCCCACGGCGGGTGGCAGCTTTTGGGTAGAGAGTAAGGGAAATTGGGTGGCAAGTGCTTGTGGTGTAGGATGTACTGCCAGCCAGGTAATGGATAGTGGGCTGCAGGTGGCTGATGGAGATTAGTATATATTGGTGTTGCTAGGTGATTGGTAGTGAGTAGATGGGGAACAGCATTGGGTGGCAAGTGCAAGAAGGAAATGGACAGGTAAGGATAATAATAATAATAATGATAATAATGATAATAATGTTAATAGTGATAATAATGATAATAATGATAATAATAATAATGATAATAAAAACAACAACAACAATAATAAATGATAATAAGGCACTGCATCGAGATCTGTAGCTGCTGAAAATACGCCATGAGTTTTGGTTGTAGAATAATCTCACGAGGCAAAGCAGAATGTGATTAAATAACATATCAAAACGAATGATGTATTTCCATAGGCTCCAGATTGGGTTCAGATTTTATCTCACAGCTATCAATAACTAATTGGCTAACATTTGTGACATAATCACATATCGAGTTTTTTTTTACAATACTCCATGGGCGTTGGGTACAAGTTCCTAATGTTAAGTCTAAAGTAAAAAGTACCAGGGGTGAAATAATAGAAGGTTGATCAACTTGATGGATGCTGACATATGTGGTTGAAAGTGGTTGTCAGAAAGTGCATGATAAACAATGAAGATAGGAGGATAACAGGTGGCAAGGAGCAGCTTGGATGACAGGTGGTGGGTAGCAGTGGATGATTGTCAGGCGACAGATGAGAGAGTGGATGGTGGTAATAGGCAGCAGGTGACAAACAGTGGGTGGCCGATGATGGGTGGCTAATAGTGGTTGGTTCTCAGTTGATGGGGGGCTGATGACAGCTGACAGACATGATGCAAGAAGCTGGTGGCTGTTAGAGGTGGCTGATGGTTGGTTGGTTGGTTTGATTTAACCTCCAGGTAACCATTATAGGTTCTTACCAGACTTTCTCAAGGTTCGAATCTATGTAATGAATTTAGGTAGAAATCTCACCCCTACACATTTACTGAGGTGAGAGCTCTTTTACTTCCCACACCACATAGACATTGTATGAGAATGACTGGCCTTTGATGTAGCAGTAGATCTACCACTGCTGGGAATGAATGGCTGGTGACAGCTAACAATCATGATGCAAGTGGCTGGTGGGTGGTATGCTGCTTTTAGCATGTGGCAGTAGCATGTACAGTGGGTGGCAGACTAAGAAGGAACCTCATCGAGATCCGTAGCCACTGCAAACAAGCCATGAGCTTTGGTTTGCGATATAATCGCACTCGGCTTTGCCTCCTGAGATCACTCCACAATCAAAAACTCATTGCGTATTTTCAGTGGCTACGGATCGAGTGTGATTCACATTTCACCTCACCCAAATCACTGACTTATTGGCTAACGTTTGTGACTTCATCCCCCATTAAATTTTTATAATACTCCATGGGCGTTGAGTACGAGTTCCCAACTTAAAGTACAGTAGAACCCTGCTACTGGGACACCTCGCTTAATTAAGAGAGCACCCGACTGAAGGGGTCAATATGCTCGGAACAGAAATTTGTATTTAGTTCATCTTAACCTCGCTTAAGGGGGAACCCCGCTTATAGGGCGACTTTCCTAGGAACGGAAGGTGCTCCCCTTAAGCGGGATTTTACTATATATATAGGGGAAAAAATACAACAGGGGTGACATAAAGTGGATAGAGGCCCACAGTGGGTGGCAGGCTACATGCGGGTGGCGGTCGCTGTTGGGCGGCGGAGGGTTGCGGGTGGCGGCCGGCGGACATTCGACACGTGCCCGCCCCTCCCCCCGACACCCCGACCCGGGCCGGACCCCTCCCGCACCCGGGAGACCCTAATGAGAAAGGCGTGTCGCCCCGGCCCTCCGGCCCGCTAATGTGCCTCCCTACAGTCTCTATAATGTATGGCCGGCGTGGCCGCATTATTTATCAGAAAAATGGGAAATGCTTGTGAAGGCGGCGCTGGAGGGGGCGAGGCTTTTAGGCCCGGATGGCGGCCAGGCCGTGGTCGGAATGGGAATGGATACAGCGCAATCTGGCCACTTACCGCCCAGGCCTACTTAGCACGACCCCACTCACCACTGCCACCACCACCACCACCACCACCCTCACCACCACCACTCACTGCTTCCTGAAGCCCGGGCGGCGGACCACTGCCACAAATGCCTTTTTTTGAAGGTATGATTCTACAATCATACTGTGGGGGCAATCATACCCGCGAAAGTTGAAAGTTTTTTTCCGCAAGATACTGTTAATCAGGAGCATGTAGGTTCAGGGGTTTATATACCTGTCAATCACGTGGTTCGTCATTGCTGGTGTACTTATGTGTACACGGTCTGAGAATCCGTCTATAGAACATGATTAATGTATTATTTTGCGGGCGGGCGGTCGTAAGCCGCGAGAGTTGACGCGTTGTAATACACGAGTGATAGCAAGTATATGACGTCGTCAACCTCGAGTGGTTTACAGAGCCAACTCTCCAAAAAATCATCGATTGTTGTATTTCTTAACCATGGTCATTAATCATAATTTCTACTCCTCGAAATTTGATAATAGGTGTGGAAAAGCCTTTTATCCTACCCCTAATAAAAAAACTCCATAGGCTTAGCATGGGATTTGTTTATGTCACGGGTGTGACATAAAGTGTTGTTTATGCCACTACTTTCTGATACTGAAAAGATATGGAAACGGGGTAGGATAAACCATATAGGTGTGGTTTATGGCCACTAGTAAGCAATGGGTAGTGGTTTCCTGTGACCCCATACATTTTCAGATAGGGAATATGAATGGGGCCGCAGGTCCTGGTAAGAACTTCAGTCAAATATCACCTGCCGTCAGGGACCCAAAGATCATAAAAGGATTAATAAACACATCTCTATAAAATAGTACTGATTGGAAGGTTTTTTTGCCTTTTTATCAATTACATGTATTCACAAATTCCAGGAAGACATTTAACCACATTGGGCGTTTTTACATGCTTCTGTTGCGATATAATCTGTCAGTAATTCAACCTATCAACAGACATACAGACAGTACAGGAGATATACTGAACAAGTAACAATACACTGAGTAGTATTTTCTATATATTCGGAGTCACATCTAATAATGCTATTTGTGGAAACCCTGTCTAACAAAACCAAATTTTGTTAGACAAGGCATTGCATTCATCCAATCTAAAGAGGAATGATACACAATATATCAAATATTTTAGGGTCATTGCATTCATTCATTCTAGATAGGAAAAATATATGATATATCAAATGTTTTAAGTCACCTTTTCCCATTTCCGTGTCTAAATCGTGCCCAAATTATGCCAGCATTTCACCTACACCCCAATGAATAGAGGAGCATTGGAGAGAAGTAAGTGCCATAATCTTCAACAGAGCATGAGCTTCGCTTGGCGGCAGATCCCGCAGGCTATGCTTGGAGAGTGCACCACCATCCGCTCCTGCGCTGGGCCACGGAATCTGGGGACTGGCAGAGATGTGATGTTCGGGGGTTTAGCGCCGAAACAACAGCCAGGGTCATATCGACTGGCAGAGAAGTTGTGGTGTTAGTTGGAAACGGTGGTACGTGTGAGAGCGATGGATCAATTATTTGATTTAAGTGATGTTTAACCCTATGGATACACTGCCGGGTGAACAAAGCATGTCCTGAAATATGCCAGCCTGGGTCTGTTGAATAATGTAGGATCGTAAATGAAGACCCTTTTCTGTACCTCGTACAAGGGGTTATCGTTTGATAATATTCAAGTATGTTTGCTATGAGAGTCTTAGTCGTCCATAAGGTTGTCCATACGTGTTGAATAAAGTTTGCCCTCATCGTTCCTGGGTCTCTATGGCATACAGAAAAGGGTCTTCATGAACGAGCCTAGATTATTCAACAGCTGGTGTCATTTCACCTGCAGTAGTACGCTGGGGCTTTTGGAGCTAGGTAACTCATGTCATTTTACGACTGTTTCAGTCTCATATCGGCCGTGGTGACATTTTACCATAATTCTATTTTATAGTTTTACATGGTGTTATCAAAATATTCACATTATTTCATAAAATGAAATAGCAACGACTGAAAATTCCAAAAAAAGATGGCTCAAGGTATCATAGCGTAGGAGGCCCCGGAATCCCTAAAGGCATCATGGCGTTCCATGCCTGGGAATTTCTCGAGGCATCATGGAGTACTATGCCTGGGAATGTCTCGAGGCATCATGGCGTACTATGCCTGGGAATGTCTCGAGGCATCATGGCGTACTATGCCTGGGAATGACTCGAGGCATCATGGCGTACTATGCCTGGGAATGACTCGAGGCATCATGGCGTACTATTCCTGGGAATGTCTCGAGGCATCATGGCGTACTATGCCTGGGAATGTCTCATGGCATCATGGCGTACTATGCCTGGGAATGTCTCAAGGCATCATGGCGTACTATGCCTTGGGAATGTCTCGAGGCATCATGGCGTACTACGCCTGGGAATATCTCAAGGCATCATGACGTACTATGCCTTGGGAATGTCTCAAGGCATCATGGCGTACTATGCCTGGAAATGTCTCAAGGCATCATGGTGTACTATGCCTTGGGAATGTCTCGAGGCATCATGGCGTACTATGCCTTGGGAATGTCTCGAGGCATCATGGCGTACTATGCCTGGGAATGTCTCAAGGCATCATGGACTATTCCTGGGAATGTCTCAATGCATCATGGCATACTATGCCTTGGGAATGTCTCAAGGCATCATGGCGTACTATGCCTGGGAATGTCTCAAGGCATCAAGGCGTACTATGTCCGGGAATGCCTCCAGGGATCGTATAGCACAGCGAATGGTTTATCCCTAGCCACTGCATTGGAACTACCCTTTCAGATTGTTGTCAATGAGTTCCAGTTCGTTTTATATTAGTTTCAAAAGGAAGTATAGAAATAATCATATTAATCTAACTTCATTTTTGAGCAAATGCGTGGGAGGTATTATCACCTAAACCCGGAAAGTTTCAACTTCATGTTGTTCACGTTTTATTGAAGTATTATCAATTGGTTAAGAGATGATGTGATGCACATCAATCTCATTTCAATATAGAGTGAGCAGATTTTGGACGTTTCTCATTATACTTTTACCACACAAAATACGGTACGTTCAACTACACATTTACCAATGACAAATTCATATGACACAGACCAATGAAAGCAGATACTGCAAGATCAAAGGTCCGGAAATCCCGCTTGTATATAGCAAACGAATAATGAAAAATCTAATATTCTTCTGATGGGCCTGACCCATTTAATCATTGTATTCAGGGTGACTGTCCCTGAGGGATTCCTATGACTTGAACAATAAATATTATCACGTATCTAACGTACAGAGCATCAGGTGATGAAACGAACCACGATTTTATCCATCGGCAGATCTGTGTTGGGCATCGATATGATAGCGTTGTATACATCACAAAATACGAGATGTTGAGCAACAGGTAGTAAAATCATTTTAAAAGTTTGTAAAGTTTAATGGATTTTTTGTCTAAATTGTACGTAAATCATGGAAGTAGGTAGGTTAAAATATCCAAATAACATCCGGTTTTCTACGACGTAATGTAGAGTTATAAATATATCAATATGGATGCTTACCTGTCGCGTGCGATAGTGATAGTAAATAGGATGTAAAAGTAAAAGGATTGTAGTGTGATATAGGGTTAAATTTATACTCTGAAAACTTGCCATTTATTTGTTTTATAATTGACCTGCATAACGTCTAAAACAAATTAGTTTTTCCTGTTGGAATACCTGCTGTCACATTCACGATTTTCCTAATTCCATATAACACGCCTTGGCCTTATGCGTAAGGACAATTGATGATAGTGCTAAAATTCTTTATAAACACTTGCATCCTAGAGGAAATCAAGCCATCCTATGCCTATTCCCTAGTAGTTCTTATATAAGTGTCGAGTGGAGCTTTTGGACATTTGCATCTAATGCGTGCTCATCACAAAGAGTATGTCTTAGCCTGTGTTCCAGGGGCCTGTTGAATAATCTAAGCTCGTACATGAAGACCCTTTTCTGTATGCCAACGAGACCCAGGGACGATGTGGGTCATCTTTATTCAACACTGATGAAGCTAATTAGATATAAGTGAAACGTTGTGACCGCTCTTGATACAATTCATTTACCATCATATGTACCACTTGGTTCAATAACAACCAACTTCAAATAAATTTACTGTGTCTGTCTTTTTGTGATTTTGAAACCACTTGAATTAATTTAACACTTATGGACGACCTTTGGTCAGGAAGGACAGTCTTAACGAACGAGGTTGAATATTATCAAACGATAACCCTCGTACGAAGTCTCCCTTCACCCTGTACTTTCGTTGGAATAAGTTATCAACAGAACCCTGATTTGTATTCAACTTACCTCTAGTTATCTCTAGGCTGGACAGGGAGAGGCTTGCATGTGCCAAGGTAGTGTACAGGTAAATCTGGAGTCTACAGTGGAATTAACATAATGCGATTCATGTACCTCATAGGGTGTTTGTCTGAGACATAGCCTGGTGAGATTTTGTACTGGAACATAATCTCCTCATCTGAATGGTTGCGTTCCATTTTCTGATGCAAGTATCCCACCCCCTTTAATTGTTGGTGATGATTACCCCTTACGAGGTACAGTATCTTAATATATATTGATTTTGAACACGTTTAAAATTTATTGGTGAGTTTCCTGCATGTTTCCTGCTCGATGGTGCGACACAGGCTAACATTGATAAGTTACAACGCCTACAAAACCGAGGACTTCGGATAGTAATGCAAGCCCATGTCAGAGTCATGGGTATTGAGCAACTGCATGAAGAGTGTAAAGTAGAAAAGCTGAAGGTAAGAAGGTCTAGGCAGCTCATGTGTATATGCCATAAATTGTCAAAGAAACCTGAAAATATTGTACAAAGGAATGTCCGAACAAGGGCAGATTGCAAGGTAAAGTTCAGGGAGTACAGGTTTAAGGCAGATGGTTATAGGCGCAGTCCGATGTACAGAGGATTGGTAATGTGGAACAAACTAAGTGAACAAACGCAAAAAGCTGTGACTAAGTCCTCATTCAAATTATTAGTTATACAAGAACTTGCAGACATGTAGATGCAGGTTGATTCGTTGAGTGGCAAACATATCCATTGTCACAAGTTGTGTATATATACTCATCCAACCTCTCATTATCATAACATGTATTGACTATGTTTACAATTTACTGTTACATGTAAAACTGTTTACTGTTTCATGGAAGATCTGTCACATATGACAGAATGAAATAAAAGCAACCAAAAAAAAAAAAAAAAAATGGAACCATTGCCGAGTCGCAGGCTAATTACCCAACCTCGCCAATACGAAGCCAGCAAGTATGATCACATCACACCTCTCACAAAATCAGCACTTTGCCATGAATTTTTGGTACCAAAAGAGAATTGTCTGTGAAGTACACCCGTTTCAAGTATACATTAGTCTCTATGTGTGCACCCCGCTTTTTGTTGTGTAAAGGAATCTGATAAAAGCTACAACAGTAACTTTATTTATCTCGGCATGGCATCACGAGACATGGATTGTTCATGAATTCTACATTTAGTGCGTGAGATATTGCACTGTGAGCATTAGTGAGCATTAGTTATAAGTTTGTATACATACATGTATACGATACAAGTCCATAAACATCTAGATATCAGGCACTTACAAACACAGGTAGGTGGTGAAAGACTATGGTATCACAGTAAGATGTGGTATTACCGAAACAATTTATTTTTATACACATATGGCCAAACGTCTCTGAAATACTCCTCGCTGCTCGGGGTGCAGTATAAATGATGTTCTGGTTAACTGAGACGTTGTGAATGGGCTATGAATCAATGACTTAATAAGTGAATAAAATGGCGGGTAGTTTCGTCTTTCTAAGGATTTGATACATCTGTCTGAGGCGTAGGGATGTAGTTCTCGGCCTTTTTTTTTAACATAGATACATACCTCCATCTTTGGCGTCGGGACATATTTTATGTAATAAAAAAAGACCTCGAACTTCATTCATACGGGCTCAGTAACCACGTTTTCTCTTAGTAAGGATATACCCGATTTCCAATCACAACACATCACTCGCAGAAGTCCTACCTTGGACGTTCTCTGATGGTTTTGGCTCTCGTGGGATTATCACAACACAGCAACTGCCAGGGCCATATCCCAGTGACGTTCTTGTTTGTTAAGTGGGATTCACACGATGGGACAAATGGACCTGAGACCGGTGTGCTTCACACATTTGCACCAGTCGGCTACTATTTCCAGCTGGGTACAAAGTATCACAGATTGGGGTGTTCTACAGTCTTAGGGTAACATGGCGGATTCAATTCACATGGGAAGACTTAACAGGTACATAGTCTCACCCCTACACCCTTGCACAGAGTACACAGGGTAAACAGGGTACACAGTCGCTGACACAGGGTACTTCCCTGTGTGAATATGTGTTATTTGGCCCACAGATTGGAGGAGAATGTGTGAAATACATTTGTCTCACCAAAATGCCCCTCTGAATTTTAAACCTGTTTAAAGTAAAAAATCTCTTTTTAGGGGTGATTGTCGCCGACAATTGCAAGGGAAAAAGTTGTCTCAGCAAAATGGAACCCTGTCATTCACATGAGGAGATTGTGTTCCAGTACCAAATCTCAACAGGATTTGTCTCAGACAAACAGCCTGTGAGGTACGCGAATCCCACCGTGTGAATCCCACTTGAATGCGTGCTTGCACAGGCTATATACATTATCTACAGTTTAGAGGGTCCATATAGACTTTCAGGGTACTGCATACATACTATCACTTCACTATCTGTGTGCTATTCACTGATATTATGAGAACAGAGCAGTGAGCCAGTGTCTCAGTGTCTTAGAGGCGTACCCAGCTGACCATGACCAATCACTCAAGACCAAAATACCTCAAGACCCATTGGTGCTTGATGTGTTTGGATCTTAGATAGGCAGTTACAGAATGGCAAGTTGATTGGGTGCAATCAATCAGAAAATTCATAGGCTAAATCTAACACAAACGTTTGAATTGTTATTCATTTATAATTGCACGCTCATTCATCTATGATGAACATACTATTTGCTCCTAGTTTAACATACCAATAAGTGTAAGTCTAATTGAACAAATTGGACGTTAAACTACCCAAACAAACAAAACAAACAAACCAATAAGTGTTGGTTATGAGTGGTATGTGTTGACATGCCATGTGATGTAGACTACGTCCTACTGCCACGTGTTGAAACCAATGGAATCAGTAGCCAGTGTACCCGGCCCTGAGCAGGGGTGAATACTTTACCTATGGAATCAGATACTGCAGCTACGGTCATAACACCATCGGTTTAGCCTCTATCAGGGTTCATTGAAAGTATCTAGAGGCAGATCACAGTCCCCATATCTCCCACACACTTACCGTTTGCGTTGCTGGCCTGATTCTCCTTGTCTGTCACCTCGTTGCGTGGCTGAGTGGGTTTCTCCTCGGTCATTGCTGCGTGTCGTCGTCTCGGCCGAGTTAAGCAAACTCCGTATTGAGGGGAGGGAGGAAGGGTGGGGCTGGCAGCAAGGCTTTCAAAGACTGTCTACCGTATCACTGTTCCCCTGTTACTGGCACTGTTTCTAGTACTGTCCCTGACACTGTCCCTGACACTGTCCCTGGCACTGTCCCTAGTAGTGTCCCTGGTATTATCCCAGATAATGTCTCTGTGCTCGGAGGGTTCACCGTTGTGTCCTGCTGGCCTCTCTCCCCAACAGGTGTTTTGATTGTAAGTAAACAAATAATGCTATAACGATCAGGCAGTTGATTCGAGCTATACCGATTCTGTCCACTCAGTAGGGAGGAGGGCACAGGATCCAGGTGGCAGTTAGAAATCAGTGAGGCGTAGCGGCGTCACGGTGAGTTGTGCTGCAGAGTGGGGCAGGCACAGAGCCACGTGGTGGTGGTGGTTGTGGCTGTGGTGACAGCGCTTGTGTTGGTGGGCGGGGCGTTCGTGAAGTATCCTCTCGTGGTAGTAGTAGTACTCTCTCTCCGTCTCTCCGTCTCTCGCTCTCTCGAACCCGGCTCCCGCGCTGATCAGTACACAGCGGTCAGTGGGTGGGTGACGGACTGACTGACTGACAGCACTCAGATGCCCGCCGGGGTATGAGTGGTGGGCGGGCGGGCGGTAGACAGGGTTGACAGCAGGGGCTATCCGTCTACCCGTAGACGACGATCCAGTCACTGACCCTCCCGGCTCTCGCAGGAGGAGGACGGCACCGTGGAGGCACTGCTGAGGACACTGGGGGTGGTGAGAGAGAGGGGTGTGTGTCTCCTGTATGCTATATGCAGGCGGTCCTAACCCTACGTGCTCGCTAGATCACACCACACCACACACAGCCTGAAGGGCGTCCGGCGCGTTGCCCTGGAGGAGGAGCAGGAGGAGGAGGAGCAGTGGCTGACTGCTGAAGGCGGTCTGCTACGCCTGCCCTGGAGAAGGCTGCTGGAGGAGCGATGGCGGCAGCGGGCGGCGCGGCGGGCGGGCGGATGGTTACTGGATGTGACGCCAGGGCCAGAAAACGGGGTGCCCAATGCGCCGGTGCTGCCAATGTGGCGACTGGCGGCGGGTGCAGGGTGAACGGGGCCCTGGAGGGGGGTGTGGCAGGCTGGCTGGCTGGCTGGCTCTCTGACTGCTGCTGAGAGCCTACGCGTGGGACTGACTACTGACTACACAGCACTGGCCTGGCAGGGACCGGCAGCACTGGTTTAAATACCGTGGAGAGGAGAGCGGTAGGGTAGGGTAGGGGCAGTTCGGGTGGGGGCAATGCTGCTGGGTAGTAGGGTGGTGTTGGGAATCCGTGCTTACAGTCTGCGACCAGTGAATAACCTACTCAGACAGCTACTGTGTGAATGTACCTCCACTACCACCACAACCTCCCCACCCACCCACCTACACCAACCCACCCACCCACCCTCCCACCCTCCCACCTCCTAGCCAGACCCACTCCAGTACGCCCAGACACAGACACAGGGGGCGTAGCACTCTGGAGCCACGCCCACCTACTGAGTGTGGTCGTCTTCGTATAAACATGGCCGTAACCCTCGCTCCGCCCTCACCCCGCCCCTCCATTCCCCAGGGGACTTGGCATGGCGGTTTGCTGGAGGATCCCACTGATGGCTGACCTATGAACTGTTACCCGCTAGGTTTAATCAGTGCCCCCAGAGCATCCGTGATTAAACTATTATGTAATTATAGCTAAGGCCAGGCGTCCACCTACTACCATAGACATTTAGACCTACCGATATGGCACCGATACAAAAAGCAAATATCGGGGACATATCGGGAAGGTGCAAAGTATCGTAGGCATATGTCTAGACATGCCAATCCACCACGCATTGTATGGGGTTTTAATCGATGTCTAATCGCAGAAACGTGGTCAATTGTCCCGATTTTGGGTGACCTTCCGACGCGATTTTGATTTTTTTATCGGAAGGTGCATCGTAGACCATATCGAAGCCATATTGTAGTAGGTGGACGCCGAGCCTAACTGAACTCTCTAATTATTTCTCATTTCTGTACATGAAAACTGACCCTATATCCAGATAAAAAACAGGTCTTGAATTTTATTTTCTCTATGCAGTTCACCCATATCCACGGATCTGTATTTGTTATTCCACGCCTTATTCAATATGGATGAGGCATTGCATCGAGATCTATATCCACTGACAATATGCAAACCAAAATGAATGCCTTATTTTTAGTGGCTATGGATCGAGTGCAGTTCAGGTTTTATCTCACACCTATCATTGACTAAATGGCTAACATTTGAGGCATCATCCCCCACTGAGGATGTTTTTTTCATAATTTTTCGTGGGCATTGAGTACGAGTTTCCAATGTTAAATCTACGAGAAAAAAGATCAGGGGTAAGAAAAATGTATATGATGGCTTTTCTAGGACTATAGGCCTGTTTCTATTGTCCGACGAAACGTGTGTAGATTTTTTTTAGTTACACAGAAAGTCTGTCGGTGTACGTAGGTAAAGAAAAAATCGGTGAGGATTGTAGATTTCACTCAGTGACCAAGCTTTAATTCAGTGGTGGGTGGTGCCACATTGCATAATCTAAGCAGAAACAGTCGTGGGTCATTTCACAAGCTGGGTCGTTTCCATTGACCGATTTCGGGTCAGCAGTGCCAAAAGTCCGTCAGTGGTACCTGACTGTAGATCGGTGGCGGGAAATCGGCCAATGGAAACGGGCCTTATAGGTACTAGTGGAAACAGAGTAACATTTATAATTCTATCTCATTTTGTAGCATGTACAACATGGTCAGGTCGTTCTACATAATCATTCACAGAAATCCAGATATGATCATGCATTTTACCATGTTGATATCGATCTTGTTGATTTTGAAACCCTGTGAAGTGACATTGGCCAAATCCTAAGTTCAGAGGGCCCGTCTTACCTGGCATTTTATCTTTGTGATTGACATATATTTCCTTTCATTTGATACAAGATATTCTCTTCTATATTCAATGAATCATCATTCTAATAACCAAAGTGCATGTGTTCACTCTCTCGTCGAATGATAAGAGATCCTGAAGCGCCAGATCCACTAAGGCGATTTTCCATGCGAATTTGGGTTCGCAGACGTTCGCTGACGTTCGCAGACGTTCTCATGGACATGCGAATGCCTTACGACAATATTCAATATATTGAATGTCATCGCATGGGATTCGCACAGTCGCATGGTTCGCAGACGCATTCGCTTGGTCGCCTTAGTGGATCTGGCGCTTTAGGCCACATGTGCACAATCCAAAATCGGACAATATGACTACATTCTAAATACGATATATGTGTGCTAGTCCATCGTTGATGGCAGTTTATATTGATAACCCAAAAGAATGTAAAGCTGAATAATCCAGACAGTTCAGTGTATTGAGTTTGATGTAGTGATTAATGATATATCCATCCCAACATATGGAACGACTGTGAATGAGGATAATCAGATAAATAGAAGCTTCGAGACAGAGAAACACACAGAAAGTCATACATCTAGAGTATTCCTACATGTAACGTTATCTGCGGCCAAATGAATAAAGCTCGACAATTTATTGCCTTCCATAATTGAAATGCGATATCGGCATTAGAACCAGGCATCTTCCATGCTAAACAATCTCGACCCACTTATTCTGATGAAATAACATCCAAGGGTTGACTCTGAAATGCTTTCCTTACCATTAGTTTAATTGGATTAGATAATTCGAACACCGACCGAATTTCCATTATGTTCATACACACAAAAACAAACGAGCTCAATTTTCCTCGGCTTCGTTTCTGCATCCAAATCAAATTTGGTCCAATATCTTTTTGCTCGGGAATAGTGACGGACATTTCTAATTTTGAATTACATGTGGGATTTTGTGACACCTATAAACCTAGTTTAGAAAGTAATTTTGACATAAATATGATACCACTATACTTAATGCATTTTCTTTTTAAACTCAAAAGAACAAGACTACAACTCAAACAATATTCTTTCCGGTCCAAAATAAGTAGTATACGAAAACAGGGGCGCGATTAATAATCTAGGCTCGTACATGAAGAACCTTTACTGTATGCCATAGAGACCCAGGGATGATGTGAGCCAACTTCGTTCAACACTTATGGGCGACCTTATGGACGGCTAATACTGTCTTAGCGAGCAGACCTAAATATCACTAAACGATAACCCTCGTACGAGTTACAGAATAGAGTCGTGATGTATTCATGATCCTAGATTATCTAACAGGCCCCAGGGTTCCGGAAACAGGATTACTGTGTAAGTGAAATTTATCAATTTTACCTGAACCACATTCGATCCATACCTACTGAAAGTACGCCATTTATTCTGGTATGCTATGTAATCTCTCTCGTCTTTGCCACATGGGATTACTCCACAACCAAACGCTCATGTCATTTTGTCAGTGACTGACCTTTGACTGTAAAGGCTTCTGTTTTTATTGTTATTGACCAACCTGGTTCAATGTTGATTTGTAGCCGACAGTGATGTATTGTCTTGTATCCTATGGTAGAATTGGCTATGCTTGTAGCTTATTTGCGAATTTCGATAGTCTCATTGGTAACGTTAGACTAACAAGTGAGTGCTTTGTAGTACGATTACTTTTGCTGCACTATGTCAGCCATCTCTATTGGAATAATGTAAAGTTGCTGTCAACGTCTTCTTAGTTGCTCTCCATGTTTGGCTATACTTGTGGCTTAATTGCGAATTTTGGTAATCTCATCGATAACTTTACTGTTAAGCGCCAGATCCACTATGGCGATTTTCCATGCGAATTTGGGTTCGCAGACGTTCGCAGACGTTTGCAGACGTTCGCAGACGTTCGCATGGACATGTGAATGCCTTGCAACAATATTCAATGTATTGAATACCATGGCATGGAATTTACACAGTCGCATGGATCGCAGACGCATTCGCTTGGTCGCCTTAGTGGAACTGGCGCTTTAGACTCGAACAAGTGAGTGCTTTGTACTATGAATACGTTTGCTACACTTTTTCAGCAATCTATATTGGAATACTGTAAAGTGTCTTCTTAGTGCTGTCTACGTTTGTTGTAATATGTGTATTTGTTTTGAGACTGGATTGTTTGAAAATCACGTATCACAAAGGTGAATCTGATCTGTCAATAACAATTTTTGAAAAAAATAGAAAAAAATAATTATAATGGATCTCGTTGCTCTTCCTTCTCAGTACATGGATTGTTGTTTTGTGGGTTTTTTTGTGGTATTTTTTTTTAATTTTCGTTGTTTATACTGCCTCCAATCAACTACATCTAGCTGGTTTGAGTATGGAGACAGTTCCTTAGTACATTCCAGCTCAAAATAATATAGATTTCCTTAGCAAAAATGGTTTGATTACACATTCACATGTGTAGACAGTGGACTCTGTATGCAGCACCTGGAGAGAGGTGCAAATGGATTCTATACCCAGGAGAGTGGTCACTGAACAGACAGCTGGATGAGAAAGGGAGTCGCCGACGGGAAATGAGAAAGGTAATGGTGCGGATCACATGACCCCTGACTGCAGTCACATGACCAGTCACATGACTACTCCCATCAGGCTGAGTCTGTCAGCCTCGTCTAATGGGGCCACGAGCTCTTAACTCGATTTACCTTAGTCCGGGAAAGGTGTCCGGCAGCAACCAACACCCCATTTCCGACCATAGTCCTAGCAATCTCACCCTGGACCAATCACTGTATTTTTTCTTTTTATTAGCAATTTATATTAAGGGAATATTGTGTGTACAATCACTGAATTCGGCGATACAGCCGTTCTTCCACTCAGGCCCTAGCCCCCTACTCCTCATTCTAATGGCGGGTGTTAAGCGGAATGAGCAGTGGGTACCATTTTTGTGTAAGTCTTTGGTATGACCCGACCGGGGTTTGAACTCACTACCTCCCATGCTTGAGGCGGACACCCTTACCATTTAGCCACCGAGCTTGGCCACTGTAGGAGGTAGAAAGACGGCAGCGGCAGGTGAGTGGGGTGTGGATGGGTGATGGCTGATATCAGATACCACTAAATGAAAGCGACGTGAGTGGTATTAGCAAGCTGACCCATATGCCGGGGATGGGTACAGGTGGTATTTTAGTAAGACGCACTCAGCTTATTGGGAATCAGTACGTACCAAGTTTGTTTACTGAACTCGCCCTGGGGGCTCGTTGAAGCCGGGCACCCACTGCCTCCGACAAACTTTGATATGGCTACAAATCAAAATTCGAGTATCATTGAATTCCCGTATTGTAGCCGTGACAAAAAGTTGGGAGTTCTCTGTCGTTGTGTGTCAAAAACGTTAGGTCCTATAGGGCACATAGCTATTGTGCTATGGATACAGCCATCTTGCCCCCCGACGCTAAACAAAACACCAGGTGGCGGATCAAGTTACAAATAATTTTTTTTTTTTTTGGTTTGCGATAAAGGGGTTTTAGCCTTGTCTCACAATTATCTATAGTTTAAAATTAACAGATGATATTGTTTGTCCCCCGACTAAAGTGGCGCTATCTCATAATTTCCTGGCGGATGATGGTGGAACTAGCAATCACTCTGTACCCTATACAAATTGAAAAGTCGGTGATCAGGTGGTCGCGTGGGAGTCGCATGTCTCGTGTGAATTCGCATGGACATGCGACCGTCATGCGACAATTTTAAAACCTCTCACTATTTTCGCATGTGATTGCACGGTCGCATGTATTCGCAAGGTCGCATTGTCTTATTATGGTCTCACGAGAATTCTGCGTGAATCCAGTCCCCTTAGTGGATTTGGCGCTTCACATTGGCATCTCACGAGAATTTTCATGTGAATTCAGTCGCCTTAGTGGATCTGGCCCTTGACCCAATGGTCACAAGTCATTTATTACGCTGGCCATCAGTCGCGATATTCTTTTTATATATGAGCTCAGGCCAACGTTCTTTGATAAAATGACAGGTGACACCGCAATTTTAGAATCTTAGTCCTAAAAGGTTCTGTTATGTATTCTTTATGAAGTTCTCTTAATTTCCATCTACTTAATTTTCGAAAATATTACCTTTTACAAATGCTGCATCTGATTGAACTAGATATCGTGATTTAACCCATATTAAACGCTCAGGACTATAGTCGCAGGTCGCAAGTCACTCGTCGCAACCTACTCAGGTTGTTGGTGGCCCCAGGCGACCGGCGCATGGTGGGGGTGGGGGCGGGGGTGGGTAGGTAGGTACGGGCGGGGGAGGGAGGGGACGCTGGGAGGGGATTACATCGCTCATCTGGCAATCTGGCCGGAACCGGATGTGGATCAGGGATTTGGCCGCCAGGAGGAACTCGAACTCGATCCGAGCTACTCGGCCGGACGCCGCGGGTCACGTGACACGAGGGGGGATGGCCGGGGTCATGTGACCACCCGCTCGGCATCCTGTGCAGCCAGCCCGGCCCACATCGACTGTGCCGGCCCGCTAATGCCGAGGCTTAGTTCACCATAAACACATAGATATATCTTTATTTACGCGCGTTGGTCGGTCATTTTTCCATTGGCCGACGAAAAGGGCACCGACCATTTGAGTTCTCGTAAAAGTCCGTCGGTGGCGCCACCGACTGCACGTCGGTATGAAATAGTCGGTGAAGGCCTTTCTCCACTGTGCGATTAGGGGGATTGCGATCCTGTACCTCGAGAGGTACAGGATCGCAAGCACGACGTTCCATATAGCTTGCGATCCTGGGTACCGCATGTACCTCGGATCGCAAGGTAAAATCAATTTTGTGTGGAGACTGCCCCGCTTGTGACTGGAGGGCTTGCGATCCTAGGTACATATAGGTAGGCCCAGTCTGAGACTGGGCGTACCAAATATCAAACATGTTTGATATTTAAAAACGCTTGCGATCCGGGGTACATGCGGTACGCTCAGTCTCAGACTGTAGGGAAACTTGCCGTCTCCACTGTGAGTTTTGCCGCGTTGCAATCCTGAAGGTACGCTCAGTTTCAAGGGCCAAATCCACTAAGGCGACCAAGAAAATGCATCTGCGATCCGTGCGACTGTGCTAATCCCATGCGATAATATTCAATATATTAGATATTGTCGCAAGGCATTCGCATGTCCATGCGAACGTCTGCGAACGTCTGCGAACGTCTGCGAACGTCTGCGAACCCAAATTTGCATGGAAAATCGCCTTAGTGGATCTGGCACTTCAGACTGGGCGTACCTATGTACCTTGGATCGCACAGTGGAGACAGGGCTTAAGGGTACAGTAGATACCTGCAGTATTTTACGATATTTCTGCAGTGTTTTACGGTACCTGCTGATTCATGCCTAAACCTTGAATCTCGGTGAGGGTAGAGTGGATACTTTAAGGCCCATTCCCACCAGGTGATTCTTGCCCTTGAGACTACTGCCGGGCATTTATAATCGTCGGGAAATGCCAGCCGCACAGCGGGTGGGAGGGCATAGTCAGCGACTATACTCTGATATATTTCAAACATGTTTGAAATCGAATCGCAAGAGACTGGCGCCCTTTTTAGAGAGAATCCAGTCGCCGACTCAAGCCTGGACAAGGAGGGTAGGGCAATAGTCGCCGACGATTTTGACATTTTGTTTTCCTTCTAGGCGACTTGGCAAATTCCTAGAAATTCTGGCCAATAGTTGCTGACGGGTGCCCTCTGGATGCCCCAAAATCGCTTAGTGGGAACCGGGCTTAATTTCTGCAGTGTTTTACGGTACCTGCTGATTCATGCAGAAACCTTGAATATCACTTATGAAATCAAAGCATTTTGATTCTGTTAGTCGTTGATAAACTCGGTCGGTGATGGCCTTATTTCGTAATTTTCGCCAAATTAATCGTTGACCATTTCAAATGCCAGGCTGTTTCCATTCACTAGTCGGTATGTACACACAAAATCGATCGGTGGTTCACGACTGCAGATCAGTCGTGAATAATCGGCCAGTTGAAAATAGCCTAAGTTTGTAGACCACCACCAACATAACAAGATAGCAGGAGAAAACCAACATTTTTAGTAAACATCAGTTCAAATTGTGCAGGTTCTGAGTGCTTATCGTCAAAGTATAAATACTGTTTTTTGTTAGCCATAGTATACAAACCCCCCATTGAAAATGTATCGGGACTCAGTAAACCACGACCCATTATATAAAACCTGTCAGATACCATGACTGTGGTATACGGATTCTAACCTGTGGTATACGGCCTCAAAACCATGGTATACGGGAAAAATAGTCCCTTTTGCTATAGAGCAAAGAAATAGTCCCTATTGTTATACCCTTTAAAATGGCAATTACTGGGTTTAATTTATTCGAAAAGATGGATAATAAATGCAACAAACGATGATTTTGTGGACAGGCAGCTCTGTAAACCACTCGCGGTTGACCTCGTAATACACTCGCCATCGCTCGTGTATTACTACGCGTCAACCTCTCGTGGTTTACGGCCGCCTGTCCACAAAACCATCGATTATTGTCTATATATAATGGCTATATTTCTTAATAGGCTATTCAACGAAACTCTACGACTTGAGAACTGATATCAAGCAATGTACATTTCTTTCTGATCTATCTTTCTGATCTTTCTGATCGGGTTTTAAATGACCATAGCATAAATAACCGGGATTTATTTAGATAACCAATTCGCAAGGAAGGAAAAGGAAACAGAAAATATATAAAAACAACAGTTATTATACCTACTTAATCAATATGCCTACTCTTAGCAGTATAAAAGAAATCTGACATAATTACGTGGAAATTAAGATTAGGGTTTTCATTAGCCTTTCTTCATTTTTTCGGGAGATTCTAAAAAAATGATTTCAGGAATAATCTCAATCATACATGGGTTCCCAAATTTCATTATATAGATAACAATTAGCTTTAGGCCTTAAGTAAAAATATACTTATATTGCTGTATGTCATCGCTCAAATTTCACAATGTCGATAATGGCGAATTTCTCACATAGTTACCAACGACTGGCGTATCGTTGTTGCCTATTGTCTCCTCTACAGTTGGCTAACGGTTATTCTAGATCCCCTAATGGCCCTGTCACTGTAGTGAGACGACTGTAATACTATTCTTGTATTCAGAGTGAGGATGGCTTTCACACAGAGAACTGTTAATGGGGGTGTCCATTGAAATCTGCTTTTGCAGGAGGTCTCTATTAAAGATTGACATTTTTCTTGTATTTCTTTTGTTTTTGTATTTTTTTTGACAGCAATTCGCCTACACGGGTGGTCTTCTATTGCAGCAGCTTTTCATAAGCTATATGAAAAATTAAATAATATATGAGTACAAAGTCTAAGTTGTGGTAGTAACATAATGCCTTCTATGTTGTAATACATACTTTATAACATTATAACATTATTTACTATTCTGTACGTATTTATTATTCATTTCGCATACATGTTATAGGGTTTATTTATTGCTTTTACTCATGTAACAAGCCTGTGTGGTTAATGTTTGTAGGTGATGTTGATGAGGTTAATGAAGGTTTCATAGAATGTCCCATGACTTCAATTTTCTTTTAAAGTTTCTTTGTTGCGTTCGATTTTTACAATCGTTCTTCCAGGTAATAACATATGACAACTGATAAAAGATCATATGGACTTTGCTCATTTCAATTAATTTTCTGCACATTGCTACGGACATGGGACCTGTCTCATACAAACTAATTTATGTTAATTCATCCTCATTCTCCATTCTAAATTTCTGCCTCGGTGATTGCTGTTTTAAAAACCCAAACCTGAAATTCATTGGAAGAACTCTACAATATCTGATAGAAATGAATAAAAACTTTAAACTAAAAAAGATTAGACTGAAAAATCGTAGATTTGCCAGATATTACTTGTGCCAAACATAGATAATTTCTGAATAAAATGCTTAAATGCGTTCTTTGTACAGGTAGTTTTTATTGCTTCTGGTGTGAGTTTATTCTATGGTTGCGCGCCACGATATCTAGAAGATTTCTTGTAAAATTTAGTTTTGGGGAGTTGAGTTTCAAATATAAGTCTGCCATGAGATCTTGAGGTCACACATTCAGCATTTTCTTCATCAAAATCACTCACCCTCTCATCAACAATCTCCCCAAAGGCTTGTACATATACTTTGTATGGATATGACAAGACCAATTCTTGTCTCCGGCGCCGCCACATTTTAGTAGAGGTAACAGAGTGTAGGTCATCAACAGTGTGCACCATGACATAATTATTTAGACATATTCTGAGAGCATGGTTTTGTAAACGCTGCATCTTGTTAAAGCAGACTTTGTTGGTACAATCTTATTTTATGTAATACAAAATACCTCGAACATCCATAAAGGTTTAGTAACCATGTTTTCTCCTAGTTAGTATAATCTGCCAAATTCATGTTGTGCCCCAGAATGATTGAATAAAATCGTTAAAGGACACATATTCCAGTCTAATAATATGTCTATGTTTACAATATTCTGTGCAGGACATTTCTGGATAATCACTAATTGACAAGAAGGTCACAGTTTACATCTAAACACTACAAATACTACTAAAAATCATCTATTGACTACAATGAGACATAATATTGATATTATGATGTGGGTAATAAATACAACATTGCAGATCTTTTGATCTGCGCGGTCATATGAAAGGACAATACGCAATACACCTCTCTATCTCTCGGAGTATTGGTATACGTGTCAACTACGGGGAGAATACGATTATGCAGATCAAAATCATGGTAATATCATTAGGAAACGTCCTTACTGTGGACGAAACGGTTCCTGTTCGAGGTCAGTCTTTGATTTCATACTGCCTTCCGGCAATGGCCGAAGGCAGTATGAAATCAAAGACTGACCGAGACCAAGAAACGTTTCGCCCACAGTGAGGACGTTTGCTTATTATTATGTACCTTAATTCGATGAAAAAAAAACGACATTTTGATGACTTATTAAGTCACACTCACAGCAGGCACAAACATTATTATTACTGCACCCCTAGCAGCGGGCAGTATTTCGTAGACATTCGCACACAGGTTTATAATAATATGTATTCCCCTGGTATCACAATTTGCTAAGTTAGCATTATAAATATATGAATTTACGCAAACTTACGCAAACGTGTTTACCGAAGAATGTCAGCCTTTTCTGATTTTCTTGTCGATTCTCTCTCACTATCAGAAGGATGCCTACATTTTCTCACTGTCTCTTTTCTCTCATCTTCGTTAGTTCATTCTTTTGTCTCTGACAAGCTTTAAATCAGGAATTCCAAGACAACAACTTTGTTCAGGCAGTAACTAAGCCTCAGGGCCTTCCTTGAAACGAATTTCCAACAGAAAACGTCAAAAGGGGTAATATTGGCTTCGTACTAGCGGAAAAGGTTTGAAATGTAATTAAATAGCCTAAATACACACTTAAAGACTCGAACAATCGCATTTCCCCTCTGTGCTATTGTTTCAAGGGGAAAGATCACTCGCTGACGACAGCATTTATCTCTTTTGAAATTTTCTTGAAGACGCTTGCAGAACAAATCTCGGATAATCCATCAAGGTTTACTCTGAATCAGACAGGTTTCCGTAGTGCCGTACTCAGCGACTAAACGCCATTAGCGAAGACATGGCGGTCCCCCTCCCTCCTCCCTACTCCCTCCCTCCCTTCCTCCCTCCCTCCCCCCTCCTCCAGTCCCTCTCCCACCTCTGCACACAGTGATTTCCCCGGCGCCGCGTCTAAGCAAGCGACCTCAGGAATGCATTCCATAATAGCATAAAACTAATTCAATCTACCATTCCTTCAACGTCATTTAATACAATCTCCTTTTAAGGTCCTCCGCGCCATGTGTTTTTGTGGCCGCAGATCCCGGCGAGGCGGTCGCAGATTGGTGATAGGATTACCGCGTGAATACAAGTTGAAAGCCAACACTATTGCATTACTTTCAATTAGTGTGTCTTTGTGTAAGCTACTCAGTCGGTCCCGACGTGCTGCATTAGCCGGCCCGCCACGCGCATGCGGGCCCGCCGTTTCCGGCCAAATGTCTGCTGATAAAATGTCGGGCCTGATGAGACTAGGTAAGGATATATTTGGCCACGTCAACACGCGCAAACTAACTGCACGCTCGGATATGTGATACGCTGATGAATTGGCGTGCTGGAATGTGTGAGGTGTCAGTGAATTGGAAGACATGATTTGTGCGATGCCTATGAACTGAAAGTCATGGCAAGTCAGCTGCTGTTGAACTGAAGGTTTTGTGTCGGATGCTGATAAACTGAAGGTGTTGTGTCGGATGTTGATAAACTGAAGGTGTCAACATGTCAGATGCTGATTCACTGACTATATACATAAAGGTGATTATTTTACTGCACTCCCGACACACTCCAACACACTTCGACGTGCTTTCTGATAAGCCTTCCGATACAGAATCAAACGATTTGAGGTTGTGTCATAGCAGTGGACAAGACATTCTGACACTGCCTACCACATGCTTCGACTCACTCCAACACTTTCTTGTGTCATAGCCATGTCGTAGGCCTTCTGACACAATTCAACATTGTGTCAGAGTGTGATGGGAGCATTCTGTACTATCTGTAAGCTATGCAAACACCCCCTTCCCAATAGTCTTTTGAACAGATTCAGGAACCAATATGATAAAAAAAGAAGTGTAAAAGTGAAAAAGAAATCACATACTTTAAAAATTATATTAGGGGTTTGAACAACCTAACTATTGATATTTGTTTGGATTACTAATTCTGTTACTATAGAATATTGAAGAAAATTTTATTTCTTAATATGTTTTCCATGAATATAAAATACCCTGACATCAGTGTCGGTGAGCTGGTTGTGTCGTAGTGTTTCAGTACTGTGGTCATGTTTTTATTTTCTCAAAACCTTTCTGACACACTCTGATATAGGAGTTCTAACAAGGCTACAATCTGGATTTTCTGTGTTGAAGTTTGTCGTAAGCCTTGTCGGAGTGCGTCACAGTGGACAACGGCCTAAGACCCACTGTCCATTGAGCTCCCGATACATTACGATGCATCTGATTATCATGATGCGTCTCCAGACACAGAATCAATATCACATTGGAAAATCAACTTTAATCCATAGATGATACATCCAAGGATGCACCCCGATGCACGGCTTGTAATGTCTATCGTAGGGTATCGGAAGCCAAGTCGCTATCGGGTCTTCACATGATAGATGCCAATTAACTGAATGTGATGACATGTAAGGTGCTGATGAAGTGAAGGTCATGGTGAGTCAAATGCTGATGGACATAATGATGTGTGAGAAGCCTCAGAACTGTGTGCCAGATGTAAATAGACTAATTGTAGGATAATGTCAACTTGTGACAAACTGAAGATCATAGCCTATCAGAGGCCCGGAAGCTGTTCATTAGAACACTGAACATTGACTGTGTTGAGAAGTCAGGCATTGATGAGTTGTACATTAGAATGTCACAGACCCATGCAAATTGAGGGAATAACGAATCAAGGTATGGAGCGCCAGATCCACTAAGGCAATTTTCCATGCGAATTTGGGTTCGCAGACGTTCACTCGGTCGCTTGAAATTCGCATGAAAAATCGCTTCATGCGGTCACCAAGCGAATTCCATATGATGGCCTGATCCACTGAAGCGATTTTTCATGCGAATTTCAAGCGACCGAGTGAACGTCTGCGAACCCAAATTCGCATGAAAAATCACTTCAGTGGATCAGGCCATCGCATGGAATTTGCTTGGTGATCGCATGGCTCATGCGAATTCACATGGACATGCGAATGCCTTGCGACAATATTTAATATATTGAATATTATCGCATGAGATTCCCACAGTCGCATGGATCGCAGACGCATTCGCTTGGAAATTCCGCCACCTTAGTGGATCTGGCGCTTGAGAGATGTAACAGGGACTGCATGTCCGAATAATTGTATGAGGCAAGAACAATGTGGGGATATGTCAAACACACTCCAACTGCACACTGAGACATGGCAGATACAGGTGAATTAATGAGAGCTATAGAGGAATTAGACGTGACAGAAGTAGGCAGTGGGGCTACTTAGATGTGAATGGCAACTACATGGTGGGGTTGGTTGGTTTGATTTAACGTCCAGTTAACCATTACAGGTTCTTATCAGACTTTCTCAAGGGTTTTTTACACCACAAGGGTGGTGATCGAATCTATGTAATTACTTTAGGTAGAAATCCCACCCCTACATATTTACCGAGGTGAGAGTTCTTTAATTCCCACACCACATAGACATGGTATGAGAAGGATTGGCCTTTGTTATGGCGGTAAATCTACCACTGCTGGGAATGAAGGAGAAGAGTTGCTCTAGTGGGACTCGAACCCACAAAGTCCTACAACCTTGGGATTACAAGGACAGTGGAAGAGGAAGGTCAGGTGAAGGCCTCCGAAAGCCACACTCTACATGGTTAGATAGTGCATTGGTGAAATTATTTTCTGTGGTCGATTTATTATTGCTGAACCTTTTTCTCGCAGGGTTTGTATGAAGGTATCAAAGGTAAAGCTAATCATTGGTGCGAAGTAATTGGCGGGTGCAAGACAATTATATTATACTCCAAACGACGAATTTTGCTATCACCAAAATTGCCCACCAAATTACTAGCGATGAAAAAAATAATATCGCTGGATTCATTTTCAATGGGAATTCACTCTCAACGAAAATGGACCAGAGTATCTGGTCCATTAGATGAGCAAGAATTTCTTCGTCTTTCTACTTCATTGTCAGAACTCCTTGTGAAGCGTCATATTTGTGTGCCCCCTCCCCTGCCTACTCTCTCAGCTTCCATTTCCCCTTCCCCTAAGGTACCGTGGGCAAACAGAGAGCCTGCTTAAGGGTTAGTAGGCTTCTTCATCCCATTTACTTACATGCCGCCTAGCGGAGACTTCCATCAACTCTCGCTCTCAGCAGTCCCTTTGGGTGCGTCTGTTTTAAATTTCATTCATAAGACAACAGATGAAAGGTGGGCTTATAATTGGTATAGAGGACGGGGATGAGGACGAGTCCATTAACAGATAAGCCTTCCATTTCCTGGCTGTACCAGATTTCAGGCTCTGCAGCCGTTCGCCTAAATCATTCCATTACGGTCCATTTACGGAGCCTATCCAGCAAGCCATGCACCTCCCCTGCCGGCCCTGAACAGCTCCTACGAGCGTGAACCGCGCCCCACAGTTTCGAGCAACTCCTAACAACTGGTAATAGTTCTGAGCTGCTCAGAGCATATTGTAGTACAGTGGGGGAAACTGACTGGACATTTAACCCTTTAACCCAGTTTCCCTGCTCAGCATTACACAGCAGGCATTGTCTGCCTAAACGACCCTGCTATGGCAGGTACCTTTTTTGGGGAAATAGCAATGTCATGTGATGTGTCATGTGATCTAAGTAATTTACCTTGGTGACTGATCATATTTTTTAATACCAAACTAGCGACTTCGTCGCAAGAGTCTATGAACACGCTATCTTGTGGATGGTACTCACTTCAGTCTTCCCAACCCACACTTGTAGCGAGGGTCCGAATGCCGATTGGTGGCCGGGGCGACCCGCGAGGCGACGTGCAGTTACCCGGGAAAGCCACGGGAAAGCCCTAGGGAAAGCCCGCTCTCAGCGAATAGAATGACGTCACACTCATGCGGCTCATGGCAGATCATGAATATTCAAATCGATGGTTTGGGCCTAAGATCTTAGAGACGTTCCTATATTCGATTTCAGCGTGATTTGGGGACCAGCAAAACTTGCGCCATCTTTAATGGCGGAGGCTGTCACATAGCTTTTCTCGGGGTAAGGAGATGAGTAAACTACACTATTAAATTTAGTTTTCAATATTGCTAGAGCTAAATAATGAGAGAACATGCAAATCTGAGTCAAGAGCTACGAAAAAGAATGGTAGGTTTAAGTTTTTCTGTACACGAGAATCTCACTCTCGTAGCATTTCAATCTCCATGGATAGGTGTGGTTCTGTTTGTCTCTATGTGGGGGAGCAACTCCAAGCAGATCCTGTCGAAATCGTGCCTTTTTATATATAGTAGGTAATCAAAGGTTAATATGGCTCTTATAAATTGTCAAGATTTATTTTAAATTAAAGAATTATCTTTATATCTGTTGAATATTGTATATAATTATCAATGATGCCTCTAAGATGCCCAGAGGCATCTTCCTGCCATAGCCAGGGGAATGCCTGGAGGCATCTTCCTGCTATAGCCAGGGGAATGCCTGGACGCATCTTCCTGCTGTAGCCAGGGGACTGCCTAGAGGATCTTCCCGCTGTTAAAGGGTTAATCTGTGAATTGTTACGAACTCACGGTTCGACAAATACTTGCCCAGATGCTCTTAGGCAGGAGCGGTGTGAGTGAGTAACAATTCACAGATTAAGCGCCTGGTCTGTTTTCCCTTCATTATAGATCTTGAAATATTTTAAGTTCATAACTAATTTCTAGTCACAATTCAGACTATAATTTGGGCAGACTATCAAGAGACGTCACGAGTTTGAGTCTGAGTTTATTTATGTCACGCATTTTGTTGGCTCCCCAATTTCACGAGTCAAAGACGAGTGATATTAAAAAGCCAACAAAATGAGTGACATAAATAAACTCAAACTCAAACAAGTGGCGTCTAGATTTGATCCTACCCTGTTTCAACAGTTTTTCAGCATTAGAAAGTAGTGACATAAACAACACTTTATGTCACAACCGTGGCATAAACAAATCCCATGTTAAGCCTATGGCGTTTTTTATTAGGGGTAGGATAAATGTTCGATCTGTGTCGGCCGCCTGGGGACCCACGATGAACTAACAATGGCTGTGTCCCTTATAGCAGTTCCCATGTCCTTAGCGTAAGGGCTTATATGTAAATAGAATCAAGGTTAGTTATGCGAATTAACACTTCCGAATGTTATTAAGATTGTATACAAATATATTTTCAAATGTTGAAAACATGTTATTTAACTAATATAAATAGATTTAAGTATATTTATGTGAACCTATACTTAATGGAACATTAATTTTACTTCTTATACTTCTATAATTATAATTCAATTACTTCTTGAAATTGTGCGAAAACAAACAAAAGGTTGTAAAGCGTTTATACATCCTGAATTCATTTAAAGCAAATGGTATTCACTCTTTGATATTTTCCATACAGTCCCGAGGAAACAGTCTGGGCATTAAAACTGAGATAATTTAGAGTTATGACAGTTCCCTCTTATCACTCACTCTTACTTTGCACAATAAGTAGTGAAGAACATCTACCTTTTGCCCCCAGCAGTATAAAGAGCATCTACTTGGTGATAAAATGGCGGCACCCATGATCAATACCAATCTGTCCTTTAGATGTATAAAGTAAGGAGCAAATATAGAATTAAAGTAAAACTAAAGAGAGCTAAGACAGAAGAGTTCAGAAAGTCTCCCTTATACCAAGGAAGGTAGCTATGGGCTACATTACCTTAAGAAGTACAGGAAATACTATCGTAAACTGGATGAGTTGTAATCTTGGCCACCGTATGCCATGAATGTAATTTGGCATGGTAATTTCATGAGGTGAAGCCGAGTGAAGTCCGGAGCCACGATTAAAATGAATCAGGTTTTTATTTTATCCTACCCCGTCTCCTCAATTTTGGAATATTAAGTGATAATAATTCTGTATGCCTCTAGTGGCATATAAAACTCCGTATGCCAGTCAGCGTGGCATACGGAAACTCAATATTAAGCCTATGGGATTTTATATTCGGGGTAGGATAATACTGAATTATAAAGTGAAAGAGTGTTTAAAAATGTTGTATTTGCAGTGTTTATCTTATCTATGTATTACGCCCTTTATAATACGAGGAGGCGTATGACATGGAAGATCACCCTTAAATAGCGAATCTTAATATGTCAATAAAACACTACAATTTTTCAATAACAAAAAAAAAGAAAAAAGGTTGGGGTCAGGCAAAATGGGGTTGAGAACGAGATGCTGTTTTAACGCAGATTGAAAGAAAAATCTCAGCAGGCTTAAAGCGGCGTAGACGACCCCCCACCCTTTTCCCCTATTCGTTGTCGCCGCCACAGCCTTTGTACATCGGCACGGCGGTCCCCGGCTCCCTGTCAGACCTCATCTACGGCATTTACGATAAGTACCCACCGTGTTTTACTCATAAGCCGGCGAGGATTTCACTCCAGACCGCCCCTCGATCGCGCCACTTTCAAAATGAAATGTAAAGCGAGCTTTCTAAATGGTTGGAGAGGCTTTCCACATTAATGTAGTCAATCTGGCTGGCAAAACAGCGTATCCTCTTGCCTGCAGTTGCGAGTGGGGCGCCGTATCCCAAGCACTCAGCCTCATTTCCTCGGCCAAGGCCTCTCTCAGCCTCAAGTGATTTTAACCATTGAGCCAATGCCTGTACTCGACAGGGACTAATAGATATATATTTTTGCCCTTTGGAATTTTCCCATGCAATAGAATGACAGTTAATATAACCTTCATATACCCCATTGTTACGTTAGTAGGCGTCTTTTTTTCTATAGAAAACCCTCGCTTTAATGTATAGGACACTTGAATGTGGAGATTTTAACTCATCGAAATCATTCTGCGGACTTTCTAAAAGGGGTTCAGTGCATTACGTTGCTCACGAAAGATCACAAGAACCCCGCCGCTATTTCAATACTTTTTAAATTAGTACTCGAGGGAGACTTGACAATACATAAAGGTACCTGGAGAACTGATCCGAAGGCCCTTAATAAATTACATTAAAAGCAATACAGATAAGGGATTACAGGTTAAGGGAGCTTAAAGTAGTGAAATGCGTAGTGGAAATACTGTGAGAATGACGTAAGGTATTGCTTTTATCCATTAATATTCTAAAATCATTTTACTATCGGCTTCGTTAGTTTCTTGCATAGAAGCTCTGAACAGCTAATATCAAAATCTGAATAGTATCGCAATAGCCAGATTTAGCCACACTGCGAATGGAGATATTTATGTGTTCATGTCCTGCTATATTTTAAAGAGGTTATTCATGACTAATTGGAACTCATCAGCACAGCAGTAGACAACAGCCTTGATTTCTTTCTGAAACCTTCATGACGCCCCCAATGGATGGTCGGAGAGGGTTGATCGTGTTTTAATATATGGAGACAGGGTTAGGGTGTCTGAATGAAATCTTAAAATTCCGAGTTTTGAGGTACCGAGTTTGAAGAATGAGATACCTTTATATATACCAAAACAACGAGGACTAGATTTCATCAAGACACCCTCACTTTATCTCAATATTATTATTACTATTATTGTTATTATTATTGTTATTGTTATTGTTATTATTATCATTATCATTATCATCATTATTTTATTATCATTATCGTTATCATTATTATTATTATTGTTATTATCATTACAGCTGACCAGTATGTGTGATACAATGGCGCACAGGTATCTAATAATATCCCCCTTTTTGATACCAACTATATGTACTGTTAACTTATCCTACGTTCGTGTCTGACGAATGATGACGTTAACTAATGAAAGGTTTGCTGTATGCCGCACCATAATATTTCATTTCCAATAGGCAGGAGTTTGTATCATAACGGATTTCCCTTTTGAATACATAAAGGCGTCATGGTGGTTTTTACATGTAGCCACCTTGTATCACCTGCCTACATGGAGACAACAAACACATTGCTTACCTTGTAAGAGAACTTATGGCTGTGTCTATTAGATAAATGTAGTATAGATATGTGATTGACCCAAACAAACAAACTTTTGAAATAAAAAAAAGGAAAAACAAGAAGAGCAAAACACCTTTATATATATATAGATAAATCTGAACAAAAAGTATTCAGTATACACTCGACGTCAGCAAACCTGTCTTCAATCTCCCACTCCAAACATACCCCTTTTTGTGTAAGGGGGACCACCCCCAGCCTCTCATATTGAACCTATCCTCTGATTAGTGAGCGTTGGCAAAAGTTGGTCACTTCTAACAAAGGCAATTAGTCGTTGGCTCGCGTTGCGTTGTCAATGATCAAACCCCATGCGTCGTCCGGCCGCTATGAGCGAGGCTACATGCCAGGGCGGCCCCGTGCAGTCTCCAGGTGCTGCGGTGGTTAGAGCCTAAAGCGCCGGATCCACTAAGGCGATTTTTTCATGCGAATTTGGGTTCGCAGACGTTCGCAGACGTTTGCATGGATATGTGAATGCCTTGCGACAATATTCAATATATTGATTATCATCGCATGGGATTCGCACAGACGCGGGGGTCGCAGACGCATTTGCTTGGACGCCTTAGTGGATCTGGCGCTTTAGAGCCTAAAGTGCCAGATCCACTAAGGTGATTTTCCATGCAAATTTGGATTCGCAGACGTTTGCAGACGTTCGCAGATGTTTGCAGATGTTTGCAGATGTATGCAGATGTTCGCATGGACATGCGAATGCCTTGCGACAATATTCAATATATTGAATGTCATCGCATGGGATTCGCACAGTCGCATGGATCGCATATGCATTCCCTTGGTCGCCTTAGTGGATCTGGCGCTTAACCCTGTGTTGACACTAGGCGATTCTGGCATTTTGCACCGCCTGACGACTTTCAGCAGTAAAAAGCTAGAAATCGTCTAGTGTAAACGTCAAGTGCATGGCGACTGCAGATCGTCTGGTTACATCAGATTATACAATGAGGCACCACCTGATGACTACTGGTCACGCTCTGACGCCCGTGAGTATTTCAAGAAGGCTTGAATTAGTTGTCCAGGTAAGCGGCAATTCTGTAAAAAAAACTTATAGTTGTCAATGTAAATGCTTGGGTACATCCTGAAGTTGAAGACTTTTGTTGTGGACATTGCCACCACCACCTGATGACTATTGGCTTGACGATCTATAGTCGTCTTTTTTTAGTTGTCCAATGTAAACACCGGGTTAGCCAATCTAACAATAGACAAGTAAAAACCTGACGATTGTACATCATCAAACCAATAGTCATTAGGTGGTGCTCGATTATGTAATCTCAGCCACAATAGTTGTAGACCCAGGAGTTTCCTTGAGCATTTACACTAGATGACTAATTTTACGAATGCACCTCAGCGATTAATCACCTCCTGTCTAGACCACTTATTCAAGCTGGATTAAAATTGTCCCCAGCGTCAAAGCATGTCGTATAGTCATCAAGTGGTGCCATATTGCATAATCTGACATCATCAGATGATCTGCAGTCGCCATGCCCTCGGCGTTTAGATCAGATGATTCCTAGCTTTTTATGGCTGAAAATCGACAGGTGGTGTACAATTCAAGATTCATCGCCCTTAATCGTCTCACCTAAACGCCGGGTTACAGCCAACATGTCGCTACAATCACAAGGATGGAATTTCTTTAAGAAATCAGAAAGGTTACGATAAATACACAATAATACGATAACTTTGATCTGCATGGTCATATTCTCCGCGTAGTTAATGCATTTTTTTAATTTTTTTATTTCTATTTTTTTTATTTAGTTCAAGTGCCTCTCAACCTAAGTTAAGTTTTTCTGTCACATCGTACAATATACAATATAATTGTTTTGTTTTCACAATACATCAGGTCCAATGCATAGTAACTACGCCTTTCCGTATTCTGCTCAGTAGCGATCAGTAGGCTCCATAGGCTTAGTATTGAGTCTCCGTATTAGGCGGGTAATGAATGAATATATTTAGAAGGAAACCCACAAGATGGAAACTCCACCGAGTTTGACTGCAGAGTAATTCACGAAGCGAAGCTGAGTGAATTACTCCATTTTCATGGAGTGGGTTTCTGATTTTATCCCACCCCGTATAACACTATATATTGATGAAATGAATCACCAAATTAGCCATTGAGTATTGGGTACACGAACCTCACAGCCGTGGAGTACGAGTTCCTAATGTTAAGCCTATGGAGAAAAATACTGGGGTGAGATATATATATATTTATATATATATATAAATATATTTATATATGTATATATAAATATATTTATATATATATATATATATAAATATATATCAGATTTTTCAGCAAAGCTACAGCATGGTAGATTTTCAGCAATAAATGAAACCCATACACCGACCGACAAAGAAAAGTAACAAAGAAATATATGGTGGTAGAACACAGCAATAGAATGCTTATTACATGATAATAATGGAATGTTCATAGTGTAGAAGCCATACACGGTAGACCACAATGAAGCTAGATAACTGACCGCACGTTTATATCTCCAGGTGATACCCGCTCTTGTAATTAACGACTAATTAGTCGCAATTAGAGGTGGTGGGAGCGGCCCACACACTGTGATGTGTCAGGCAGCCTGTGTCTTTGTGTAGGCGCGCCTGTGTCTGTGTATGGAGAGCGAGCGAGTGTGAGTGTGAGTGTGAGTGTGAGTGTGAGTGTGTGTGTTTGGAGACGGTTTCCCGGGGCCCTTGTTAGAGCAGCTCGCCCTGGGAGCAGCTCGCGACGAATAGCTCGCTAATCATAGGACAAACGGCACGCGGATAATTATTCGCCGGCTTAACCAAGCTAATCAGCGGCCACGCGACCCCCCATCATACGATCCGGGGCGGGATTAACTTCCCGTCGGCGGTCTCACTCCCGGGCGGCCGGTACAGCCTCAATTATACCGAGATTCATGGAAGGGGGATGATGGGGAGGTAGGAGGAGGGGTGTGGTGAGGGGTTGGCTTTAGACACCACTACCACCCACATGCACAGACCCCATCATCGCCCTATAGAGGACAGAGCCGTTGTTATTTCATGAAGCAGTCACTAGGTGGTCGGGGGACAAAACTTGTATTCTGGCTCTTTGTTTTTACGAAATTCAGCTGCCTTTCAATGTTTTACCATGGTTTCTTTGACTCTCTACACCGATCCCAGAGCAGGAAGATATAATGCTAAAACCCAGGACATGATGTTTTTTACATGGAACACTTTATTTGCATATGTGAGCAAGGCAAGAAAAGTGACATTTCCCAATTATCACTCACTTCTTTTGCACCTCCATTAGTGAAGAACAGCTACTTTTTCACCTCCTTTAGTGAAGAACACCTACTCGGGGGGCGTCATGGCGGCGCCCATAGCCTATATGCCGTATAGGGAACACAGCTGTTGGGTCATGAAGGAGGCCATCTTGCTCGTAACGCCAAAGAAAACACCAGGTGGCGGGTTCAGTTATCAATGGATTTTATTTGAAAATATTTTTTTGCTTGCCATAGAGGGGACACAGGCAGTAACAGTGGTGGTCCCCGGACTAAAGTGGCCCTTTTTTAGGGGCCATACATAAAGTATGTACAAAGAATTTCCGAAATTTTTTACCCCTCCCCTTACCGCACCTCCCAATTTTGTATTAGAAATAACAAAGAAGGAACATACGCAAAATTTCCGAAATTTTTAACCCCCATCCACACACCTCTCACTCAGTACGTACACAATTTATGGATGATGGAAAAACTAGCAATCTCTCTGTGCCCTATAGACGTCTCTACTCATAGCTACCGTGACTTCATAGGTTTATCTACCTGATTACAGAGACACACACATAGGCCTATATGTATAATTCCCAGACCAGTCGATCCCACCTTATTTTATGTCTAAAGTAAATGTGGTAGGCAGGCCCATATGCACATTATTCTCCTACTACTACTACTACTACTAACCTCTGCATCCTATATCCTAGAAAGTATGTATAGCTCACTGTAGAGTACTTTTAATGACGACTAAAGGTACTTTCTTATTAATCTGAAAGATGTGAAGGTGTATAATAAAAGGGAAAACCGACCTGACATTCAATCTGATAATTATTACTCACTCACAGATTTATAAATAAACTCTTCCTGCCTAACGGTGTCGGGGAAAGAATTTGCCGATCCGGGAGTTAGTAAACATCATCAGATTAAATGCCAGTCGATTTCCCAACTGTATCGCTTGTATAGTATGGGAAAACGTAGTTAGTTAGCCTGTAGCGATTGCTGTTCGAAGACTTTTAACCTATAACTACGGTCTGACGCCAAAGGCGGAGGTCCGTAGTTATAGGATAAAGACAAAAAAAGGAATCGCTACTGGTTCATCCACTTCATTTTCTGCTAGTCATATACCTGAAAAAGCGCTAAAAACGCCATTTTATTCACTTTCTAAGTCATCATTTCATAGCCCATTAACATTATTCACATTATGTATACTGCACCCCTAACAGCATGCAGTATTTCACTGATGGTCGGCCCTCTACATATGATAATAATAATAATAATGATAATAATAATGATAATAACAATGATAATTTATAATCGATCTAGTACATATGTGGTCTGACCAACTGTCCCACTATTTCATATTCCATTTTAATTTAAACTTCGCAATTGGAAACGTACTGTGCCATTAATCTGTCATCATCTGTCAGCATCTATATTAGGATATACATTTTGGAATGTTTCCTCGAAAATGAGAATATTGAATATGAGGTTATACTCTTATTACGAGGCTTCCGTTTGTCGGAAATGTCAGCATTTCTAGGAGATCATTTTAATTTCCGACCAACTATCTATATACGCTATACACTTTGTTTCCGAAAATAATTTTACATATACAGAATCACATAGAGGATATTATCTCATTTGCGTTTTAAAACCACATGGGGAAAGATTAAAACATGCCTATACACTAAATCCTTTGTTGTAGCACAGGGGACCTCGGACACTGATTCAATTGTTGAGCCATTAGTGTTGAAAGAAAAGATGTATGATTTTATGTAATATACTCTGCGCTATATACAAAGGGAACATCTGTTGTCTCCCGCCGTGTCTTACGTATATGGACCGTATCCACAAAAAAAACTTTGTCTTATCCACCAACTTCTATGCATATAACGGAGATGCTATCTTATAAATCAAATATTATCAGTGGGTTTTTTCCCCATTAAATTCTGGGAACTCTCTCGAGCAAAAAAATCGGGCGTCCGATTTTTTTTAAATCGGGCCCCAAGCTTTTTTCATTAAATATTGTTCGCTTATAGTAATATATGGAGACATGGCTAGTGTGCCTGAATGAAATCTGTTTCGAAGAAAATTCACCGAGTTCAAATAAATACCAGGAACAGATACACTCACTGTAGACACACTCGGTGTGTATCCTCATAATTATATACCTGGAAATCATTAAAGACGCCATCTTAAAACAAGTCACATGGTACAGAGTGCACAAAGCATATACACATCTTTGACAAAAAAATTTAATCATTTTCGGGCGCACTTAGCGGCATGATAGATTCACTCTACATGACACCAGATGTGACCAACATGGTGATTTTAGGTCGGTTTTAACCATGATTGACCAGAAATCTGTAAAAGATTGTTGCCGATGGAACAGACCGGCCCGGTCTAGTCCAACCCTCCGTACAGTGCCGTCAACCTGGTGGAAACACACGGGCGGGACACTACACCATATTTACGTGTACAGTAGAACCCATCTTAAGGGACACCCCGTGTTAGGGTGAACTCCTTATGTAAAGGATCACCTTTCCCCAGAATAGTCCCCACTATTAAATGCTTGATTTCACCTGGTGTAAGGAGACACCCCACGTCTAGCGACACTTATGCTTGGAACGGAGGGTGAGCCCTTACGCGAGGTTCTACTGTATAACCATACGAATCGATTAATGCTTCTGGTTTGACCTTGGCATTTTATTAGAAAATCCTATCACATAACCTACACACCAAAATATAAACTCCAATGACTGGAATGAACGTTGTCCAAATGTTCCATGGCATATATACATATATAATATACTTGCCATACTCTACTTTGCCTATCATGATTAAACACGTTTTATTCAGGTCAGTATAGAGATGATTTTCATCCTGAATATCCTGAAGACAGTTTACAACAGATGTATTTTGTATTTTTTGTTATCCTTCTAATACAAAGTGTCTGCTTTTATCTGAAACTATATGGTCAATATTGTGTATGTATACTCTTGAGTAGAAGCAGCAGAGTGATACGAGACTGCCCCGCATGCACATGCTTTGGTCACATTACCAATGAAACAATAATATGATAAAGACTCAGTGATTTGCTCCACATGACCTGATGCTGGTACGATGAATAGGTGCGCTATCTCAATTCAGATTCTACCAATCCACGAATCCACTTAGAATTCACCCTTCTCGCAATTCTAGTTTCCACATTTAAATGGGATGGGCCAGCTATACGTAAATACTAAGAAAGAAACTGATAAGTGTTTGGTTGGTGGTTAGTGTCCTCGTTCGCCATCGAGTTTGGAGTGCGCAGTAATATGGACGAGGCGATAGCCGAGTGAATTTTCTGAAGCACCCCAAACAAGATGGCGAATGGGGACTGAGACCAAGCACGAAAATGTTTCTGATTTTATCTTAGCCTGGAAATATCTATCTTTTTATCACCCGTTGAGAATGAGTTACCGTACTCGCAAGCCTGTTGGGAACGAGTTCCTAATGTGAAGCCTATGGACGTTTATTCCAGGCTAAGATAAATCACCATATCTCTGTCTCTCTGTCTCTGTCTCTGTCTCTGTCTCTCTCTGTCTCTCTGTCTCTGTCTGTCTGTCTGTCTGTCTGTCTGTCTGTCTGTCTGTCTGTCTCTCTCTCTCTCTCTCTCTCTCTCTCTCTCTATATATATATATATATATATATATATATATATATATAATGTGTGTTTTCATTATATGAGCAAGTAGGAAACTACAGACACGTAGTATACCATTTGACTAAGAAATTAAAGAATACATTATGTGGCAGGGTATAATTATGGTCACAGTATGGCTAGGTTAGTGGTAAATTGATCATACTATAGTCGGGCACCTCCAGCCTCTGTAGACGTGAGGCAGCCGACATCTGCGTCGCGCATGCGCCGTAAGGGTGGCGGCCATGACTGCGGGATGGACGCGGCTTTCATCTGATGAAACATTACTCACTCCAGCGCATCGTGAGCGGCCTTTTTCGGCTGGGGTTTACTCCGACATAATTACCAATTAGAGCCTAATCCGCTTACGGGGGTTCTCATGTGAGCCGAATTAAGAATGGGACTTGGCCAGATTCATTTTTCCACCCGGCAATAACATAAATGAATAGAGGGCGTCCGGCTGATTTGTCGTCTGCTCCGTAAACTGGGGACGCGGGGCGTGAGGCGGGTTGGGATGACCATGTCTGCCCGCCCCAACCGCCCCCAACCGCCCCCAACCGCCCCCAACCGCCGCCAGCAAGAGTAATATAACATAATTAGTATAAGAGAAGGCACGCGCTATTATAGGCCCCGCAAACACCGGCCAAATGAAATTCCCGGGAGCTCAATCACTCAGGCATGCTCAAAAGTTCTTTATTAACTGTCCGTAACTGATATCTCATTAAAAGGCACATGAAGGTACCCGGTGTAGTCAGATTTCCTCGTTAGGGCCGCCTTGCTAGAACAATAGATATTCGGTCATTATCGGATCAAAGGAGAGGGGAATTCATTCTCCGTCTTCCTTCAAATACGGTCTTGGCTCAATGTATTTGTAATGATATACAAAGGCATGGATCACTCTATGATAACCCGAGCCGTTACAGATGGGCCGAAAACGGAGAAACCGGATTTCCATTTCGGAATGTTGTCATTTCGGAGGCAATATGAAAGGAAAGCCATGTCGGACATTCGCGCATTAAAAAGAAATGGAAAAAGAAATAACCCGAGGAAAAACCAAAGAGAAGAAATTCGTTCGTTTTCGAGTTTCCCCATAAAACTTTTCGGTCGGGGAGAGTGGGCAGGTTTCCTGTTTCCCCTGCAGTCGGAGGCACGTCCACATCCATCTTCTCATACCATGTCTATGTGGTGTGGGAACTCAAAGAATTCTCAAGTAGAATTCACACATAGAGACTCTTGTACATGAGATGGATGTACCTCACACCTGTCCACACACTAGTCTCAGATAATTCTCCTTTGGTGCAAAACTCTCATGGCAAAGTGCTTTTACCAGTCTCAAGGAAAAATGGCGAATTTGATTCACATGGAAGGACACACCTGGTACATAATCTCAGACATAGTCACAGTGAACACTGCCCCTCTGGGACTCAGGTACCCTTGAGGTGAAGGGTGTTACAAACATGTAATCATGCTTACTGGCCTCCTATTGGCTAGGGCAGGTACCTAGTCGCAGCAGGTCCATTTGTCTCACCAAAGTGACCCCATAGATTTAAACCAGTTTTAAAATAAAAATCTCACGGGATTCTCTACCTTGTTGGGGTAATTGTAGCAGACAATTGTAGGAGAAAACACTTGTCTCAGGGAAATGGAACCATACAATTCAGAATAGGAGATTGTGCTCCAGTACAGAATCTCAGCAGGATATGTCTCTGACAAATACCTGATGAGCTACATGAATCCTATCGTGTGAATCCGACTTCACTTCAGTAAATGTATAGGGGTGAGATTCCTACCTAAATTCTTTACATAGATTCAATCACCACCCCTGTTGTGTAAAAGAACATTGAGAAAGTCTGGTAAGAGCCTGTAATGGTTAACTGGATGTTAAATCAAAGCAACCAACCTGGCCAAGCCACTGTTTGTGCTGGAGCAGAAGAGGCAGTCAGAGGTGCAGGCAAGCATTTGCAGTACTCAAGGAGAAGTTAGTGACAGCCCCCCATCCTTGGCTACTTGGTTGTGGGTTCTAGTCCCACTGCAAGCACTCTTCTCCTTCATCCTCAGCAATGGTAGATTTACTGCTATATCAAAGGCCAGTCCTTCTCATACCATGTCTATGTGGTATTGGAACTAAAAGAACTCACCTCGATAAAGATGTAGGGGGGAGATTTCCACCCAAAATTTATTACATAGATTCAATCACCACCCTTGTGGTGTAAAACAACATTGACAAAGTCTGGTAAAAACCTGTAATGGTTAACTGGACGTTAAATCAAAACCAACATAAAGAAAAACCCGTCCATCTTCACTGGCCGCGTCTGGTGATGTTTGCTTGTGACCTTGTGGTCCAACACGGCAGTATTTTGTACCAATCTGGGCGCTCACTCTCCCAGCGCAGTCTTTAAATGAAGACTGATGTGCGGAGATACGCGTCGATTGAGACGCGCATGGCGGGCGGCGGGCACTGAGAGCCGAGCTTGTTTTGATGCTTTATTCTGTGGTAATTGGCGGAGGTCACCACCGTCCTCTCTGACATTGAACACTCAAAGGGCAGGTGGACGCGAGGGTAATTTTAGAGGATGGCAAGTACATCTATCTAAATCACACAGACACTTTGTCGTTTAGCCCTGACCCGCACCGGCCTTCGATCCCATTACAGCCCGCCCACCCGGCCCCCGCCCCCCGGAGCCCCCGCCCGCCCGCCCGCCCGCCCGTCGACTCGCGCGGGGCCCTTTATCAGTTACAGTGGTTTTTATTGAAGTCATCATTGCCCAGGGAACCCAATTCGGGGCTCAATTTAGTCGCATTGGTCCCAGTCCCATAACAAACCAAAAGGCCGTTTCCCGGTCCCTTCCTTCGAGCCCTTCGCCCTGGCCTTACCCCCGTAACCCGCCCGCCCGCCCGCCCGCTCTGCCCGGCCCCGCCAAGATGCCCTCCCGGCCCCGCCACCGCTGCCTGGTATCGCTGGCGACGGCCCCAGTCAGAAATGAGGAACTAGAGACAGAGCCCACCGCCATTTCATGCAGCAGCCATTTAGATTGCTTAAGCATGATGGGCCATTTCTTTCCCGGACCGCGCAATCCGCCGTCGCCGGGCCGGACTCTCACTAAGCCCCGAGAAGATGGAAAATGGAACCCCCACCTCAGCCTTCTCGGACTTAGTGAGCGGCGGACGGGCGGAGAAATATTGGGTGAAATATCCGCCTGTCAGGGCGCACCCAACAACTGATTGAACAATGGCAGAGTGCAAATGACTTTTTGCGCTGCCGTCCGTAAGTGCGATTTGATGTATGAACAGCGATGAATAGGCGACGACTGGCAATTCCATTTGTTGTCAGCTAATTTGATCCCTCGGTGCCTGC
Organism: Alentia gelatinosa; assembly: GCA_950022655.1. Lineage (NCBI taxonomy): Eukaryota > Metazoa > Annelida > Polychaeta > Phyllodocida > Polynoidae > Alentia > Alentia gelatinosa. The sequence continues at coordinate 13,158,381 of OX465584.1, read as the reverse complement.
GCCCGCCATGCTCGTCCTTGTCGACTGGTCCCCCCGCCCGGTCTCGCCGCCTCTCGCCGCGTCTCGCCGCCTCTCGCGTGGTCCCACGTCGCGCCGTATCCCGGCATGCCCCGTCCCTCTCCCGCCCGCCCCCGTTCATTTTTATATACCACCACATCCGGTCTCTCATCTCGCCTCACTCTGCCAACCTCAGACAGATCATGAATCTCTGACCTTCTCTGCTATAGGCCTCTGCTATAGGCCTCTGCTATAGGCCTCTGCTATAGGCCTCTGCTTTAGGCCTCTGTTATAGGCCTCTGCTATAGGCCTCTGTTATAGGCCTCTGCTATAGGCCTCTGCTATAGGCCTCTGCTATAGGCCTCTGCTATAGGCCTCTGCTATAGGCCTCTGCTATAGGCCCCTTCTATAGGCCCCTTCTATAGGCCCCTGTTATAGGCCTCTGTTATATGTCCCTGTTATAGGCCCCTGCTATAGGCCCCTGCTATAGGCCTCTGTTATAGGCCTCTGCTATAGGCCTTCGCTATAGGCCCCTGCAATAGTCCTCTGCTATAGGCCCCTGCTATGGGCCTCTATCAACCACTCTGCCTCATCCTACCCCTCCTTCCTGAGGGATACTGGAGAACTCGAACCGTGAAAAACTCAACCAGTAACGAACTCGACCCGTTTTAAATCTTCCAAACTCAAGTCTCTCAACATCAAGGATTTATTTGAAAGTAGTTTCGACTCCACTCTGTGAACAAAATGGCGGCTGACCTGTCACTTCAACCATGTTATGGCTGAATTCTCCTCTCCGGAAACGTAATAGAAGTCCTTGTACTAAAATTATATCGATTCTTATTATCTTAGTGAACCCAATATTGAAAATCAATTAAATATTACCTAAAACATATGAAGAAATGATGAAATTTCCTCATTCCACATACAGCCTACAAGCGAATGGCCAGGAACCAGCATACACTGTCTCTTGGTCAGAGAAGATTGTGTCACATAACTTAGCTACACAGAAAATAACATACTAATGCCGCGATTGGAAAGGAATGCTGATCACTCTCACGGCATATATTTAGTCTGCTCTAATCATATTACTAGAATGGGCCAGAGAGGCATTTTCACCTGGACGATACCACTTTGCCCCCAATGCCAAAACAGACACCAGGTGGTGGGCGCACTTTGCGAGGATGGCAGGTTTCCACCTTTCATGGAAAGCATGGTTTTTATATCAAGTTTATAAAAATAAGTTTTCTTGGGCTTCATTCATGCTCATGAAACACCTCCCCACACACCCTGTGCCCTTTTCCATGGCCACCATTCATATGTTTTCCAAGTTTCCCTGAGTCTGTAAATTCCACATGGAAAATATTGCCACTTTTTTTTACTGACCCCAACTGATATTCCTGAATTTACACTGGATCCCAATAGCCTATGGTTACAGACTCTGTCCCCCAAATTCATAGTCACTATTGGTGCTATCTTCACAGGTCATACTGGAACTCACCCACTCTGCTGGCAGTTTTTTGGTAGCACTTGACTTCCAAAAAGGACTAACAATCTGCTTGGAGAGTAAAGTTCCAATGAGCCCTTCAACATCCTATAAAGGAACTAAAATACCTATTAAATAATAATAGCAGAGTCTACAAGAGTTATTGCATCAGTTTGTGGGGGAATATATTATATATAAAGGTTTACATGGGGAATGTAAGAGGGCGCAGTGGTCAATGTGCATCCCTCTCATAAGATCTCACACTCTCTAAGTGGTATTTTGTGCCAGGTTCTCACTAAGCTCTATGGGAGAAGAATTCTTAACGAACTAGGCTTAGAGCCTTGAGAATCCACTGGCACACAGTATTCCCGCTAGGTGGCATCATTGAGATTATAGGAATCTTTGGGTTGCATTGATGTATGCCTTTTAGCACGGGAGGAAGGCCAGTGGATTCTCAAAACTCTAAGCCTAGTTTGTTAAGAATTCTTCTCTTCTAGAGCGTTGTGAGAGTACAGAATACGACTTAGAGAGTGTGAGATCTTATGAGAGGGGTGCGACCTCAGCCTGGTCAAGACATGCCCCCTCGGGTGCTCATCAGCCGCAAGGACCAGCCACATGTAACACAATCTCGGCCAAAAAGTGTTCTATTAAGTACATGGTAGGCTAGATCATGAAAATCAGTTGCTCGTGACTGAGATCTCAGCCCCTTTATTCATCCCAGGTTTTGTACCATGGTTGTAGAAACAATTGTCATGTATAAACTTTGATGAATAAAGAAAGATAAGAAAGATAAAAAAACACAAAAAAAACATGCCTGCAAGGAACCACACACACTACATGCTTCCATCCTCACACCATACCACCAAATGGACTGTTTACCTGTTAGAAGAGACTGTAAGAGGGCACAGTGGTCAATGTGCATCCCTCTCATAAGATCTCACACTCTCTAAGTGGTATTTTGTGCCAGGTTCTCACTAAGCTCTATGGGAGAAGAATTCTTAACGAACTAGGTTTAGAGCCTTGAGAATCCACTGGCACACAGTATTCCCGCTAGGTGGCATCATTGAGATTATAGGAATCTTTGGGTTGCATTGATGTATGCCTTTTAGCACGGGAGGAAGGCCAGTGGATTCTCAAAACTCTAAGCCTAGTTTGTTAAGAATTCTTCTCTTCTAGAGCGTTGTGAGAGTACAGAATACGACTTAGAGAGTGTGAGATCTTATGAGAGGGGTGCGACCTCAGCCTGGTCAAGACATGCCCCCTCGGGTGCTCACCAGCCGCAAGGACCAGCCACATGTAACAACTATAAGTGCGCTAGTATTAACCAGTAATTTAATTACCAAGAAAGTCTACTATGAGTGACTAGTTATCTAGTCATACTTAAATACTGAATCAAGTTCCGACTATATTAGTATTAGTGGTATATTATATTTGTATTGTGATATGCTCCTTATTGTTTGTGTTATGAGTGCCCAGAATTGTGTATGGGATATTTCTTTTTTCTTTCTTTTTTCTTATATCTCGGCCAAAAAGTGTTCTATTAAGTGCATGGTAGGCTAGATCATGAAAATCAGTTGCTCGTGACTGAGATCTCAGCCCCTTTATTCATCCCAGGTTTTGTACTATGGTTGTAGAAACAATTGTCATATATCAACTTTGATGAATAAAGAAATATAAAAAAAATAAAAAAATGCCTGCAAGGAACCACACACACCACATGCTTCCATCCTCACACCATACCACCAAATGGACTGTTTACCTGCTAGAAGAGACTGTCACACAGTGATAACAGCGCTAGAGCTTTATGCTTCATATGGACTGCATTAACATTTCCGTGTTAGTTATATATACGGCAAATAGCCTATGAGCCATGGGGGTGGCCATGACGCCCCCCGAGTAGGTGATCTTCCCTTATGGAGGTGAAAAAGTAGGTGTTCCTCACTAATGGAGGTGCAAAAGAAGTGAGTGATAATTGAGAAGTGTCACAGCTCTAGCCTTGCTCACATATGTATATAAAGTGTTCCATGTGGAAAACATCATGTCCTGGGTTTGATCAGTATCTCATCCTGCTCTAGGATGGGTGTAGAGAGTTAAGGGAACCATGGTTAAACATTGAAAGGCAGTTGAATTTCGTAAGAACAAAGAGCCAGAATATAGATCTGTCCCCCAAGGGGTCTGCCATACTGCTAGCCACCTAGTGACAGCTTCATGAACTAACAATGGCTCTGTCCCCTTTACCTAGGTACTCTGATTAACTTCATTATATTTTTTACTTATATATCCGGTTTTGGAACTGTAGATAAGATTACGGTGATATACCGTCCACTTTAACGGTAGTATCTTGCATATCTTACTGCATGCTCTTACAGTGCAGTGCTCTTAACTCTTTCTGTCCGAGCCTGATTGGAGAGCACAGGCACTATAGGACGAGGCATAATACCTCTATAAACCCCAAGGGGACGAGACTATCGCTGTATGGTGTCTGTTTGTCGTATGGGCGTCACTTAGCAACCTTTGGATACCAGTTACTATAGTTACTTATCGAATACCCACAGAGTATAATGATGAACATGGTATTTTTTATTAATTGTGGAAAAATGGTCTAAATCTATTCATTATTTCTCATAAAAAATAACGTTTGTGATGGTGACACATAAACATAAATAAATTTTTAAACAATGCCTGGAGGCATTGCTCGTCCCCTGGGTGGGAATGCCTCCAGGCATTGCTCGTCCCCTGGGTGGGAATGCCTCCAGTCATTGCTCGGACTGAAAGAGTTAACCACTGAACTAACTCCCAACCCCTTCGCGATCACACTCTGTATGTTATCATGGGATCCTTTCTGTGACTATATATCACATTATCCCAACACTTTCTCTCGTTATGTGCCACTTCATGCCACCGTGTCAGGCATTATGTAATCTTGTCAGTACTGTGACAGTACCCTGAGCCATGCCTTCTGGTTTAACTCTACTCAAAGCACACATACTCCGACACTCGTCCTACCTCCTCGCCCCACACACAGTCACTCAGCGGCCGTCACCACGGAGACTCGTCCACGGAAGGAGCTGCTCCTCCCGACCACTCACTCTATTACTGAGCAAATGAACACGGGTCCACTGAGCAGTCGGGCGGGCGGGAGGGGGCACGAGGCGGGCGGGAGGGGGCACGAGGCGGGCGGGAGGGGGTATGTGGTGGTGTGTGTGTGAGGGTGATGGTGTTGGAGGTGGTTGTGGTGGTTGTGCGAGCCAGGGTTAGCTATAAAAGCCATTTTCCACTTGCTGACAAAAACAGCACCGACTAATTGAGCTCCTCGAAAAATCGGTCGGTGGTGCCGCCGACTGTACGTCGGTGTCAAATAATCGGGGAGGGTACAGTGTGTTTATCTCACACCTGGTATTAATTCTTCATAGACTTAACGTTGGGAACTTGTACCCATCGCCCATGGGTTACTTGGGAAAAATATCCAATGGGGGGTTATGTCATAAATGTTAGCCCATTAGTCAATGTGAAGGATGAGATAAATTCAGAAACCTATGAAAGTTTAGGGTGAGGGCTCGATCCAATCTCGTTTGAATCACAGTGTAATTCACGTGGCTTTGCCTTGTGAATTACTACGCGATTCAAACTCGATGGGATACAAGCTCTGACCTTAAACTTCCATAGGTTTCCTCTATAATATTCCTTGTGGTCTTGCATTGTTTAGGTCCGTACCGATTTTATGCCCATGCTGAAAACTTGAGTCTCACTAATGAAATCAAATCGTTTTTATTCTCTCAGTCGTTGACCAATTCAGACAGGGCTGACGTCATTGCATAATCCACACCAAATTATTCGGTGTGCATTCAAATACCAGGTTGTTTCCATTCACCAATCTTGTGTCGGTGCGTACAAAAAGTCCAATGGTTGGCGACTGGAGATCGGTGCCAAATAATCGGTTTTATCCAAATATCCGTCGGCCGATTAGTCAGCACCGATCTACAATTGGCAACCACAGAACGATTTTTTGTGTACGCCGACGCTAGATCGGTGAGTGGAAACAACCTAGTACATGTATTTGCAACTTTTGTCGGCTAAAGGAAAATGGCATATTTCAAGAGTACATCCAAGGAGAACATGTAGAATTTGAGATGGAAAGCAAAGATGGTGAGAGCAAAGGACAATGCATCATAAGAGGGGCATAATGGGGGGAGGGGACTGAGATTTATCAATGTCAATCATTTTAATTATCTTTCACAATTAACCCTTTACAGGCGGGGGTCTGTAGCAGACTCATGTGAGTGAGGCAGGGTGCTTTTAATGCATATAATTATACATCATTGTTATTATTATCATCATTATTATCATTATTATTAGTATCATTATTATTACCATTATCATAATTATTATTTTTATTATTGCTATTATTATTATTTTTTTAAATTATTATTATTATCATTATTATTATTATTATTATTATTATTATTATTTTTATTATTATTATCACTGTTGTTGTGAAGAGTATCTGTATTAACCAGAAACCAGATAATTGTTACGGCCATAATTGAAAACCAACCATTGCATGTTGAATTATGACCAATAGACACACTATTAAAAGAAATACCAGGGGACGAGCCGATTGCCATCTGAACCAATATTCGACTGTTTGATCACATGATATGACATGATATCCTAAATATTATCATTTGTTAATTTATCTAATTTTAAACATGAGGATATTCTCTACACGTTCCATGTCTTTCGATCAATTATTTCTTGATAAAACAATGATATCGTTAAGATTCGTAAATATTGTAAATGATGCCCCAAGGCATTATTCGCCATATTCTGGGAAATGCGTTAAGGCATCATTCACCTTATACTGAGGAATGCTTCAAGGCATAACTCGTCCTGAACGGTTTAGATATCGATTAAATGGGTTCTAGTTTGACTGCTGGTATCTCGTTTGGGCATGCTTTTAATAGATTAGATGGGGTAACTGAAGGCAGAGTATATTGGTATCGTGTCAGTAGTTTATCTTTTTGAGGAGTGAGATTGTATGTACACGTCGTTCCAGGGAATGGAATTATCTAAATCAGCTTGAACAAAGAAACTTTAGACATCAGAGTACAACATTTAACTGGCCTATATATTACTTGGGCTGTAGAACAATTTCTATAAAAACACAAATGTTTCTTAGCAAAGCGTGAAGCTGGAGACACACTAAGCGAGTAATGCAGCGATTTCCAGAATCGCCAACACAAAATGGACTATATGTGAGCCATTATTTCATATTTCAGCTGATTATTGCTTCTGAGACGCCAAGTTATGGGCGGGAGATATTCCCATGAAATGATATCTCACATACATGCTACTTTCTACTGGCGATTCCAGAGATCGCCTCCTCGACTGGCTTGGTGTGCCCCCGGCATTAACAATATCCCTAGGGTAGTAGTACATTGAAAAAGGCATTTGTGCCTGGAAAGAGTGAACCAATTACCTAGAACGTATGGAGGAGAATAAGGTTGATGATAAGTATACATGCAGATAATACAGATAAGGTCGACGAAATGAGTTTTTTTAAGTATCTGCTTAACAAGGCCACCATGGCTCTGAGGGGCGAAGTCCGGTTTAAACAACATTAATTCCACCACATCCGCACACAACATTTAGAAATTCTCAGAAACTGATCATCGCAATGGGCTATTTTCATTTTGCGACCATGAACCATGGCGCTCTCTACGCATCATCCAACCCCCACTCCGCCCACCCCCAACACACACACATAAACAATCCTCGTGCTATTTATACACAGATCGACCTATGGCCACCCACCCCGCTCAGAGTCACTGATCCCGGGCCGGGCGGGGGGCGGGGCCGGGGCGGGGGGAGGGTGGGACATGGGTCGGGGGGAGGGTGGGACATGGGCCGGGGCGGGGGCGAGGCGGGGCGGGGCGGGGACGGGGAAGGAGCCGGGCCGGGGCGGGGGATGGGGCGGGGCGGGGCAGGAGCCGGGCCGGGCCCGGGCGGGGTGCGGGCCGGGCCTGGGCGGGGGATGGGGCGGGGCGGGGCAGGGCAGGAGCCGGGCCGGGGAGGGGGGAGCCGGGGGCGGGGGAGGTAGGGGCAGGAGCCGGGGCGGGGGGTACGGAGGGGGGGGGGGGGGGGGTTAAGGGCGGCAGACATAAACACGGGGGACGGTCACCCGGAAGCACTTGTATCAATACAATCAATGAGAAGTGATAGGCGCGCGGGGGGCGCGGCAGCAAGCAATGTGACACGGGGCGATAAGCGGTGAGCGCCGGGCACCGACTCAATTACCGGCGGCCTCTCCGCCCCCCCCCCCCCCCCCATCCGCCCCCCCGGCCACGGCACCACACCACCACCCGCCACCCGCCAGCCAGCCACCATGAGGCACCAACACTGGTGGAAGAATCATCAGATACACCGAGAAATAATTAACTAAAAATTTCAATCTCACGAATTCATCAAACGTACTGCTGACGGTAGGGAGATGTAATGTGTGGTGATGATGAGGTGTGGGGGAGATAGCGAGCGCCCTTTGGTTTTAGTTGGCCTTGTGTCGCTGTAGGATGTAGAGGTGTAAGGTTTGAGTTGTGGCATTGTCACAAGAATCATTGCATGGTCTTGTTATATAGTAGCTTGATGTGTTGTTTAATTCATCTATTTTTCTGATTAATCCAATTAATGTCTTATTTGTATAAGAATTTAGATTATTTTTAAAATTATTTTTTCTACATTTATTTATCGATCCTTTTATCATATGATCATATACCATTGTTTTTTTTAGTATAGAAAACATAAAAAATAGAAAGAAATAAGATAAAGAATATAAAACATCGTATTCCAGGAGATGAGGGGATTATTTGTTGCTAATGAGTACAAAAGCTCTGATGCTCGTTTTTAAAAGAAAAACAAATCTATTATAAAACCCCATTCCTTACTCACTGCAGCCTGTGCTTTCAACCTGTAAATTGAAGTTATTTATAAAAGATTGGGATATAATTAAAATTAAAATACCGATAATAATCTTATATTTTCTATGGGGATCGCTTTTCCATGATGACGATCTCGATGTGTGATTATGCTTCAAAAAGTTTGGGTATCAATTAAAGACAGTAAAATATCTTTGCTCATCGGAACACAAACCAGAAAAAAATTACAAGTGGGAGAAGTATTTAAGATGTGTTGCCCTTCTTCTTAATTCAAACTTATACGAGGACAGCGCAGAGAGAGAGAGAGAGAGAGAGAGAGAGAGAGAAGAGAGAGAGAGAGAGAGAGAGAGAGAGAGAGAGAGAGAGAGAGAGGTTTGGTCAAGGTTTGGTCAAAGTCGTCATTCTCCACGAGTTTGATGCGGAGTGATATGAACGAGGCGACAACCGAGTAAATATTACGTTGTATTCAAACGAGTTGGAGAACAAGGACTTTGACCAAAATGAGTTCCTTTCTGTAATTTATTTTGTTCACACTAATAGAATGGAAGTTATACAGGATATATGCCATGGAGAACGGACTGCAATACTCGTAGGGGCATGGAGAACGAGTTCCCAATGTTTAAAGCCTATGGGATTTAAATACCAAGGGTGAGATAATACTGTTTATCTCACCCCTGGTACAAGCTTAGCCATAACAATAACATTAGGAAATACTCAACGATCACCCTCCTAAAGTGATAATACTATGCCACGGCCATGGCGTAGTGAATGTGAGATGACGTCATATGGATTTGCTAGGTATATTCAAACTATTCTGATATTCTGATGCTATCTAATATCATAGTAAGGGGTGACGCAAATCCAGAACTGCACTCGAATCGTAAAATAGACAATATTCCACTTGTTTGGATGTGCCATAATCGTCACTCGGCTTCGCCTCGATGACCATTCTGGTACATCCAAACTCATGGAGTATTGTCTATTTATATGATTCTCGATGCAGTTCTATATAAACGTCGGATGTGGCGCGGAAATTGGCAACAGGGGGAAGTCTCCGTTATTCAGACAATAAGCAGGGTTTTATATAAGAAGCCTGTCACAAAGCGTTTTCCTGGGATACGAGCCAGACTTCGTTTCTAAATTAATGACACTCCGGCCAAATGCAGATATTACACTAGCCCCCCAAACCGGCGGAGTCCCAGAGGCGTGATTGCCACAACTCATTAATAACGAGTAGTCTTGTTTTGTCGATTTCATTAGCACTGGCATTTAGGCCGAATTAGATAATTAGAATACAATAAGGCCGCCAAGTCGAACTGGCGTATAAAATGTGGTGTTTGTATGGAATCAGGCCGACTGCTAATCGCCCTGCTTATTTTTGTAGCACTCCTTACTCCTCCTCCTCCTTCTCCTCCTTCTCCCGGTATAGTTCTAGCATGTGCAGCACGCTCTCCAAGCAGAGGATGGTGATTAGCAGAATGAAGAAAAACAGAGACAGATGAGTAAACACGCGCGCATGTTTCCCTTGACGAATCACAATCTGACGTATTGTATGACGTCATGCTTCTTTTCTACGTATGGTCTGACTTATGATTCTGCAATATAAAATATGATTTTGCAGAAGGCTAACGTCAACATTGAGTAAAAACGTTATGGCCTTATATTATTCCGTAGAGCCTCATCAGTGATTCATACATCAAAGTTTTTGCAGTTTTAACATATTATCCCACCCCTAATATAAAATCCCATAGGCTTAACATTGAGTTTCTGTATGCCACGCTGACTGTCATACATAGTTTTATATGCCACTAGTGGCATACAGAATTGTTATCACGTAATATTCCAAAGTCGAGGAGACGGGGTAGGATAAAATCAAAAGATGATTCGTTTCAATAGTAGCCACCGCATTCCACTCCTGGGGTTTTGGCTCCGGACTTCACTCGGCTTCGCCTCATGCCAAACTACAGTCGTGGAATACGGTAGCCAAGATTAAAACTCATCCAGTTTTACAATAATATAAATATGATAACTCTTTAATGTAAAAAGTATATGCATTGCAAAACATCATTCAATATAAGGGCACATTGCTATTGTGTTATGGAAACAGCTATCTTGCCCTTGACGCAAAACAAAACTCCACCTGGTGGGTCCAAGTATCAATGAATTTAATTTAAAAAATGTCTTTTGGGGCTTGCCATAGACGGGTTTTAACCTTGTCTCACGATTATCTACATGCTATAACTCTAGTGATGCTATCTTAGAATTTCCTGGTGGAGGATGGCAGAACTAGCAATCAATCTGTGCGCTATACTGAATGATAATTGGCTAATTCCTCGATCTTTGCTTATGCGAACATCCAGATGTTCATATATATACTGATCTGTGATCTATGGTCCATATATCATAATTTTCTTCTCACTCTTACTGCAATATATCAACATAAAGCTTAAGATTGTAATATAATTGTATTATCTTCGGATATTCAATTGACAATACAAAATTATGGTTTGGCCTTCATTCGGGGTCTCAGCCATCCAGCTACCAATATGAGATGCCAATATAATATCGATATTGAATGAACCCCTCAACAAGGCTGCATGTCATCAAGGTGAATAGAGCTAAGATGGTAAATTCACTAGAAGCTGGGACACGGATATTTTGAGCAGTTTTTCCAACTTGCACAATGATTTTACGTTAGGTCTCAGTATTCGCAAAGGATTAATAGATCCAAAATGAGGAGATTGCCCAGATAACACCGATTGTGCTACGTTTTGTATATCGAGTTATCTTTGTTATGTTTTGTATGTATGCGTTGTGTATGTGTACTCCTGTACATATTTTCGACGTCTCAATAAAAAAAAATGTATATGTATAATCGCTATACTTCTGTCTCAGCTCCAAGGTACAGGGAAACGGTAAAGAGTCGATAGCAAATTATATACAGACATAAAGTTCTTCAAAGATGTATCCCCTAAAGCTCATGTACCTCAACTTTTGAATTCGTTGGGTTTGGAATGGGAATCCCAGCAGGGGTGTACAATAACTTCATGTGTGTGATTAATTTCAACTAGATGAATCGTGGGAAGATCTTTATTTTTCATTTCTGGGGATATATTCAATTCTATTATCCATATAATACGGAGTCTCCATACTAAACCTATAGAGCCAAATATCGTTACCCAGTAGAATACGGAAAACCGTATATCCTACCAGGAGAATATGAAAAATAAAAGTCCCTAGCATGCAGAGCAGTGCGTGCAAAGATCAGCAGCCACTTTGTTTTTCCATTGGTAACTTTTATTTGGAATGCTGAATAATGAATATTTAACACTATCATCATTTAGATCTATGTAATATCCTCACATTCGCTCAGACATAACTATGCGTCAACTACGCGGAAAATACGACCATATTCAGATAAAAATTATGGTAACATTGGGTATACATGCAGCTATTCTATAACCCCATACAATGGAATACGAAAAGGCACCAAAGGCTACAGAACCAAGAGAACACAGTGCTTTAAACGGGGAGGGGCTCTATACTAATTAGGATTGGAACTTCCCAGCTGTCGCTTCGCAAAGAAAGTGACTTTCCAGGAGCTTTTAGAAAGGTCAGAGAGGGCGGCGGGTGAGTGGTTTATTGCAGGTAGGTCCTGCGTCCACCTTCGACGATTAATATGTAGACCTTGCTATCCAGAATGTCCAAAATGGTAAACAGAAAGGGAAGGGACTATGCACATCGGCGTGCATCGTAATCGATTTTTAGGTACAAAAAATGGTGATCAATGTCTCGGCGCATCTCATGATGCACCAATGCAGATCTTAAGGTGGTATTTTTATTTTCACTCATACCAATTTAGGATTGTCTTGCACAAAGAGTTATCGTCCATTACAATTAGGAGATTTCAACAGAAATTATCTTTTTTCAGATTACATACTTTATATATATATATTTTTTTTAAACCCAGTAATTTAAACCTAATAGGCTTAAGGATATACAATTTGCATACGACTCGGAAACTGTTAGCTCTTCACCAAGTATGATACAGCGAAATTGATGATGTACCAGATGTAACTGACCGTTAATTTAAACTGCTTACCAAAACAAAAAAATAAAAATCGCGACATTGGAATATGCCACAAAGAACCAATTTAGAGAGATACATGTGAATATCTTAACTATGTACTATATTCTGTGAAGGTTTGAGGAAAATGACATTGGTTTTTCTATGTTAAAAAAAAAACTTTTTATAATTTCTATATATTCTGTCATGAACTGATTCTAATATTGATCTCTAAATCAAAATCTAGCACGGTGACCCCCCGTTTTTAAGTCAGATATGTGCTGTACAATACTTAGAGATCATCATATTTAATTCTCAGGAAAATGACATGGGTTTTAATTTTCATGCCAAATTGCCCGATATGCCTTTAAGGAAGAACAAACGAGTTGAGGCGGACTTCGGGGAACCAAACACTCTATGTGACGTCATATCCTGTGGGATCCTGACTGTACTATTCTCTTAGAGACATTTTGGATAATTGAATGCAAATAAACCGGAAGTTTGATGTCGTTTGGTCCAAGACGCCGCTAGCCCCGAACATTGATACGCAAGGGAAGTACTCTCCAAGCATATTCTATGGTTCCTGTCTCTTCTTGAAAGAAGCATTAAGCAGACGACATCTCTGAATTCAAAGGAAGTCTCTCTGAATTCAAAGGGAGTCTCTCAGGACACAGGAAGGTTACGAGTCGTACCTACGCGCCTGTAACCTTTGAGCCGACTGGTGGCGCCGCCAGCGGATGAACACCTAAGAACAGGACCTATTAAAGATTTAGCACTAGTATGATTTCATGGCCAGATTTTGGCCGGGGAACCAAATGCTCTATAAATATGGGAGCAAGCTGAAGGCGCTACTGAAATCATTCAAGTAACGAGGTAGCCGACGTTTTGCCGACGAGTCGAAGAAAATGAATGGTTCTATTACCTTCTCTGGCAATCTCAACCACCCTGACAACGCAATTGTTATATAATGTAGTACATGGACATACAAACACATACACTGAATATTCCAAGCATATATTGGAATTTCCCATTCGCATGCTGATCTTAAAACAAGTGAATAATAACCCGAGGAAATAACCGGGGATGGGGATTGGGAGTATAGTTCATGTTCTAAATAACGGTAGCTGTGAAGCCATGAACGCTATTCAATTCCAACTCTACACTGGGACCATTCCCAAGTCAATTACAATGTTAACACTTGAATACTCCAACGGAATGAATACAACACTGAGCCTAGGCATGTTGATTCAGCTGCTTCTTTCAAGGAAAACACCATTGAGAGTGAGGGGGACGAAGTGATTTCCCGGACTTGTATGGTGGTGATTGTTCTCCCCCCCGATCTCCTGATCCCTATCCATCGCAGGCCGGGGGCTAGTTGGACTCAGCTACGACAAGGTAGGATCGGCCAAGTTTAGAATAGTACCCAAAGCCGCCTCCAGGCGTCACCTCATCCGGTCCGAACGCCCGCAACAATCCCTCTTTGTGACGTCACGGACAGGTGTGCCCTCAGACACACCTGACCTTGGAGATGACCTTGAGATGATGTGTCTTCAATCCCGTCCCCCGCAGGTGTGGTGAGTGTAGTCACGTGACAATGCTCTCCCCCCACATCCTTCCGTCTCACAAAAACATCCGCCCGTCATGTATAATGACATCTGATATCATATACGTAGATTTTAGTATTATTCTTTAAAACTGATATATTTTTCTATCTTGATGTGAGGTATGTAACCAGGAAACTATATTTAGAATGAGAGTATCTCGTTTTTTGTAGCGTATGCAGGTTTTATCTCACCCCGGTATTTTTCTCCATAGGCTTAACGATAGGAACTCATACTCCACGGCCGTGAAACTAGTGTACCCAATACTCAATGGTTATTTGTTGTACTAATTAATCATGTTTTACGGGGTGAGATAAAATCAGAAACAAACTCGATGAAAATAACTTGGTCTGTACTCCACCTCGTTTGACCACAGAGTCATTCACTCAGCTTCGCTTCATGAATCACTCTGATATCAAACTCGCTGGAGTACGGACCAAATTATTTCCATCTCGTGAGTTTCCTTCTAAGTACTATATGGAGACTTGCTTATTGTGTCTTAATCAAGTTTGTTCCGAATTCTTTTGGTCGGAAATATTCACCAAGTTCGAAGAATAAAATGAATATTTCCAACAAGGAACAGATGCAATTCAAACACACTCACAATGTCTCCTTATAATTATATACCTAAAAATCATCAAAAATACATTTTGAAGCAAGTCACATGGTACGGAGTACACTGTCTATAAGTTCGTGCATAGAGTGCAGAAAGAAATTCGTACAGCCGACGCATAAATGTAAGACATAGGTGCACATGATAAAACCATTGCCCCTCTCTATAATCTGTTTTCCACCAACTTTATTTAAGGCTCTATGTTTATACTTGGCACGTTATCATGGTCTGTGCAGGCGTATATCTCTTTCAAACAACACATGGTTTCATATTTCATTTGACGGACTTATTGATATTATAACCATAGATCTATGAAAAACCTTTTCACAGGTGTAATAACAGAGCATTAGATTTGCAATAAGGCTAGGGTAATAACCAGACATTAAGATCTTTGATACATCTGAGTTCAATAACCTAGTATATGATAGCAGGATAGTGGCTCTAATAAAAACGGGGCTTATCAGCATAAGGAAGGCAAATTTAACGATGTTTTCGATGAGTTTCATCAACATCTAGATTAAACAGGTACCTATTTATATTTGCCAGTATCATATAAGTTGCCTAAAGGTTAGAGTGGTCACATATAGACTTCCAGCGTGCTGCAAAAAAGTATCCCTTCAATATCTGCATGCTACTCACTGGGATATTGGGAAAGGAGCAAGCTGCCAGTGTCTCAGGGTCTTAGGGGCATGCCCAGCTAACTATGACCAATCACTCAAGACTGAAATACCTCAAGACCCACTGGTACCTGATATGTTTGGGTTCTAGAGGCAGTTGCAGAAATGGCAAGTTGACTAGGTGCAAATGGGTGACAGAGAACTATCCATAGACTGAATATAACCAAAACCTTTTAATTGTCATTCATTTATAATTGCTTGATCATTCATCAATGATGAACATACCATTCGCTCCGAGTTATTGTATATTTGTGACTTATGTCGTACATGGCATAAGGCTATGTATGTCCAATAAATCATTCAGAAGTGTAGGTAAAAAATAGCCATTTTAACCCTTTCCATATGCCATATTCCATATGCCATATGGCATTCCCCAGGCATGGGCGAGTGATGCCATATGGCGTTACCAGCAAAGGGCAAATGATGCCAAGAGGGATGACATAAATATTACGCTCATTTACTCAGTCATCCAATGTTAAATGATAAGTTTTCAGGTGGTTTTTTTTGCCGCACGGATTGTGTATCCAAGCAAATAAGGCGCATTCCCGGAGAGTGGAAAAGGGTCTATTACGTGCACCCCTTTCATAAATTCTCACACTCTCTAAGTGGTTTTCTGTATTCTAGTCCAAATAAAGCCACTAGGGCGCTAAGTACACAGTATTCCTTCTAGGTGGCATCATTGAGATTATAGGAATCTTTGGGTTGCATTGATGTACATGTTTAGCAAGGGAGGCAGGCCAGTGGATTCTCAAGGCTATAAGCCTAGTTAAGAATTCTTCTCCTTGTACAGAATACCACTTGTACAGAATACCACTTAGAGAGTGTGAGATCTTATGAGAGGGGTGTTGCAAGAACAGTCATACTGTCGAGCAAATTGACTCTAATACAATGACTCAACGTCCGTCGTCATTCAAACGTAATTGCATTCTAAAATAATGAAGAATATAGATTGTTCTGCTCCAGTCATGCCCTTCACCATCACTTGCAAGAAATTCAGCCAACTTGTCATGGCGTGTTAAGACTTGATTTATTAATTAATTGAACTGAAGGACACAGAAGTAATAACAGCAAACAAGGCCAAGGTTATCGGACTAATTAATGAAGATATTAGATAGGATGCTAACGTATAATCAGTTGAGAACACCGGTGGCTCAGCAAGGGAGGTTTTTCTACTCAGGCGTTATATGAGACTAGGAACAAAGGATGATATGGTTATCATTGATTAATATCATAAAACTGGATGAGTTTTAATCTTGGCCACTGTATGCCACGACTGGAGTTTGGCGTAGTGACTTCATGAGGCGAAGCCGAGTGATGTCTGGAGCCAAAACTCCAGGAGTGGCATGCGGTGGTCAAGATTAAAACGAATCAGGTTTTGAGTTTATCCTACCCCGTCTCCTATATTTTGGGATATTATGTGATGACAATCCCGTATGACACTAGTGGCATATAAAACTCTGTATGCCAGTCAGCGTGTCATACGGAAACACAATTTTAAGCCTATGGGATTTTATATTAGGGGTAGTATAATGAGTGTGGAATTATGGATAGATAAATATCAATTGAAAGGTTCGGGTTATATTCAAATTAGGGGTCATTTTCTGTAAACCACTTGCACCCAGTCAACTTGCCATTTCTGCAACTACCTGTCTATGATCCGAATATATCAAGCACCAGTAGGTCAATGGGGTATTTCGGTCATTTGTGATTCGTCAATGTCAGCTGGGAACACCACTAAGACACTGCGACATTGGCAGACAGCTACACAATGCCCCAGTGTTAAGTGGGATACACACGATGGGATTCATGCACCTCACAGGGTGTATGTCTGAGACAAATCTTGCTGAGATACTGTACTCGAAAACAATTTCTTCGTCTAAATTGTAAGATTCCATTTCCCTGAGATATGTCTTTTTCTCCTGTAATTGTTGGCAACATTTACCCCTGAAAGAAACAGAATCTTATGAGATTTTGAACCCTGTGAAGTACATGAATCCGACCGTGTGAATTCCACTTTAGCACTCAGTTGGTTTATGGTTATATTTTTTGCAGCGAGCTCAAAGTTTATGTGACCTCTCTAACACCTTTATTAGGCAAAGTATATTATGAACATGTGGCCCACGCTCAAAAACAATCCAGCAAGCAAGAAAGGCTGACAGAGAAAGACTTCCTACAAATAAAGGGATGATGTTCACGTATTCATAACGGCACCTATTCTGCCTTATGCATAATTGGTGTATTCAGGGACACAGGGGTGGGTTTGATGGAAGGGATTAGATTTCAAGGCAAATTGTAAACCAACTCGCAGCGTCACTGGCAGGAGCTAGCAGGAAAACGCCATGCTTATTCATTGAGTAGCTCCTGTTTGCATTTGAACCGGCAATAAAATAGAACTCAAACGGGTGTATATATGGTAATAATTACTTCCTCCCGGGCTGAGGTTGGATCTTGAGGAAGTTATGAGGCTGGAGGGGTGTGTATAGGGGGAAGGGTATAGGGTAAAAAGAGGGTAGGGTGAAGTAGATGGGAGGACTAACAACCTCCTATCATGTAATAGGGAGCTTTCTTCTCAACGGCCCTGAGAGTTCTCACAGAATGCAACACAGCACCCAGCTCATTCCGCGCGCACAAAAAAACGTTTCCCTAGTTGATTAAATTTTCATTCGCTGCCGTCATTCCATCCGTTGTTGTGGGGGGGGGGGGGGGAGGGGGGCGGCACGCCACTGCCCCCTTCTCCACCCCCCCTCCTCTACCGCCGTGGTGTATCCTGTTTGAGCGGCGTGATTGAATTGGTTTGTCAAACCGTGAAACCAATTAGAATCTGATAAGGTAAATATACCTTGACATAAAGTTATAATTAAAACGGAAATAAGGACCCGGGGTATAAGGAAGGGGAGGGGAGGGGCTCCGTAGCTATGCTATCTCCGGTAATGATATCCTGGTCGTTTTACTGATAAGAAAACTGTATGGTGATAAGAGGCATACCAATACGTCTTAATGATAGAAGGTAGCTCTTAAGTGCACATATAAAACAATACATATTGACTGTTTTCAGATACAACCGGCCGTATGCTTCGAGGAATTGACGCGTAGTGATATCCGAGCGTATGCGAGGATATTACGCAGAGTCAACTCCGAGGACCATACAACCGCTTTTATCTGAAACCAGTCTACATTGTATTTATCATCCACCTTTTCTGGACAAGTGGAATAGCGACATGAATTCGTTTTAGTTATGCACTATTTTTCCATACGCACTATTTTTCCGCATGCGCCACCCGGAGCATACAACATACCCGTATGCACCGGGTATGTCCATACAAACGTGTTTACATGTGTTTTATATGGACACTTTGCATTAGGTGGATAATAAAAGTAATATTAGGAAACGTCCTTACTGTAAACGAAACGGTTCCTGTTCGAGGTCAGTCTTTGATTTCATACTGCCTGATGCCATAGGCGGAAGGCAGTATGAAATCGAAGACTGACCGAGAACGAGAAGCATTTCGTCCACAGTGAGAACATTTGCTTATTATTGTATACCTTAAATCGATGAAAAACAACATTTTGATGACTTATTAAGTCACACTCACAGCGGGCACAAACATTGTAGGTAATGATACATTGCACATAATTTAAGCGTATATAGGCGGGAACCAGCTAAAGGTCACGTGCTTCCGCCTTGCTCAACACACACTCTGAACAGTCACTGGATACGCACGGTTTTCTTAGCCACCCACCATCCCAAAACATAATGTATACCACAATGCCATGTATTTTATCATGTATGTTTGATTTATTCAATTGTTGGTATTAAAATTGTTTTTAAAAGCGCAGTTCCCGTCTTTGTCATACACGCGTAATTGTTATTACTACACCCCTAGCAGCGGGCAGTATTTCATAGACATTCGCACACAGGTATATATGATAATATCCATACAACCGGCGAATGCTTCCCTTGAAATGCGCCGTCTTAGAGGAACATCACAGTGGGAATGGTTCGTGAACGGACGGAAGCCGTAATAAAAGTTTGCCCATTCGACATCTCTTCCCACCCTCCACATAAAAAAAAGAAGCCAGCAGATTATTTTCAATGATCTCGGTTTTCGTGTGCAGGAAGGCAGACTGAGATGACTTCCTGATTGGTTTTCTTTTTGCCAGGCACCACTGGCGCTCGAATAACGCCGAATAAAATGGATTATTTTTGCTTTTATCTCCTATATACGATGAGAACTCATTGCCGCGAAGCCACATGTGTACTTCAAAATAAACAGGATCACTTCGGGCACGGCGTTTCTGAAATGAAAACTGATTACGGCCAATACGGAGTGTCTTAAAAAGAGCACGGATAATGCTTTTGGCGCTAAATTGCTGTAAGTAGTCGAATCAATTTAGTGAAGCAGTTGGTCGTTCGCATCCACCTAAATTCTCCGCGAGGATGCCTCTTCTCTTCCCCACGCCATACACACCTACCCCAAAGACATCCTTTTTTCTTTTAATAGGGGCCTGTTATATAAACAATATTAACCCTTTAGCTACGCTATGATGCCTGGAGGCATTCCCGGGCGTAGTGCGCTATGATGCCTTGAGGCATCATTTCTGAAATTTAAGTAATCGCTTTTCTTTTAATGAAATAATGCGAATATTTTGATAATATTTCTCATACCTGTGTAAAACTATACCATAGTTAATATCATTACTGTTATGTAACATCCTGATAATTTTGGATTTCCATATAAGTGTGATATAATAGCGATACTGTGGATATATTCTGGAAAGTGCCAGCATACTACAGGGGTGAAAAATGGTACTGCTGGCGAGTATTTCAGGGTATGTATTTGGTGTTGTGCAGCGTAGTGAAAGGGTTAACTGATTTCAGATACAAGCGGTCGTATTCTCCGAGGATCAGTCGCGTAGTAATATCCGAGCACACGTGAGGATATTATTATATACCTGTGGTAGTATATCCTACACATACTGCCCGCTCATACCCATGTCGTATTTATACCCGTACGACACCTAGGTGACGTACGGGGTATTTATGTGGCGTACGGGGCATGTACGGCGGCAAAATCCAAATATTCCCCAAGTAGCAAAGTAAAAAATTGGATATTTTAAGGTATATAATAATAGAGAAACAGGCTGACTGTCTCCGTATGGATAAGATACTTGGTAAAATCGGCGATCAGATGAACCTCTGCCTCCGGCATCGGTTCATCTGATCGCCCATTTTACCGCGTATTCTATCCGTACGGAGACAGTAAGCCTGTTTCTCTATATTACGTAGAGTCTAGTCTGAGGAGATTACAACCGCCTTTATCCGAAACCAATTTATATCACATTTATCAACCACGGTTGGTGGCTAGTAATTACCGCGCTCTAACATTTCTAAAGATTTGATTCTCAATTGATGCACCTCCTATTGTTGATGTAGAATAGTTAAATAAATAATAAAAATTGATAAATGTGATAAATTGCCAGTGAGGTGGCAGCTCTAGTGAATAGGACGGTAATTCAGTGTAGCCTGACGAAAAAAAATATTTCCACCATTAGTCAATTTCTTTAGATATCATATATACTTTGTTTTATTATTCATTATTACCAGAAACAGTACTAATTTAAATTTTCACAAATGGCTAATGGCATTACAGCACTTTATCGATTTGTAATGAAGTTCTGTTTTCGATTTCCGATCAATCGCCACTTAGGGCTCGGTAACGTTTTGGAGACTCTTTTTCTGTATCCTCCTACTTTCACAAGGAGAAGATTACGGGCATCCGTAACCTTCTACTTTAAAATTACACAGAAACACACACCATATGAGTTTTAAATGGAGACTTCGTAATCAGAGGATAATAAATATGTTTATACATTGTTCTGTAGGTCGAAAGCAAACAGAACCTTAACTGACAATGACAATTCAGGTCAAATAAAACAATATTGCAATTGTCTTTTTTATTGCAATCTTATCTGCCCGAAGTGCTACTCTGAGTAGCTGTTATCATTCAGTTTTTTTCAATTGTCACAACGGTTCTCATAAATGTGAGATCTTCCACCGAGGATTATATGTAGATTCTCTTTAACAGTTTGTGTGTAACCTTCCATAACAATAATGACCATTCAGATGGCATAGCATAAGAAATAAGGACGATTTAAAGTTACAGCAATAACAATTCCAGAATGATATATAGAGTTGATCCAGGGAAAAAAAGGATCGCTATAATTCAATCCTTTAGCAGACGCATATCACGCACATAATACTACAGCAGGTAGCAGAACCAATTATGATGTTTCTATGGCTGGCTTCTGTGGTCAATGTTGTTGAAATAATTACAAATCAAAAAAATTCCAGTAAATCATTTTATCTGAACTTCCTGATAATTTACAGAACTGTTGGCAACACTTTGCCAAATATGCCATGTGATTGTTATAGTTCTGCATTAATTTTCTGAAAATACAAAGAAACAAAAAATAATATTGTCTTGCCACATGAGAATGCGACATGATATTCTGCGGGCGTATCCACGGGACTGCCATTTGGCATTCTCCGGCCGTATCCACGACAATGCCATGTGGCATTCTCCAGCCGTATCCAAGTGAATACCTTGTGACATTCTCTTGCTTTATCCATGGGAATGCCATATGGCCATCTCTGGCCGTGACATTCTCTGGAATTATCCATGGGAATGCCATGTGGCATCCTTCAGCCCTATCCATAGGAATGCCATATGGCATTCTCTGGGAGTTTTTATGGGAATGCCATGGGGCATTATCCGGCAGTATCCACAGGAATGCTACATGGCATTCTCTAGCCATATTGATGGGAATGCCATATGGCATTCTCCAACCATATTCACAGAAATGCTATATGGCATTCTCTGGTCGTATCCATGGGAATACTATGTGGCATTCTTCTGCCGTATCCATAGGAATGCCATATGGCATTATCTGGCAGTTTTTATGGGAATGCCATATGGCATTCTCCAGCCATATCCAAAGGAATACCATATGGCATTCTGAGGCCGTATCCACAGGAATGCCATATAGCATTCTTCAGCCGTATCCACAGGTATACCATGTGGTATTCTCCTGCTGTATCCACAGGAATGCTATATAGCATTGCCCTGCCAGAAAGGGTTACACCTGATATCTCCGGAATACATGCCGCACACCACAACAGTGATGACTGGGATGACATGCCACATTAACTCAGATCACATACCACAACTACAAGCAGGGCGTGGCGCCCCTGTCCTCTACTCACTACCATCACCAGATGGCGCCCGCTGCCGGCTTCACAGGCCCCCGACACTCAGGTTTAATTTGATATTTCATACGAGCAGACGGTTCCTGGCCAAAAAAGAGCCCGTCTCACTAATGCGGACGGAATGAGTCGGCGGGTCGAGTTTCTGCCTCTTTATTTGATGAGGATGGGCCCGGATTTGGAATCCCGCCTTGTATTAATGGGATCCACGTTAGTCTGGCCTGATGTGAATTACCCACCATTACCTCTCGTTCTCTGGCGGTCGACGGGTGGCGGGTGGCAGGCAGTGGGAGACAGGGTGACGGGTGGTAGGAAGTGGGCAGTAGGAGACAGGGCAGCAAGAAGTGGGCTGCCGACATGGGGTGGCGGGCAGTGGGCAGTGGGAGACAGGGTGACGGGTGGTAGGAAGTGGGCAGTAGGAGGGAAGCAGCAAGAAGTGGGCTGCTGATAGAGGGTGGCGGGCAGTGGGCAGTAGTTAGTGGGTGGCGGCATTGGTGGCTGGCAGTGGGCAGTGGGAGGCAGGACAGCAGGCAGTGGGCAGCAGTTAGGGGGCAGTCGGCTGAATGCAGTGGGTGGCACACAGTGGGCAATGGGAGGCAGGGCAGCAGGCAATAGGTGGTGAATAGGGGAACTCTATATTATGGACGGCATTTTGGGTCTTGTGTGGTATGTATACATATATTCGGGTGAATGTAATTGAGAATGGAGCATTGGACAAAAGGTTGGTTGTTGAGTGGCAGGTGTTGGTGATGGGTGCCAATTATTGGGTGTTGGATGACAGGTGCTGGTTGTTAGTTGACAGTTGTTGGGTGCTGGGTGGTAGTTGTTGGGTGTTGGGTGGTAGTTGTTGGGTGTTCGGGGGCAGTTGTTAAGTGACAGGCATGGGGTGATGGGTGTCATTTGTTGGGTATTGGGTGACAGGTGTTGGGTAGAAGGTTTTTGGTGCTGGGTGGCAGGTGCTGTGTGCTGGGTGGCAGTTGTATTGTGTCACAGGTGTCTCTTGTATACTGTTAGATGTCAGGCATTGAGTGCTAGGTGTTGGGTGTTAGGTGTTTGGTGTTAGGTGTTAGGTGTTGGGTGACAGGTGATGAGCGGCGGTTGTTGGGTGGCAGCTCTGAGCTATTGAGTGGCAGGTTACATACAACACCCACCAGATGACAAGCATAGAGCGTCGGGCGGCGGGGCATCATCCAAGAACCAGCCGGCCGCGGGCGAGCACCAAGGCAAACGTCGTTAGTAGCGAGGTAAATGAATCAAACGGCGAGTGTCGGCGGGCGGCGGGCGGCGAGCGGGGCGCGGGTATAGAGACGGCGCCGCCCGCCCCGCGCTGATGTAAGACACGTGGCGGGCGAGGTGCGGGGCGGGGCCCGCCGTGATTGCATTGTAGAGTGAATTAGGTCGACAATGACATCACCAGGCTCCGTGGTAAAGTACCGGAATGCACTGTTTACCAATTCAACCGCCATCCGCGAGGAGAAATCCTAAACGCTGCCTGAGGAGCCTACTCGTTCCCACTCCATTATCCAAGTCCGTATGGTTTTTCTTTTCAACGAATTTATTTTGGATTATAATCATTCATGCTCAATTGTTGACAATGGTATGTATTATATATATATATATATATATATATATATATATATATATATATATATATATATATATATATATATATATATATATAATAGTTTATGAATTACATCACAAAACCAATGTTCAACTCCTGATTTTAAGTCCCCCCTCCCCGTTAGCCCTATACTAATCCAGGTACTAAAAGGTTGTATGTATGGATACAACTGCAAACTGGCTGAGGTATGACCCAGAAGAACTTCGCAAGGAGAAAGGGAAATAAAAACTTAATAAAAAAATTAATTGAAGGTGGTATTTAATGATACCTGCTGTGCCGTTGAATAATCTAGGATCTTACATAAAAACATTTGTCCGTATCTTTGTACAGGGGTTATCGTTTGATAATATTCAATTTTGTTTACTAAGACAGTATCAGATATCCATAAGGTCGTTCATAAGTGTTGAATAAAGTTGACCCACATCGTCCCTGGATGTCTATGGCACACAGAAAAAGGGTCTTTATGTTGGAAACTAGAATATTCAACGGGGCCCAGTCTGTTGCTTATACATGAGTTTTGCCACAACGTTTCGGCTTAGCAGGTTATTTAATATTTGTGATTTCTCTCTCATACAAACTTGATTCCTTCTTATTTCTTCAATCTGAGGCTCGTGTTTCCTATAGCATATGTTTCATAGCAACCAACATCACATTTGAATACAACATTATTTATCGCTTTGAAAAAAGACCAACTAACGCATTGTTTTAGGTACTGTGAACAATTGACATTTTCTCATCGTTATATGGATGAATAGATAGGTAAATGTATATGAAGAAACGTGATTAATGGATAAGTATATATAATTTCTAAAAAATAAGAGAAAATATATATTAATGATTGAATATTTGGTTAAATTTCTGATCTCTGATTTCTCTTCAGAATCATCGTACAAAGCCAAAAACCTAATTTGAATAAATAATTAAAAATGGTGGTCCTAAAGGGCACTGTTCCAAAAGTCACAATTTCTGATTGAGAGAAAATACACTCCGGAAATACGTAAATATATTAAAAACAATACCCTTGAAATTGCTAAAAAAAAAAAAAAAGACTGGTATTTTTTTCGTTTAGCTTTTGCAATTCCACGAAATCACACTTGATTTTTTTAAGACAAATCTTTATTGACAATAAAAAAGGTCACATGTGATTGGGTGATTTCCAATATCATATTCGTGAGACATTGAAACGTTTCAATAAAATCTCGATAACAATAGGTCAAAGGCATATCCTACAATTCCCAATGGCGCCACCCGCTGCTTTTTGAATATTGATCATTATCACGAATGACGTGAATGACGTGAATGACGTGAATGACGTGAATGACGTGAATGACGTGAATGACGTGAATGACGGGAATGACGGGAATGACGGGAATGACGGGAATGACGGGAATGACGGGAATGACGGGAATGACGGGAATGACGGGAATGACGGGAATGACGGGAATGACGGGAATGACGGGAATGACGGGAATGACGGGAATGACGGGAATGACGGGAATGACGGGAATGACGGGAATGACGGGAATGACGGGAATGACGGGAATGACGGGAATGACGGGAATGACGGGAATGACGGGAATGACGGGAATGACGGGAATGACGGGAATGACGGGAATGACGGGAATGACGGGAATGACGGGAATGACGGGAATGACGGGAATGACGGGAATGACGGGAATGACGGGAATGACGGGAATGACGGGAATGACGGGAATGACGGGAATGACGGGAATGACGGGAATGACGGGAATGACGGGAATGACGGGAATGACGGGAATGACGGGAATGACGGGAATGACGGGAATGACGGGAATGACGGGAATGACGGGAATGACGGGAATGACGGGAATGACGGGAATGACGGGAATGACGGGAATGACGGGAATGACGGGAATGACGGGAATGACGGGAATGACGGGAATGACGGGAATGACGGGAATGACGGGAATGACGGGAATGACGGGAATGACGGGAATGACGGGAATGACGGGAATGACGGGAATGACGGGAATGACGGGAATGACGGGAATGACGGGAATGACGGGAATGACGGGAATGACGGGAATGACGGGAATGACGGGAATGACGGGAATGACGGGAATGACGGGAATGACGGGAATGACGGGAATGACGGGAATGACGGGAATGACGGGAATGACGGGAATGACGGGAATGACGGGAATGACGGGAATGACGGGAATGACGGGAATGACGGGAATGACGGGAATGACGGGAATGACGGGAATGACGGGAATGACGGGAA
Organism: Alentia gelatinosa; assembly: GCA_950022655.1. NCBI lineage: Eukaryota > Metazoa > Annelida > Polychaeta > Phyllodocida > Polynoidae > Alentia > Alentia gelatinosa. The sequence continues at coordinate 13,131,861 of OX465584.1, read as the reverse complement.
TGACGGGAATGACGGGAATGACGGGAATGACGGGAATGACGGGAATGACGGGAATGACGGGAATGACGGGAATGACGGGAATGACGGGAATGACGGGAATGACGGGAATGACGGGAATGACGGGAATGACGGGAATGACGGGAATGACGGGAATGACGGGAATGACGGGAATGACGGGAATGACGGGAATGACGGGAATGACGGGAATGACGGGAATGACGGGAATGACGGGAATGACGGGAATGACGGGAATGACGGGAATGACGGGAATGACGGGAATGACGGGAATGACGGGAATGACGGGAATGACGGGAATGACGGGAATGACGGGAATGACGGGAATGACGGGAATGACGGGAATGACGGGAATGACGGGAATGACGGGAATGACGGGAATGACGGGAATGACGGGAATGACGGGAATGACGGGAATGACGGGAATGACGGGAATGACGGGAATGACGGGAATGACGGGAATGACGGGAATGACGGGAATGACGGGAATGACGGGAATGACGGGAATGACGGGAATGACGGGAATGACGGGAATGACGGGAATGACGGGAATGACGGGAATGACGGGAATGACGGGAATGACGGGAATGACGGGAATGACGGGAATGACGGGAATGACGGGAATGACGGGAATGACGGGAATGACGGGAATGACGGGAATGACGGGAATGACGGGAATGACGGGAATGACGGGAATGACGGGAATGACGGGAATGACGGGAATGACGGGAATGACGGGAATGACGGGAATGACGGGAATGACGGGAATGACGGGAATGACGGGAATGACGGGAATGACGGGAATGACGGGAATGACGGGAATGACGGGAATGACGGGAATGACGGGAATGACGGGAATGACGGGAATGACGGGAATGACGGGAATGACGGGAATGACGGGAATGACGGGAATGACGGGAATGACGGGAATGACGGGAATGACGGGAATGACGGGAATGACGGGAATGACGGGAATGACGGGAATGACGGGAATGACGGGAATGACGGGAATGACGGGAATGACGGGAATGACGGGAATGACGGGAATGACGGGAATGACGGGAATGACGGGAATGACGGGAATGACGGGAATGACGGGAATGACGGGAATGACGGGAATGACGGGAATGACGGGAATGACGGGAATGACGGGAATGACGGGAATGACGGGAATGACGGGAATGACGGGAATGACGGGAATGACGGGAATGACGGGAATGACGGGAATGACGGGAATGACGGGAATGACGGGAATGACGGGAATGACGGGAATGACGGGAATGACGGGAATGACGGGAATGACGGGAATGACGGGAATGACGGGAATGACGGGAATGACGGGAATGACGGGAATGACGGGAATGACGGGAATGACGGGAATGACGGGAATGACGGGAATGACGGGAATGACGGGAATGACGGGAATGACGGGAATGACGGGAATGACGGGAATGACGGGAATGACGGGAATGACGGGAATGACGGGAATGACGGGAATGACGGGAATGACGGGAATGACGGGAATGACGGGAATGACGGGAATGACGGGAATGACGGGAATGACGGGAATGACGGGAATGACGGGAATGACGGGAATGACGGGAATGACGGGAATGACGGGAATGACGGGAATGACGGGAATGACGGGAATGACGGGAATGACGGGAATGACGGGAATGACGGGAATGACGGGAATGACGGGAATGACGGGAATGACGGGAATGACGGGAATGACGGGAATGACGGGAATGACGGGAATGACGGGAATGACGGGAATGACGGGAATGACGGGAATGACGGGAATGACGGGAATGACGGGAATGACGGGAATGACGGGAATGACGGGAATGACGGGAATGACGGGAATGACGGGAATGACGGGAATGACGGGAATGACGGGAATGACGGGAATGACGGGAATGACGGGAATGACGGGAATGACGGGAATGACGGGAATGACGGGAATGACGGGAATGACGGGAATGACGGGAATGACGGGAATGACGGGAATGACGGGAATGACGGGAATGACGGGAATGACGGGAATGACGGGAATGACGGGAATGACGGGAATGACGGGAATGACGGGAATGACGGGAATGACGGGAATGACGGGAATGACGGGAATGACGGGAATGACGGGAATGACGGGAATGACGGGAATGACGGGAATGACGGGAATGACGGGAATGACGGGAATGACGGGAATGACGGGAATGACGGGAATGACGGGAATGACGGGAATGACGGGAATGACGGGAATGACGGGAATGACGGGAATGACGGGAATGACGGGAATGACGGGAATGACGGGAATGACGGGAATGACGGGAATGACGGGAATGACGGGAATGACGGGAATGACGGGAATGACGGGAATGACGGGAATGACGGGAATGACGGGAATGACGGGAATGACGGGAATGACGGGAATGACGGGAATGACGGGAATGACGGGAATGACGGGAATGACGGGAATGACGGGAATGACGGGAATGACGGGAATGACGGGAATGACGGGAATGACGGGAATGACGGGAATGACGGGAATGACGGGAATGACGGGAATGACGGGAATGACGGGAATGACGGGAATGACGGGAATGACGGGAATGACGGGAATGACGGGAATGACGGGAATGACGGGAATGACGGGAATGACGGGAATGACGGGAATGACGGGAATGACGGGAATGACGGGAATGACGGGAATGACGGGAATGACGGGAATGACGGGAATGACGGGAATGACGGGAATGACGGGAATGACGGGAATGACGGGAATGACGGGAATGACGGGAATGACGGGAATGACGGGAATGACGGGAATGACGGGAATGACGGGAATGACGGGAATGACGGGAATGACGGGAATGACGGGAATGACGGGAATGACGGGAATGACGGGAATGACGGGAATGACGGGAATGACGGGAATGACGGGAATGACGGGAATGACGGGAATGACGGGAATGACGGGAATGACGGGAATGACGGGAATGACGGGAATGACGGGAATGACGGGAATGACGGGAATGACGGGAATGACGGGAATGACGGGAATGACGGGAATGACGGGAATGACGGGAATGACGGGAATGACGGGAATGACGGGAATGACGGGAATGACGGGAATGACGGGAATGACGGGAATGACGGGAATGACGGGAATGACGGGAATGACGGGAATGACGGGAATGACGGGAATGACGGGAATGACGGGAATGACGGGAATGACGGGAATGACGGGAATGACGGGAATGACGGGAATGACGGGAATGACGGGAATGACGGGAATGACGGGAATGACGGGAATGACGGGAATGACGGGAATGACGGGAATGACGGGAATGACGGGAATGACGGGAATGACGGGAATGACGGGAATGACGGGAATGACGGGAATGACGGGAATGACGGGAATGACGGGAATGACGGGAATGACGGGAATGACGGGAATGACGGGAATGACGGGAATGACGGGAATGACGGGAATGACGGGAATGACGGGAATGACGGGAATGACGGGAATGACGGGAATGACGGGAATGACGGGAATGACGGGAATGACGGGAATGACGGGAATGACGGGAATGACGGGAATGACGGGAATGACGGGAATGACGGGAATGACGGGAATGACGGGAATGACGGGAATGACGGGAATGACGGGAATGACGGGAATGACGGGAATGACGGGAATGACGGGAATGACGGGAATGACGGGAATGACGGGAATGACGGGAATGACGGGAATGACGGGAATGACGGGAATGACGGGAATGACGGGAATGACGGGAATGACGGGAATGACGGGAATGACGGGAATGACGGGAATGACGGGAATGACGGGAATGACGGGAATGACGGGAATGACGGGAATGACGGGAATGACGGGAATGACGGGAATGACGGGAATGACGGGAATGACGGGAATGACGGGAATGACGGGAATGACGGGAATGACGGGAATGACGGGAATGACGGGAATGACGGGAATGACGGGAATGACGGGAATGACGGGAATGACGGGAATGACGGGAATGACGGGAATGACGGGAATGACGGGAATGACGGGAATGACGGGAATGACGGGAATGACGGGAATGACGGGAATGACGGGAATGACGGGAATGACGGGAATGACGGGAATGACGGGAATGACGGGAATGACGGGAATGACGGGAATGACGGGAATGACGGGAATGACGGGAATGACGGGAATGACGGGAATGACGGGAATGACGGGAATGACGGGAATGACGGGAATGACGGGAATGACGGGAATGACGGGAATGACGGGAATGACGGGAATGACGGGAATGACGGGAATGACGGGAATGACGGGAATGACGGGAATGACGGGAATGACGGGAATGACGGGAATGACGGGAATGACGGGAATGACGGGAATGACGGGAATGACGGGAATGACGGGAATGACGGGAATGACGGGAATGACGGGAATGACGGGAATGACGGGAATGACGGGAATGACGGGAATGACGGGAATGACGGGAATGACGGGAATGACGGGAATGACGGGAATGACGGGAATGACGGGAATGACGGGAATGACGGGAATGACGGGAATGACGGGAATGACGGGAATGACGGGAATGACGGGAATGACGGGAATGACGGGAATGACGGGAATGACGGGAATGACGGGAATGACGGGAATGACGGGAATGACGGGAATGACGGGAATGACGGGAATGACGGGAATGACGGGAATGACGGGAATGACGGGAATGACGGGAATGACGGGAATGACGGGAATGACGGGAATGACGGGAATGACGGGAATGACGGGAATGACGGGAATGACGGGAATGACGGGAATGACGGGAATGACGGGAATGACGGGAATGACGGGAATGACGGGAATGACGGGAATGACGGGAATGACGGGAATGACGGGAATGACGGGAATGACGGGAATGACGGGAATGACGGGAATGACGGGAATGACGGGAATGACGGGAATGACGGGAATGACGGGAATGACGGGAATGACGGGAATGACGGGAATGACGGGAATGACGGGAATGACGGGAATGACGGGAATGACGGGAATGACGGGAATGACGGGAATGACGGGAATGACGGGAATGACGGGAATGACGGGAATGACGGGAATGACGGGAATGACGGGAATGACGGGAATGACGGGAATGACGGGAATGACGGGAATGACGGGAATGACGGGAATGACGGGAATGACGGGAATGACGGGAATGACGGGAATGACGGGAATGACGGGAATGACGGGAATGACGGGAATGACGGGAATGACGGGAATGACGGGAATGACGGGAATGACGGGAATGACGGGAATGACGGGAATGACGGGAATGACGGGAATGACGGGAATGACGGGAATGACGGGAATGACGGGAATGACGGGAATGACGGGAATGACGGGAATGACGGGAATGACGGGAATGACGGGAATGACGGGAATGACGGGAATGACGGGAATGACGGGAATGACGGGAATGACGGGAATGACGGGAATGACGGGAATGACGGGAATGACGGGAATGACGGGAATGACGGGAATGACGGGAATGACGGGAATGACGGGAATGACGGGAATGACGGGAATGACGGGAATGACGGGAATGACGGGAATGACGGGAATGACGGGAATGACGGGAATGACGGGAATGACGGGAATGACGGGAATGACGGGAATGACGGGAATGACGGGAATGACGGGAATGACGGGAATGACGGGAATGACGGGAATGACGGGAATGACGGGAATGACGGGAATGACGGGAATGACGGGAATGACGGGAATGACGGGAATGACGGGAATGACGGGAATGACGGGAATGACGGGAATGACGGGAATGACGGGAATGACGGGAATGACGGGAATGACGGGAATGACGGGAATGACGGGAATGACGGGAATGACGGGAATGACGGGAATGACGGGAATGACGGGAATGACGGGAATGACGGGAATGACGGGAATGACGGGAATGACGGGAATGACGGGAATGACGGGAATGACGGGAATGACGGGAATGACGGGAATGACGGGAATGACGGGAATGACGGGAATGACGGGAATGACGGGAATGACGGGAATGACGGGAATGACGGGAATGACGGGAATGACGGGAATGACGGGAATGACGGGAATGACGGGAATGACGGGAATGACGGGAATGACGGGAATGACGGGAATGACGGGAATGACGGGAATGACGGGAATGACGGGAATGACGGGAATGACGGGAATGACGGGAATGACGGGAATGACGGGAATGACGTGAATGACGTGAATGACGTGAATGACGTGAATGACGTGAATGACGTGAATGACGTGAATGACGTGAATGACGTGAATGACGTGAATGACGTGAATGACGTGAATGACGTGAATGACGTGAATGACGTGAATGACGTGAATGACGTGAATGACGTGAATGACGTGAATGACGTGAATGACGTGAATGACGTGAATGACGTGAATGACGTGAATGACGTGAATGACGTGAATGACGTGAATGACGTGAATGACGTGAATGACGTGAATGACGTGAATGACGTGAATGACGTGAATGACGTGAATGACGTGAATGACGTGAATGACGTGAATGACGTGAATGACGTGAATGACGTGAATGACGTGAATGACGTGAATGACGTGAATGACGTGAATGACGTGAATGACGTGAATGACGTGAATGACGTGAATGACGTGAATGACGTGAATGACGTGAATGACGTGAATGACGTGAATGACGTGAATGACGTGAATGACGTGAATGACGTGAATGACGTGAATGACGTGAATGACGTGAATGACGTGAATGACGTGAATGACGTGAATGACGTGAATGACGTGAATGACGTGAATGACGTGAATGACGTGAATGACGTGAATGACGTGAATGACGTGAATGACGTGAATGACGTGAATGACGTGAATGACGTGAATGACGTGAATGACGTGAATGACGTGAATGACGTGAATGACGTGAATGACGTGAATGACGTGAATGACGTGAATGACGTGAATGACGTGAATGACGTGAATGACGTGAATGACGTGAATGACGTGAATGACGTGAATGACGTGAATGACGTGAATGACGTGAATGACGTGAATGACGTGAATGACGTGAATGACGTGAATGACGTGAATGACGTGAATGACGTGAATGACGTGAATGACGTGAATGACGTGAATGACGTGAATGACGTGAATGACGTGAATGACGTGAATGACGTGAATGACGTGAATGACGTGAATGACGTGAATGACGTGAATGACGTGAATGACGTGAATGACGTGAATGACGTGAATGACGTGAATGACGTGAATGACGTGAATGACGTGAATGACGTGAATGACGTGAATGACGTGAATGACGTGAATGACGTGAATGACGTGAATGACGTGAATGACGTGAATGACGTGAATGACGTGAATGACGTGAATGACGTGAATGACGTGAATGACGTGAATGACGTGAATGACGTGAATGACGTGAATGACGTGAATGACGTGAATGACGTGAATGACGTGAATGACGTGAATGACGTGAATGACGTGAATGACGTGAATGACGTGAATGACGTGAATGACGTGAATGACGTGAATGACGTGAATGACGTGAATGACGTGAATGACGTGAATGACGTGAATGACGTGAATGACGTGAATGACGTGAATGACGTGAATGACGTGAATGACGTGAATGACGTGAATGACGTGAATGACGTGAATGACGTGAATGACGTGAATGACGTGAATGACGTGAATGACGTGAATGACGTGAATGACGTGAATGACGTGAATGACGTGAATGACGTGAATGACGTGAATGACGTGAATGACGTGAATGACGTGAATGACGTGAATGACGTGAATGACGTGAATGACGTGAATGACGTGAATGACGTGAATGACGTGAATGACGTGAATGACGTGAATGACGTGAATGACGTGAATGACGTGAATGACGTGAATGACGTGAATGACGTGAATGACGTGAATGACGTGAATGACGTGAATGACGTGAATGACGTGAATGACGTGAATGACGTGAATGACGTGAATGACGTGAATGACGTGAATGACGTGCTGCTACTGGGATTCGTACCCATGCAGACAAACAACCTCTGACTACAACTCAACTGCCCTAACCACTGGGCCACCACGATGAGCTATCTGAGAGGTAAGAATGGACAGTGTTCCATTCTTAGTTACTGGCAATGCTGCGTGGATGTTTTGTGTGACAATATGAATCATTATTATATACCTATGCACAAACATGATTTTAAGTTCGTTTTTATATTCTTTATTGAATATCTCTACACAGGCGTTTTTTCCTTTTTTATTTAAAAAGAAAAGCATAAAAACCTTTATCATGAGCGGGTTTCGTACCCAAGGCCTCTCGAGTTGGTAGCGAGCGCCCTACAGCTACACCATCAAGGAAGTCCCTGCAATGGTGCCAGTTGTTATAACTTTTATCTTACCATTCACTCTCCTGGCACATATTCCCATACTCTTCACGTTTTTTTTAATATGCTGTGTATGTATAGAATGTGCTAGGAGAGTGTGTGACCGACTGCCCATGCACCATGGGTTAGGAATAAACATCCGGTTGATAATTTCTTGTACAGGGCACCTTTCGGAGTAAACTTGACAGAGAGGGAGTGTGATTTTTACCGAAATAACAGTCCTTTTACGTGGGGTGTCCCCTTTCCCAAAGGGTATTTCTTAAACTCCTTTGTCGCCGACAACGGGAAGGAACAGGTCCCGATTTCGGAACATTAGACTGCAATTTATCGGCGACAATAGTACATCACCATGGGGGGGATTTTGAAATCTTAAGCAAAGTTCTGGAGGGGGGTGCCACACTGACCGACTCAATTTCTAGGCCTTGCCTGAGCTTACGATTGTTCTTTTGTCGCCGAGAAAGGAACATTCATGTTCCGAAATCGCACAGTGTGTATGGGCCTTTGCGCGGTGTGTCCCCTGAACCCTTTCCTTACAAATGATGCCTTAAGGCACTCCCGTGGCTAGTGCAAATGATGCCTCAAGATTATGTAAAACGCCTTTATATAAATAGCGATAATTAATGAATACTTTTATATTCATTACCCTGGCTACATTGACGGACCATTAGAAATATGGTGGAAAACAATTCATTTTCTCTACAATTTTAACATAATTGTAACACTACAGAGGTGGTCAGTTGTCAGGCCTGCTGCATCTAAAAGTTTTTTCCAACCGATATCGAACACTTTATTGGAACGAATTTTTTTTCCAAATATGCATTAACTCTTTCTGTCCGAGCCTGATTGGAGAGCACAGGCACTATAGGACGAGGCATAATACCTCTATAAACCCCAAGGGGACGAGACTACCGCTGTATGGTGTCTGTTTGTCGTATGGGGGTCACTTAGCAACCTTTAGATACCAGTTACTATAGTTACTTATCGAATACCCACAGAGTATAGTGATGAACATGGTATCTTTTATCAATTGTGAAAAAATGGCGTAAATCTATTCATTATTTCTCATAAAACATGACGTTTGTGATGGTGACACATAAACATAAATATATTTTTAAACAATGCCTGGAGGCATTGCTCGTCCCCTGGGTGGGAATGCCTCCAGGCATTGCTCGTCCCCTGGGTGGGAATGCCTCCAGGCATTGCTCGGACTGAAAGAGTTAAAGGACCTTAACCCAATCCTTACGAACGATTTTCGTGCTGCATCGTGTAGGCGGCAATGCCAGCTCACATGTATGGTTGGTAAGGGCGAGTACCAAATTTCAAAAATGGTGTCACGTGACATGATTTGTGTCACTATGGCAACCATTTCATTTTTTTTCAATAATTATATTGGTTATATCTAAATACATATTTTGTGTAAAAATGATTTTATGGTATTGAGTATTTCACAAATTATGAGCCTAAATTGTAAATGGCATCATTAATAAGGAAAGGGTTAACCTGCGACCAGGTCTGGTAAGGAAAGGGTTAAGCGCGGTGTCTCGGAAGCAGGGTTTTACTGTATTAGGAAATCAGTGTTATCTCGTTCAAACAGAGGGGCTTATAATGGAGGCTTTACGGTATTCACTTGTCATAAACGGGGACAGTTTGCACAGCTCCTTATTACCTCCTTTCCACCCAAAGGACCTCTGCCATTTAAAAAAAAAGCCTACGTTTACGTCCAATGGCTTAGCAGCCTAGTCAAAGTAGCACTTCGGGCAATAGGCAATTAGGCAAGCACTCCCTTTGATGACTGATCAATATTATAAACAAAGCCCACTGATTGGCCGCCTCCCGACTGATAATCCGTCCAGTGTTTACCCGGCCTGGGTAGTTTACAGATGGACTGCCAATGATAACATCAAATGAAACGGCAATATTTGGCTGCTTCTTATCCAAAAGCTCCATAATGTTATCAAAGTGCAAGTACGGTCTTTCCGCCGTCGGGTTCCACTGGAGTGTGTATTGGTGGGTGGGTTTGTGGAGTAATGATATCGTCGGTGGCTGGTAGGATGTGAACGGGGGTGATGTTGATGATGAGTCGAGGGTGATACGATGGGGATTGCTGCTAGCAGGCTCTGAGGCTTGTGTTTTATCACCCACATGATATACATGGAGTCTCTATACTAAAGCTGTATTATCAAGAGACGTCACGAGTTTGAGTTTGAGTTTATTTGTGTCGCGCATTGTGTTGGCTCCGTAATCTCACGAGCAGAAGACGAGTGAGATTACGAGTTAAAGACGAGTAAGATTATATATATATTTCGTAATTTAGGTCATGCATTGTGTTGACTCTGTTATCTTACGAGTAGAAGACGAGTGACAATACGAGTCGAAAACGAGTAAGATTACAGAGCCAACACAATGAGTGACATAAATAAACTCAAACTAGTGGCATCTAGATTTTATCCTACACTGTTTCTACGATTTTTAAATATTAGATTGTAGAGACATAAACAACACTTTATGTCACACCCGTAACATAAACAAATCCCAGGTTAAGCCTATGGCGTTTTGTTATTAGGGGTAGGATAAAAGCCTATAGATTGCTACTAAGTAGAATATGGAAAGTCGTATTCCACTCAGTATACGGCTTTTTGACTGTAATTAGTCCCAAAATGTTGCGGTGCGTATGTATGTTTTTTTCTTTCTAATGATTAGTTGAAAAGTGTTTAATAAAAACATTACTATGGTTTTGATCTGTGTGGTCGTATTCCCCTCGTAAGTTGACACTAAGCAATACTCCTCGCTATCATTCTGAGTATTACTACTCATGATTCCCTTCTTTCACATTTTAATGATTAATTCTCACTCATAAATATCTTCAGTCCATATGTTAATGCAGTATCTCTTTCGCTATAGTTGTGAAACGATCCCCTCAAGTTAAATATTGCACTTCTTCAGATCATAATTCATTCCAGAATAAATAACCTATGTACACGTATAGTGGAGAAAATCTGAATATTTGCCTGTATTCTAGGTCTTGGTAGTTTTAATCTTATTCTATTCTCACCCCGGTTATCATTGTTGAGTTTACACTAATTTATACCTGAATTACTGAAAAGGGTGGCAATCTTCTCTAGGGCAATAAGAAAATGATCAGTCAGACGTTAGATAAGATTAGTTGTTTTTGGTTTTTAATTTTTTGTTTTCATCATAAAATAAAAAAAAAAGGGAGCAAAGCACTCATATTATGTTTTTGACAGAGAAAATTATATCTCAGATATTTGAATAATTGACTCTGATAAGGAACAAATGTTGATTGAGGGAAAGTCACATGTAATTTGATGTCAAATGAATGAATAAAGTTTTTGCTCCAAAAAAAACACCAAAAAAACAACAACCCCACATCATCCTTGCATTCACCGTATTTCACAGTACACCATAGAGGGCGGAGTAACGTTACGTAGGATGGGGGTGATTCTAATCTATTCTTATTGCTAAAGACGCACACTCTACAGCACACCCTGACTACATGTAGCTAGCTCCTCGGGGGATCCTAGCGGTATGTGCAGCTACCAGATAAGGCCCGTTTCCATTGGAAGACGAAAACAGAGTAGATATTTCTGAATTCACTTAATAGCCCATTTACAGCTGCTAAAGGTGCGTCGATGGTTCCTGACTGTATATCGGTGATGGCCAGTGGAAGTGGGCTATTAGGGGAACACAAAAAGATCTTCACCGTTTTCGTCGGCCAATGGAAACGGGCCTATAGCGAGGAGGTATACTCCAATAAGCAAAGAGAAGTTTACAGGCAGACGAAGAATCCTTCCGCGCATCAGGGATCTACACAATACACACCACTCTCCCAGCAGAGATCTTGCGCTCTACTTCCTGTGGCCGCTTATATCTCTGCCCCAACCTGCCTGTTTGGGCTCAAATCTGGCCCATACGCCAGTCTTTTTAAATATCCTAAATTCTTAGTGCTTTGGGCAGTATTTTGTGGTTTACATGTAAATAGATATGCATCTATTTATATGATAAATGATTTGCACTCATTTCTGTTACTTGTTATATCAAATCAGGTATAGTCTTAGGGATTACTTTCTTCATTGGAAGGCACCTCATGTGTTACAGGGTTTTGTTTGTCAACATAACACATGTGCTCACTCGAAGTGGCAGGCTAATCAACAATAGATTCACATCATAAAGTGGCTTTAGAAAGAGCTGGATTGTCTGTTAACCCTTTTTAACAATTCCTATATTTCCTAACTAATGATATATGAGTTGTTTGACTTGTATAACTTTTGACAGTTGCTTTGTTTTGAATCTCAGATCTTCGCTGGTCCCCCTCTCTTTAGTGGATACCCAGGGAACAGGCTTTGGGTTGGGGCAGAGACTAAGTACAGCGCTTGCGCCGCGAAAGATCTGGGGGAGAGTGAATACACACTGTAAATTTCCAGAAGGAAGAGGGATCAAGGCAACCGAGAAGATACCCGTCGTCGAGCTAGCTGTTCGCACAGAAGAATAACTCCCTTTCTGGGGGCACACCAGGATGCGATAACGTAGGGTTCCTTTCCGACGTACCTTTAGACACACGTGTATTGCAAATAAGTGTCAGCAGTTTGTAACTGAATTTTCTTTTTAAGCATAGCAACGGTTTGATTCTGACATGTAGTTGTCACTTTCAAGGTAGTATCGGCTGTGTTATAAAGTGTATGTGCCTTGTATTCTTAATTTGCAGTGTGTAACTGATAGTAGATATGTCTTCTTTTTTATTTCACACTATCATTCAATTCTGTCACTGGACAGATCTTCCATGAAAGGTGATACAATCTCATAAAGCAGTAAATATTGATGTTATGCAGTACACAAAGTACATGAAAAAAAGATGAGATAGAGACACATATCAAGGAATAGGGTACGCCACAACGCAACCCAGGTTTGAGTTCAGATCTTATCTCACCCCTATCACTGACTAATTGGCAAACATTTGTGTTATCATTCCCCATTGACAATTTTCTAACAATACTCCATGGGCGTTGAGTTCTCAACGTTGAGTCTATGGGGAAAAATATCAGGGATGAAATATATATACACAGTAGATCTCCGCCTTACGGACAACCCGCTAAGCACTTTATAAGCAGCATAAACCTGAAATCCTCGTGTAAGCGATCACCTCGCGGAAGCGGACACTTTGGCCCGGAACGGAGAGTTTTCCGCTTACCCGGGGTTTTACTGTTTATCTCACCCCTGGAATGAATGTCTATAGACTTAACATTGGGAACTCGTTCTCCATGCCCCTACAAGTATTGCAGTCCATTCTCCACGGTTAATATCCTGTGTGTTGTCCATTCTTTTAGTGTGCACAGGGGTGAGATAAATACAGAAAGCAACTCGTTTTGGTCAAAGAAGCCATTCTCCAACTCGTTTGAATGCTACGTGATATTCACTCGGCCATCGCCTCGTTCATATCACTCCGCATCAAACTCGTGAAGAATGACGACTTTGACCAAAACTTGTTGGTTTCTTCTTTAGTATGTAGGCCTATACGTGCACATTAAGTTCACTTTTGGCAAACCACCATTCACCTATTACCATGGGAGGAGTGGGGGGGGGGGGGGGGGGGGGGTGTTCATCTAGACTTGCTCAAGTCTTTGATTATGAGCATTCATTAAATGGTTAAAAATAATCAGAATAAAGTTCATTAAAGTATATGTATGTATCCTTCTCTGACTGGCCCATGAATTTATCTCACCCTTAATATTGACTAATGGGCTAACATTTGTGACATTATCCCCCATTGGATATATTTCCTAAATATCTAATGGGTGTTAGATACGAGTTTCCAATGCTAAGTCTATGGAGAAAAAATTTCTGGGATGAGATAAATGTATGTATCCTTCTCTGACTGGCCCATGAATCAAACCCTGTATCCCAGCAAGGAGGGTAGCCATAATATGCAGGGACTGGAGCCAGTCTAGTGTTCATGGGTTCTCAGTAAAGCGCTCATTCTAAATTCAAGTGGGCGTGCTTGGGCGGTTGGAGCCGAGGTGGTGTGTGTGTGTGGGACTTGGCGCACGTCTAGCCGCTTGATGTAGCTTGGTATTATTGTAGACAGGACAATCCGGGAGTAGCCCCCGGGGAAGGCCCCGCTTTCCCCGCCTCCACCCGCCACCGCCCCGCCGCCTGCCCCCACCCGCCAGCCGCCTCTCCGCACGCCGGCATTTGTCGCTGTCATGGACGTGCAGGCAGGTGCAAGATTAAATCTTCATTATCCCTGTCGGCAGGAATACAGTCTCATTACAATGGGGGAAAAAGAAGCCGTGCTGACAGAGATGGAACGGCGAGTAACGGCACGCCTTGGGATGGTCAAGGGATCGTTAGCCTTAATTTGATGGGATTCTCGCCGAAGAAAATCCTAATCACTCCGAGTGTTCTCTAATGCATTAGACGCCATTCAGATCCATTATATTGGCGAGGGGCATGAAATAGCACCTCCCCATCCTTCCTCCCTTGTCTGATCATTGTGGTATGGCAGATGGTAGGAGTTACGGAGTATCTAGTCTGGTACGCCGAGACTCATACAACATCCAGGTTTTATCCATGCATAGAACACAGTGTAGCTAATCCTACGCCGCATCTACTGGTACCACACCGCACCACATATATAAGTACATTTATTATCCAACTAATACAAAGTGTTTATAGAAAACACATAGGGAGTTTGTATGGACATACACGGCGCATGCGCATATGTTGTATGCTCCGGATGGCGCATACGGAAAGCAGTGCGTACGGAAAAATATTGCATAACTAAAATTATACCGACATGCCACTTGCCCAGAAACGGTGGATGATAAATACAATATAGACTGGTTTCAGATAAAAGCGGTTGTATGCTCATTGGAGTTGACTGCGCAATATCCTCGCATACGCTCGGATATTACTAAGCGTCAACTCAGCCTTTTTATAAGCCTGGTTTTAATGGCCAAGCCGTGGTAGAGTCAATAGTCACATTTTCCTTGGAGTATTTATTTTTAAACATGAAAAGAAAGGAAAAGTGTCAACCAGGATTTAACAAGAGAAGTAACATTCAGTTGGTTCAATTATGATGATGAGATTGGAAATATTGTACATACATACCGGTAGTAGTAGCAGAATAAGATCAGAAGAAGTGAGCTAAATTTGCCATATCTTGGCCTTCATGTTGGCCTTAGTCAGGGCTTTAAACCTTAAATGCACTTCATTCCCGGCCCCATATCATCCTTGCACAAAGGAAAATTAATATTTTTCAAAAGAAATGAATAAGAATTGATGTTATTATCATAGTATTCTTTATTCATATATCAGTATACCATATTTTGTTATTATCATATCATGCCCTCAAAATGGACGAAATTTTGAGTTTACATATGTATACTTTACGCCTATATATACGTAAATATTACGTCAACACAGCCCTCATATCTGCATCATTTTTACGCCCACCTCTGTATGCGTATATATATGATAATACCGTGGGTAGGCCATTTGAGGTCATGTTTACGCAAATTTACAGTCTTTCTGTTGCAGCGATTGTGTATACAGGGGACTGTGGGTTACCCTTTTTACCTTTTATCTCTTATGTAAATATGTATGTATTCGCGGAGTGAAGGTTTAAGCCCGTTTCAATTGGCCTACAAAAATGGTGTAGATTTTTGAGTCCACACTGAGTTCACATTGGTCGTCACCGATGTTCAGTCAGGCATCACCGAGGGACCTTTAGCACTGCTGAAGGGAAAATGTAAATGGGTCTATTTTTCAAAACCTGCATTTTTTGTAAAAATTCATTTTTCAGGGATACTGCTCTTAATATCCATCTTACAGCTATAATTCTCTTATCAATAGATCTGTCTTAACGAGATCTATCATTCCAATAGGGGTTTTTCCTATGTACGCATGGGTTTTGTTGATGAAAGTTGAGAAAAACTACTTTTCCCCCCTAGTTTTTACATTTTCATTAATATTGATGATGAACAAAGTCTTCCCATATATTTATAAAGAAATGGCATAGAAAAACTGACTATAGCATCAAGGTTTGGGGAAATGTTATAAAAAAAGGGAAAATAAAAATATTTTTGAGAATCTTATGATTGGGAAATTTCCCAAATTTATGAGCTATAAGGAGAACTAAAAAAATCTACACCGGTTTCGTCGGCCAAATGAAACTGGCCTTAGATATGGTTCCAGACTGTAGACCAATGCCATATAATCTGCTAACAGACCCTTCTCCATTGGCCGACAAAAACGGTGTAGATTTTCTGTGTTCTCCTAATAGCTTATCTACATTTCGAGTCAGCAGTGCTAGCAGTCCGTCCGTCGGTGGTTCCTGACTGTATATCAGTGATGGGCAATGAAAATGGGCTATTAAGAGAACACAAAAAATCTACACCGTTTTTGTCGGCCAATGGAAACGGGCCTTAGGAGAATGGCTTCATGAAGTCAAAACAGTCGCTTGGTGTCTCTGTAGTAAAGCCCAATGCCCATCTACCGATTAAGGGTTGAACGATTAGGAGTCGGCGAACTTGTCGCAGACAAATTACATAACCCAATCAAGCCCCAATTACCAACATTCCATTGTCAGCGACTAGATTTATCAAAAAGTTGATAAACATTTCGCCACCAATTTTGGAACATAGAAACCACAACTTGTCGGCAACAAAAGGACATCTGAAGGAGGTGGTTCACTAAAGTCGGATGCCCATCTACCGATTTAGGGTTGAATGATTAGTTCCCAAATTGATAGGAGTCGGTCACTTTGTCGCAGGCAAATTACGTATCCCCTCGCTCGACCCGCACACTGATAAAATCGGTGTATGGTCCACTAATCGCTGGGGGAGGGTAAAAACAAAGAAACCGAGTGTTCACTAATCGCTGAGTAGCCTTGCCTAGCTGTCCTACATCTACCGACTCCGTTAGGATGGCTTGGCTCAGACAAATTACCCTCCGTTTGTCGCCGACAAGCGTACATAAATGTTCCGAAATCGGTAGATGGGCATTGGGCTTAATCGGTGGCCCACCCTTGCCTAGCTGTCCTACATCTACCGACTACGGCCGACTCCGTTAGGATGCCTTGGCTGAGACAAATTATCATCCGTTTGTCGCCGACAAAGGTAAATAAATGTTCCGAAATCGGTAGATGTGCACTGGGCTTAAAGGGAACGCTAGAAATGCAATCCCAGCGCCCAGCAGACGACTTATCAAGACTTCCTGTATGCAAACATACCCGGTCAGTTGGGGGTATCAGGGGGTAGTGAGGGGGTACTACGGGGGAGAGGGTGTTCAGGGGGTTCTCCAACACAGACAAAGATTACACGCATGCTTTTCAGCGTGCAGCATCGCAGCGGGGAGTGCGCCATTTGTACAAATATTTGCATGTTAATTAGACTGGTGTTGACACAGTGATCCTCGGCCGGCGCTGGGAGTCGCCCGGTGGACATCTGTCGCCGGACGGGCCCCGTACTTCTGTTGTCTCAGTTAATAAAGTCTTTACCATAACATGGAGTTCCATTTCTCTGGCTCTATACGTATCCTGGATAGGGGGAAACCTTGTTTGTATTCCTCCTTGAAGTAGCTTCGCTAGCTGTAGTGTTTTCCTTCCCTGAACGCGTTTATATGTTTGCACTATACTAATTTATGCTTTTTAAGATTGATATTCTTTCGCGAGACAATATTGGTAACTACAGACGTGTTTCCCAACTATTGAAGAGGCACCCAGAGCCATCTTAAATGACATAGTATGGAAACGTTTAGGAGGGGTTTAAAGTGGATATATTTATACCTCTAAGCCCCATCTTAGCTTCACTACCGAACAGCTTTAGAACAAAGTACTTTCTATACCATATGTTTTAAATTCACCAGTGGTAATTCAACATCCCGTACGATCTATAGATACCGGCGCTGCCTGGATTTAATAACAGATGATCAAGTTGTATGCTTACAGATGATACCAAGGTCACTCTGTGGGCTGACCTCACCTTTGACCTTTGACCTCTGACCTCGATTTGTGGACCATGGCGTTTACATTGAGATAAAAGAGACTCCAATTCTCTGGTACGACAATACTGAACCCGTCAAGGGGTGGTGTGGGGTATGCGGGCATACGGTGTGGTGTGATATGGGGTACCCTGATGGTATGTGGGCAGAACACCAACTAAGTACGCTATATATCGAGCAGAGGACTAGATATCTAAAAATCACTTTTTGAAAATTGTCACTATTTGGGATTGGACACTATATTATGATCCACAAGGTTTTTCTAAGCGGTTTTTTTCATCATTTCTTTATTGAATTTTATAGTATATTTATCCTTGCTTAGTTCAGTGATTTCAACCTTAGCATTAGCCAATAAAAGGGCCATAGATATCAGCCGCTATTTGTACGGCTGGTTTTAATTGTCCGGCCTACAATTCAGTAACGTGTCATATGTTCATACATGATGTTGTAAGTGTACTCTATTAGTTTATGCCGATGACACACCAAGCGAGTCAAGATGGCGATCTCTGGAATCGCCAACACAAAACTTCACGTATGTGAAAAATTATTCCATAGTAATATCTCCCACTGATGATTTAGCATCTCGAAAGCAATAATCAGGTGAGATATAAAATAATAGCTCACATAGACGCCATTTTGTGTTGGCGATTCCAGATATCGCCGCCTCTATTGCTTGGTGTGTCTCCGGCTTCACTTTTTTGCAATTTGTTTACATCACAGTTCCATTATGTATCAACTTAAACTTGTACTTTATAGAAAGTATGGAAGATTGAGTGGCAACTGAAGAACCTGACCTCCATCTTTATCATGTGGTTCTTGCTGAGATAGCCGAGGATCCTTCGAGGATCAACGAATGGACATGCTACCTTTTTTATGATATATAATAGCAACAGTTGCTTCGACACTATTTTGCGACCCTCTGATTTATGTCTAGCAGTATCTCAGACAAAATATGTACTTCATTCTTATGCATGCATTACCGTTTAGCACCGCCTATCGGTGCGTTGGTTTGTTAGGCCGTCGCTTCGTCAAACACGGCTCAGTCTGGCCTCATGCCTAGAGTGAGACAATACAATCACACCTAAAACGTGAACGGTCAGTGTGGTTGAAGGAATGTTTAATTGTGTGTATGCAATATATGACAAGTTAGCATTGCATTAGCGAGTCTGGAATCCCCAACACAAAATGAAGTGTATGTGAGCTATTGTTTCATATTTCACCTGATTATTGCTTCAGAGAAGCTAAATTATTTGTGGGAGATATTACTATCAAATAATATCGCACATACACGCACATTTTTGGTTGTAAATTCTGGAGATCGCTGCCGTTACTCGCTTGGTGTGTCCATGACCATTCACCCAAGACTGAATTATGTGATTGACCTATTGATGCTTGATATTTTCCGATCCCTTTCTGGCCAGTGAGCTCGATACAAATATCTCGAAACAAGGAGCACTCTTGGGGCATGGTGGAGTATAAACTATGAATACTAACTACAAATCACTATTTATAATTTGCCCCAGTCACACTGGCGTAAAAATCGGCGTTTTTCCGTGTACGCACGTCTACGTTCTTCTACGCATTTTGGAATCTCAAAATACGCCGCAAAACGCCGCAATATGCGGAGATACGTTCCTAATCCGTAGCTAATACGTGGTCCCCAACAATTCAAATACGTAGAAGAAACGCCAAATTTTACGCCAGTGTGACTGGGGCAAAACTTAGCCAAGTGATGGGTCTGCTAGACGAGTGCAAGTCAAGTATTCAACCAGAGCTTACGTCATAGTGCTCTGGTGGCCAGAGTAGCTCCCCTGCTGCTCTGGCCTGCCACCTAGCTGTCGCTGGTGAAATGAAACTCTAGTGTCTCGAAAACCCTGCCAAATTAACTAGATTCGTTCGTGATTAGTACCTGATGACACGGGACGGTATTTCTTTGTCTCGATTCTTTTAATTCCTCGAATTCTAATTAATAAGTTAATGGAGAGATGGAGCGATAAAATGTCGATGGACTGCGCAACCCTTTGGGATTACATTCATAGGCTCAGTTGGGTTCGGGGGATGAAGGTGGTATTCCATTAGCTCTTCATTTTCAACGTCGTAGAACATGCTCCCAAATCTGGTAGCACTCTACAATTCAAAGTATTTAGGCCCCGTATATTATTTTGCAGACGGTCGGTTATCAATATGGATATCGTGCTTCAGGCCATGTGGATATTCAAGAATGAACTTTTTGTCAATAGATAAGCATTTGAAAGGACAGGGACGTTGGCACCACCAGTACTTTACAGAATATTCATGAAAATAGAATATGATGATCTTAAGGTGTTATGAAACACATATCTAACTTAAGAATCAGAGGTCACTATGTAGGTTATTTTTTGGTTTAGAGATAGATATTGTAATCAATTACATTAGAATTTCTAAAAAGTTAGTTTTCCATATTGAAACCCATGTCAATTTCTTAAATTTTCATAGAATATAATGAACAAGTTGTACTACATACCTAAGTACTAAAAACTATAGGTCGCTACCGTTATTTTTGAGAGATTTCAAGAAAATATTTGTTGGTATATGTCCAATATAAAACAGGCACAGGTAAATGGGTCTATCTTACTTATTGACTTAGGATAAACTAGACATAATGCTATATTTTGCTCATTTCATATAAGAATGAATCACAATGAACCAGTGTGAATGGATAATCATACCGATTCTGAAATTACCAGGTGGTACCTCTCTGCATTTAAGGATATGCCTTTAACATCTAGTCAATGGAGTGATCTAATTGATATCATTATCAAAGTTAGTGTATTTTAGAAAGAGAGACAATTATTATCATCACCACTTAAATACAGAGATTACAAGTGGAGGTAAAATGTGTTTATTACTAATTAAGGCGCGCGGGGCACATTTTTGAGTTAACCATGAGTAATGTATGCGTAAACCAAGTCATGCACAATGAAAGTTAACATTACGATAGCATAGGTTAAAAGGTAAGGTAAATATAATAATAGAGTATGAGTCCATTATAATGTAATCATCTCCAGCACAGTCTATGTATGCTCAATCTTTGCATTATGTTCTTCTGGAAGGTGGGGAGGGAGGCGGTAGGCTTGCTGCTAGCTTTCGACATGCAGGCGAGTGACCAGGGGCGGGGCGGGTCACGCTGACCATATCAACAACTGAGGCTACCCCTTGAGTCTCTTCATTTAAACATCCATTTAGTTATCCCACATGACTCCCTCTCCCACAATGTCTTTAAAATATCTATCTCTACACTCATTTCATCAAAACCTCACACTGCTCACCCAAACGGCCTCCAATCTCGCCTCACCCTCTCACTCCAGCACCGATGTATCACTGTCAGAGTACGCTCAGAGTGACACGGGCTTTTATTGAACCTTCAGTCATTGTCAAGCAACCGTTTACAGGCTGTCTGTTTACGACCTGCCCCTTACAGTTGTTCTCACATTGACAGCATGCATAAGGAAACCATAATTGTCATACTGAGTAGTGTCACAAGCTGACAACTCTCCTAGGGTCATTCTCCTAATACCAATTGCAGTGATACCACTTTCCGAATTTAAGGAAAATGGAACCGGTACATCGCGGGGAGATCTGGACTAAAGGTTCATCGGAAAGTTTCTGCAATAACAGCCAAAGGTATGAGGGCCACTGTCACAAGGTCTTCGGAATAAGTGTTATCAGAACAACTATTATAGCTATGGCCAACAGTCTGTGAAATACTACCCGCTAAGGGAATAGCATTAATAGTGTACGGGTGCACCACGAAGATCTGCCCGTTCGTGGCAGAACTGGTCGAAATAAAAAAAAATATGATGTAGTGAACGAGCTATACATCGGTGACTTAGTAAACGAATGAAATACAGTTTTTTCATCAGTTTTAGGGATTCGATAACACGCAAACGTAGTGACTGAGCCATAGAAATTCCGTTGTCAGCATTTTGTAACATACGTCTCTCTGACTCTACCATCAGGGCATGTTTTATGCAATACAAAAAACCTCGTACGACCATCCCCATGGGCACAGTCACCACGTTTTCTCTTAATCTTTATATTCTGCCCAGCGATTGCAATCCTACTGACCACTGACCTAGCTATCACACCGGTTCTTATAGTGGAATTCACACGGTGAGATTTATGTACCTCACAGGGTTCGAAATCTCATGAGATTCTGTTCCTTTTTAGGGGTAGATGTCGCAAACAATTGTAGGGAAAAAACATAGGGAAATGGAACCCTATAATTTAGACAAAGAGGTTGTGTTCCAATACAGAATCTCAGCAAGATTTGTCTCAGACAAACACCCTGTGGGGTATATGAATCCCATTGTGTGAACCCGCGGACAATTATAAGGAAACGCATGTCTCAGGGAAATGGAACCCTACACTTCAGACGAAGAGATTGCGTTCGAGTACAGATTCCCAGCAGGATTTGTCTCAGACGAACAACATTCGAGGTACATGAATCCCACCGTGTGAATCCCACTTTAAATGGAATTCTCATGGTTGGACTCAAGTACCTCACAGTTACTATCTGAGATCGGGAAAGGTTAACTATCTCGACTCTTACCTCGTAATTTTGACGTTTTTTCACCAGGACATAGTTTCCCTTTATTATTGGAAAAGTGAAAACATAGATAGCATCTAAATGTAGTAAATAATGAGGATACATGTAATAAACAAGTAGCAGATTCAGCAACAAAAGGGATACGACAGGAAATAGGATAGATATCCAGTTTTTAAAGAATCATTGGTGGATTATAAGAACATAATTGAAATAGATGAATTCCACTTTACAGGGCACAGAATCTCAGCAGGATTTGTCTCAAGTTGGATTCACACGATGGGATTCATGTAGCTCATAGGGTGTTTGTCTGACAGAAATCCTGCTAAGATTCTGTGCTTGAACACAATTTCTTCGTCTAAATTGTTGGGTTTCATTTGCCTGGGAGATGTTTTTTCCGCTGAAATGTTTGTAGACATTTACCCCTAAAAAGGAACAGAATCTCATGAGATATTGAACCCTGTGAGGTACATGAATCCCACCGTGGACAATGAACTTAATATGATAACCTCCATTAAAAGTACTTGTTTGTTTGTTTAGTTCTAGTTTGACTTGTCTGTACGTGGAAGAACGCTCAGTTTATTGAGTGAATATCCCAAATTGAACAAAAAAAACAACAACAAAAAAAACCTCTGCGAGGTACATGAATCCCACTGTGTAAATCCCGCTTTACACTGTGAAATCTGGGATTCATGTACCCCTCAAGGTGTTTGTTTGACACAAATCCCCAAAAAGATTCTATGCTTGAACACAATTTCTTCGTCTAAATATTTGGGTTTCATTTCCCTGGAAGATGTTTTTTCTGCTGAAATGTTTGCAGACATTTACCCTGTGAGGTACATAAATCCTACCATTTGAATCTCACCTCAGACACACACCCTATGAGGTACATGAATCCCACCATGTAAATCCCACTTCAGACACACACCCTATGAGGTACATGAATCCCACCATTTGAATCTCACCTCAGACACACACCCTATAAGGTACATGAATCCCACCATGTAAATCCCACTTCAGACACACAACCTATGAGGTACATGAATCCAACCATGTAAATCCCACTTCAGACACACAACCTATGAGGTACATGAATCCCACCATTTGAATCTCACTTCAGACACACAACCTATGAGGTATAAGAATCCCACCGTGTGAATCCCATTTCAGACACACAACCTATGAGGTACATGAATCCCACTGTGTGAATCCCACCTCAGACATAAAACCTATGAGGTACATGAATCCCACCGTGTCAATCCCACTTCAGACACACAACCTATGAGGTACATGAATCCCATCATTTAAATCCTACTTCAGACACATAACCTATGAGGTACATGAATCCCACCGTGTGAATCCCACTTCAGACACACAACCTATGAGATACATGAATCCCACCGTGTGAATCCCACTTCAGACACACAACCAATGAGGTACATGAATCCCACCGTGTGAATCCCACTTCAGACACACACCCTATATGGTACATGAATCCCACCGTGTGAATCCCACTTCAGACACACAACCTATGAGATACATGAATCCCACCGTGTGAATCCCACTTCAGACACACAACCTATGAGGTACATGAATCCCACCGTGTGAATCCCACTTCAGACACAAAACCTATGAGATACATGAATCCCACCGTGTGAATCCCACTTCAGACACACAACCTATGAGGTACATGAATCCCACCGTGTGAATCCCACTTCAGACACAAAACCTATGAGATACATGAATCCCACCGTGTGAATCCCACTTCAGACACACACCCTATGAGGTACATGAATCCCACTGTGTGAATCCCTCTTCAGACACACAACCTATAAGATACATGAATCCCACCGTGTAAATCCCACTTCAGACACAAAACCTATGAGGTACGTGAATCCCACCATGTGAATCCCACTTCAAACACACAACCTATGAGGTACATGAATCCCACTGTGTGAATCCCACTTCAAACACACAACCTATGAGGTACATGAATCCCACTGTGTGAATCCCACTTCAGACACACACCCTATGAGGTACATGAATCCCACCATGTGAATCCCAACTGTGACATCTGTTCCCACAGATTACTACCACACTCCACACCAACTGAGTGACTGTCAACACGGCGTCACGCCGCCCGACCTCTGGCCTGAGCACGAGGTGACATGGTTAACCCGTACATCGTTACCAGTGAGCTGCTCGCCGTGCACAGGAAGCCGCTAATGAGCAGCTCCTCCCGGCTGCATCACAAACCCCGCGCCGGGCATGACTCCACTGTGAGCAGCTCAGTCAGGTGAAGGGGGTCGGCGCCCCGGGACCTGCTCCACACAGCCCCTAACAAGGTGCAACCCGCCTCTGTCCAGCTCCGGGCGGACTGTGTATTTATTATCCAACGAATTACAAAGTGGCCATAGAAAACACAAAGGGAGCGTGTATCACTATAACTGGAGTATAAAGATATGTTGTATGCTCCTGGGTTAAAAAACCCGTTTCTGTCCAGCTCTTGTCTTACTGTGTATTTATTATCCATCTAATTCAAAGTGTCCATAGAAAACACTAAGGGAGTGCGTATCACCATACCCGGAGCATATAGATAATCCATCTGATACAAGGTATCCATAGAAAACACATAGGTAGCGTGTATCGCCATACCCAGAGCATAAAGGTATGTTGTATGCTCTGGGTTGAAAAACTGTGAGCAGCTCAGTCAGGTGAAGGGGGTCGGCGCCCCGGGACCTGCTCCACACAGCCCCTAACAAGGTGCAACCCGCCTCTGTCCAGCTCCGGTCGGACTGTGTATTTATTATCCACCGAATTACAAAGTGGCCATAGAAAACACATAGGGAGCATGTATCACTATACCTGGAGTATAAGGATATGTTGTATGCTCCTGGGTTAAAAAACCCGTTTCTGTCCAGCTCTTGTCTTACTGTGTATTTATTATCCACCTAATACAAGGTGTCCATAGAAAACACATAGGGAGTGTGTATCGCCATGCCCAGAGCATACAGATGTATCCATCTAATACAAGGTGTCCATAGAAAACACATTGGGAATGTGTATCAACATACCCGGAGCATATAGATATATCCATCTGACACAAGGTGTCCATAGAAAACACATAGGTAGCGAGTATCGCCATACCCAGAGCATAAAGGTATGTTGAAAGATCCGGGTTGAAAAACTTTTAGCAGCTCAGTCAGGGGAAGGGGGTCGGCGCCCCGGGACCTGCTCCACACAGCGCCTAACAAGGTGCAACCCGCCTCTGTCCAGCTCCGGGCGGACTGTGTATTTATTATCCAACGAATTACAAAGTGGCAATAGAAAACACATAGGGAGTGTGTATCGCCATGCCCGGAGCATACAGATGTATCCACCTAATACAAGGTGTCCATAGAAAACACAAAGGGAGTGTGTATCAGCATGCGCACCTAAAATGAACTAATATCGGTATCCCACTTTTCAAGAAAACGTGGATAATGAATACAATATAGACTGGTTTCTGATAAAAGCGGTTGTCTGCTCCTTAGAGTTGACTCTATTCAGTATCCTCATATGCTCGGATATTACTACGCGTCAACTCCTCAGAGCATTCAGCTGGTTGTAATGGAAATCAGTCAATATTGTTATTTATTATCCAGCTAATATAAAGTGTCCATAGAAAACACATAAGGCAGCGTTTATCACCATACCCGGAGCATGCAGATATGTTGCATGCTCAGAGTTACAAAACCCGGTGCATACAGAAAATAGTACGGATGAAGAAATTGTGCGAACCTCCTCGGAGTTGACTATACGCAATATACTCGCATACGCTCGGATATTACTACGGGTCAACTTCTCGGAGCATACAATCGCTTGTATCTGAAACCAGTCGATATTTTGTATTTATCATCCATCGAACACGGAGTCTCCTTACTAAACCTATAGTGAGTGTGTATTTTACCAGGCGGAGATTACGTGTAGTTGTAGTCCCCAGCATGTACAGAGTGGAAAAATCCCTTTCATACAAAATAATGCGTGAGAAAAACGGCGGACATTTTGACTTGTCTTTGATCACTTAAATATGCAATGCTGAATAATAAAAACAAAATAAACTATCCACTATCCATCCTAGTCACAAGTACACATACCAGGAATTGCCATATCATAGGATCTGCTAAGTCTATAGATAGGCACGATCTCTTTTGTTCTCCATGCACAAATGGACTGCGAATCTATTTTGGGGTGCATTTCCCGGATTTTAAATCTGTTATCAATGGTCATGGGTTTTGACTGCTTAGAAATAATAATGGTCCTATATTGTGGCCCCATATATTTTCAGCGAGGAATTCGTAATGTATGAATAATAATTTTGATATAGAATATGACAAACACTGAAACATATCCGTAGTCAAGCATGTCTTTCTCTAAGAGTATTTTCTCACAGCACAGTAACCATCACATAATTCAGTGACATCACATATCCTCTAGTATTAGTGTAAACCTGTTTCTTGTATGTGTCCTTTGTGATAGCAGTATAGAAGATCGCTGCATATGTGCGAATAATGTTGTTCGTAAAACCTTGTTTATTGAATAAAAAAATAGAATAAAATAAAGTGTTGGTCACCTTGAAGTAGACGTTACACCAAGAGTGATATTGGGACTCTCTCAGAATCTTTACAGACTACGACGCTCCCAAATGAGTTATGTTAACGTTTAGTCATGGAAGGTGCTCGTTGGTGAGTCTGTATATGTGTGGGACAGAAGGATACATCACCTGTCGTGATAAAAACTTTTCGAAATATGTTGCTAGAATGGTAGATGGATGCGGGAAGATGGTAAGCTGAAACTGTAAGATATATCATCATACTTTCCTGGAGTGGGAAATCTGGAAACTGTTACAGCAGGTTTTATACATCTGAAATGGAGATGTCCACAATGCATTATCCTAAACCCTCGATTTCATTTCAAATATTTGAAATGGATGTTCATCTATATTGAATTCTGAATAGAATTGAGGTGGGAGTTAGGGTAGCGGAGGTAGGAAGGTGAGAGTCAAGATGAAGGATGAAGAGGAGTGGGAGTAAAAGGCTTAATGAGGATAGGAGATCTAGGGTGCGAGGTATAAAAGAATGAAGCAACTGAGATAGAAAAGACAGAAGAGAAGCTTAATCATTTAACAAAGGTGAGAGGCTACTATATAGGTATATTGAGAAAGGACATAAGTAAGGGAGGGGAGCCGAAGATCGAAGGCAGTTGGTGGAAGATTGGAGAAGTCATGGAATGATTCAGTGACGGAGACAGAAGATAGAAACAAAGGATTAGGACATGGGAGACAGAAGGCAGCGGTTGGAAAATCTGAAGTAATAGGCAGATAGGAGGATGAAGCAGGAGGCAGAAGGCAGGACATGGGAGATTGGAGAAAGAAGGCAGGAGGCAGAAGACAGGACATGGATAATTGAAAACATGGGGTATGGGTAGACGGCAGGACATGGGGGATTCAAGACACGAGGCTAGAGGCAGAAGGCAGGACATAGAGGATTGGAGACAGGAGGTAGGAGACGGGACATAGGAGATTGGAGACACAAGGCTAGGGGCAGAGGGAAAGATATGGGAGATTGTAAACAGGAGGTTGAGGCAGATTGCAGGACATTGCAGATTGGAGACAGGGGGTAGGAGGCAAAAAGTAGGACATGGAAGATTGGAGACAGGAGACAGAATATGGGAAATTGTAGACAGGGGGTTGGAGGCAGAAGGCAGGAAATGGGGTATTAGAGGCAGGACGCAGGAGACATGGAATTAGAGACAGGGGTAGGAGACAGATGGAAGGACATGGGGAATAGGAGACAGGAGGTTTGAGACAGAAGGCAGGACATGGGGATTCGAGACAGGAGATAGGAGGCAAACAGCAGAACATGGAGGATTGGCGGTAGGAGGTAGGAGGCAGACGGCAGGATATGGGAAATTTTAGACAGGAGGCGGGACATTGGAGATCGGAGACACAAGGCTAGAGGCAGAAGGGAAGAGATGGGAGATTGTAGACAGGACGTTTGAGGCAGAAGGCAGGACATTGCAGATTGGAGACAGGGGGTAGGAGGCAGAAGACAGGACATGGAAATTGGAGATAATGAAACAGAAGGCATGACATAGCAGATTTGAGGTAGCAGGCAGAAGTCAGAGAATGGGCAGCAGTAACAGAGACAGAAGGCAGGACATGGAAATTGGAGACAGAAGGTAGAAGGCAGACAGCAGGACCTGGGGCATTGGAGACAGGGATTAGAGGCAGAAGGCAGAGAGTGGGCAGCAGTAACAGAGACAGAAGGCAGGACATGGAAATTGGACACAGAAGGTAGAAGGCAGACAGCAGGACCTGGGGCATTGGGGACAGGGATTAGAGGCAGAAGGCAGAGAGTGGGCAGCAGTAGCAGAGACAGAAGGCAGGACATGGAAATTGGAGACATGGGGTAGGAGGCACAATGCTGGACATGGAAATTAAAGACAGAAGGCAGGAGGCAGACAGCAGGACATGGGGCATTGGGGACAGGGATTAGAGACAGAAGGCAGAAGGTAGGAGACAGAGGGTAGCTGTACCCAGAGCGGATTCTTGGGGAATGATCGGGGGAGGGGGGTGGGCAGGCAAGAGGCGATACACGGCAAAGGTGGCCAACTAGTAGCGTCACCCCCGGACCTGTGAGGCAGAACATGGGACATTGTAGACAGGGGGTTAGAGGCAGAAGGCAGGAAATGGGGTATTAGAGGGCAGAAGGCAGGAGGCAGACAGCAGGACATGGAGCATTCGGGACAGCGGATTAGAGGCAGAAGTCAGGGAGTGGGCAGCTGTAACAAGAGCAGATTTTTGGGGAATGGCCAGGGGAGGAGGGGTAGACAAGAGGCGATACACTTTTTTTTTGTTTTTTTTTTGAGGATTTTTATTTAGGGAATGCATATTATACATAATACATGTTCACCGTGTTCGGCAACATTGCCGGTCTTCCACACGGGCCCTCTTTCATCTGAGGTAAGTCTAATATTACAGGTCAATTTGGTTTGTATACTACCAAGTAAAATAGAATAACAAGTAGTATCATCCTAATGGAATGAAATGAGATGGAGAAAAAAAGAAAAAATTATACTTTACCCATAGCTAGTTTTCCTGGTACAGCATCCAATTGGTGGGTAAAATTATTGGTTTACGTACATAGATTTTACACTGGCTGCGGCAAAGGTGGCCAACTAGTAGCGTCACCCCCCAGACCTGTGACAGAGCCCCAAGATGGAGGCGGGCGGGGTGCGGGAGGTAGGGTGACAAGCCAAGACTGATCAGGACGGGTGTGAGCGGGCGGCGGGGGCAGAGGTGAGGCTCCACCGCCAGGCGCCGCGAGTTATCACCGCGGAAACGGATTGTTTTAATGCCAGCGGCGCCTAACAAGCCTGCCCGCCGGGGGGAAGGCCGGGGCGGGGAGGTCTCTACCTGAGTCCCGCCCCTCCAGGGTTGAGGCGGCGAGGTCAACTCCACGGTCAGGCAGAGCAGACCTGGTGACAGTTAGTCGTCGTGTGGCTACTCCAACAAGATGACCAATGAGCTGAAATTGACCTCAAGTGGTTCTGTATAGGAAATGGTGAAAACGAATGGAATTTCTTAGGTGTGTTATGTCCTCTTGATGTATTGTTTCTTTCCTTTGAAATTATTTAGTTTGTTGATTGTATTGGATTGTTGGAATAAGTGTGATACGTTTCATTTGGAATTGTAAGATATTTCAGAATTTGTATTTCCAAACATAACATCGCATGGATACAATGGAAATAAGCGCCATGTCCACTAGGGTGACTGAATTTGCATTAGAATTTTCATGTGATGCCATGATACGACAATACGTCGATGCGAATCTATTCAAACGTTTAAGGCGCCAGATCCAGAGAGTTTGTGAGTGTCATGAATTCGCATGAAAATTCATTTCAGTGGATCAGACAGTCGCATGCTGGTCGCTTGGGAATCGCATGGCTCATGCGAATTCACATTGCCATGCGACCGCAATGCGGTAATATTAAAACCTTTTGATATTTTCTCACGGTCGCACATAGTCGCATAATTTTTTTCATAATACTGCTAGGAGCAGGGCAATAGATTTTAAAGCATATATTTTCCACAAGGTGGAAAAACCTTTTTAATTGCATTCCAGAATCCCAAATGCAGTCGCATTATAATCGCTTGGCATTTGCTGTTGTGGATCTGTCATTCGCATGGCAGTTGCAGCACCCAGTCGCATGACAATTGCTTTAGTGGATCGCAATCGTCGCTGTAGTGGATCTCGCGTCCGCATGGCAGGCGCATGGCAGTTGCATTTTCGCACAGTCGTACAGTGGGATGGAATCGCACATGGATTCGCATAAAAATTCCGTCGCCTCGGTGAATTTGGCGCTTTAAACTTCATGTGAACGTGTACGAATGCAAATTTACAAGAAATTCACCGTGATAGATCTGACACTCTACAAGATACAGTTTCTGTATAGGCCTTTTTCCATTGGCCGACAAACACGGCAGTTGTAGATTTTTTGTGTCCTCCTAATAGCCTATTTCTATTTTGTGTCAGCAGTACTGAGGTCCATCGCTGGTTCCTGACTGTATATCGGTGGTGGCCAATGGAAATATGCTATTGGGAGAACACAAAAAATCTACACGGTGTAAAAGAAACGTACAATGCCAGCAAAATGGCATAAGTCCCAGCTGTAAAGGCATCTGGTTTCTGATGATGTTATATAATACCGACCTCCATACTAGGCCTATAGGTAGTGTGTAATTCACTTCGTTCGGATGTCACTACGCATCTTATTCTCGGAGATTACGGTAACTTGTATATGAAACCAGTTGATATTGTGTCTTTATACCATCAGACAAAAGACTAGTATTTCAGTCGTAGTAACGTTGTATTGAGGTCCTATTTATGTGCTGTGTGGCCCATATATTCTACTTAAAATGCCAACTATGAGGTGAGATATCTACAAGAGAGTGAACGACCAGTCTCTTACCCTTTTTTATGGAGGAAACTAGGACAAAGTCATTTTCCTGTGACAGGATGGTTCAAATTGACAGTGCTTGTTAGTAGCTGGTCAGTGAACCCTGTGCATAGCACCCCTCTCTTAAGACCTCACACTCTCTAAGTGGTATTCTATACTCTCACTACGCTCTATAGGAGAAGAATTCTTAACGAACTAGGCTTAGAGCCTTGAGAATCCACTGGCCTGCCTCCCGTGCTAAAGACGTACATCAATGCATCCAGAAGATTCCTATAAGCTCAATGATGCCACCTAGCGGGAATATTGTGTGCCAGTGAATTCTCAAGGCTCTAAGCAGAGTTCCTGCTGGGAGAGTAGGAGAGAAGTTGCGCTGGTTATCTTTGCCACTGCAAATAAGCGGGGAACCAGCAAAAGTCAGAAATTTCTTATTGCTGGGCATATTTCATTGGAACAGGGAACCAGTCTAGGTTCAGGTATATATAATCGTGGCCAAGTAATATTGGTTTCTATGAGAAGAAAGTAATCAACAAAATTGCACGTAATTATTAATGAACAAATTGACTGAATTGGAACAGTCACCATCTTGGATTATTCTCCTGCGACCAGATGTTTACAGTTTGGCTGCCATACCTTGAATGGCATACGTATTTACCCCCATTACCACTCAGTTTTAGTTTCCAACCTGTCTACATGAGGGTCTGTTCTAACAATGACACTCTGAGTTGCTAGTATCAAGAACGCACTCATTGGCCTTGTGGAGGGTGGTTGTGGCCCCTAAGATTCGAGGTCAACTCTCGACTGTATAGCACTCCCAAGGCGCTAGAAAATATCATGTAAAAAGGTCAGGGTGAAGGTCGGGGATTGCTGCGAATGCAGTTATTGGCTACTCGGTCTACTTTATTCCTTATATGGACTTAAGGTAATGGGACAACTCCATGCTGTTGTGTGACAGATCGGAATGGACGCTCAACCAGAACGAGTTGGTCATCCCTTATTGGCTACAACAGCCAATGAGAGCGCAGGGCTCATATATGCCAAGCCTGCAGTGTCAACCCCCCGGAGAGTGTATAAAAGAAGACAAACTTGTCAAGAGAAATGAGTCAAGAGTCACAGTAGCTTACGCCGGAGACACACCAAGCGAGAAACACAGCGACTTCCGTTATCGCCAACACAAAATGGCCTATATGTGAGCTATTATTTCATATTTCATCTGATTTTTGCTTCCAAGATGCTAAATTATAGGCAGGAGATATTCCTATGAAATAATATCTCACATACATGGTATTTTGTGATGGCGATTTAAGAGATCGTTGCCTTCACTCGCTTGGGAGATATTCCTATGAAATAATATCTCACATACATGCTATTTTGTGATGGCGATTTAAGAGATCGTTGCCTTCACTCGCTTGGGAGATATTCCTATGAAATAATATCTCACATACATGCTATTTTGTGATGGCGATTTAAGAGATCGTTGCCTTCACTCGCTTGGGAGATATTCCTATGAAATAATATTTCACATACATGCTATTTTGTTATGGCGATTTCAGAGATCGTTGCCTTCACTCGCTTGGGAGATATTCCTATGAAATAATATCTCACATACATGCTATTTTGTGATGGCGATTTCAGAGATCGTTGCCTTCACTCGCTTGGTGTGTCCCCAGTATTACCTAGTACCTAACTGTTCGAGTTCTGACTCTCTTAAGGTCTGCCCTTGCATATGCTGGGCTTTAGACATTTGCAACTAGTTCTCTGGGATAGTGATTTCATTGTGAGGCCTTTGAATACAAAGAAGTCCGTGCTATTTGGGTTTGGTTTTGTCCTCTCATATATTCTGCATATGACAACGATATTGAATCCATAAAGTGAAGATGACAGGAAAGTAATAGAGAATCAGAATTACTAAGAAGATCCATGTTCCACCTGTATGATTAGTTGGAATTACTGAAACAATAGAGAAAACAATAATTCACATATGCTTGTGATTTTCATTCATAAAATTGACCATTGACGTCACATATGTTGCTAATATGTTTTCTTAAGTCTCACATGATAAATTGGATATACGGAATGTAAATGCTATTCATTGGAAAGAGTTTGTTATTTTAGATAAAATGAGATCAGCACACATCAGTACATGACTTTCAATTCTCAGGAGAGAGAAATTATATGTATCATCAGGACGGTAGTTCACATGACGAAAATGAAGTAAGTAGTGTTAAAAATGGTTTATTTTTGCAGGCAATTAGATTCCAACAAACATCACTGAGTGCACTCCAACCAGATCCACATAAAGGGATTAATGTAGCTGAGACGAGTGTACTTCACACCTTTCCCCAGTCTCGGACAATTCCCATATGGTACAAAAATCTCAAGATGCCATCCATTGCTTTTCCCAGTCTCAAGGAAAAGCTGGTACATAGTCTCAGACATCGGTTGTAGTGGGTCTAGATAAATGTATGGCACTGGGGCCGTTTAGTATCTGAAATGATTCTCCTAGTACTGTCTTATTATCATACACCTAAAATGAATACGAAAATGCCATTTTATTTACAAACGGCACCCAAAGCAGTGCTTAGTATTCCATGGCCGTTCAGTCAGAGGTATAAAATACAGGTTTAGCAATTAGTAGAAACTGAACGAGTGTATTAGTGTTAGTATTTATCGCACGATGGCCAGGTCGCGAATTACTGCGCGAGGCGTTAGCCGAGTGTATTGAGAAGCAGACCAGACCAGAGTGCGATAAGTGATCACTTATAGCCTCTAGGATATACGATTATGCACCGTTGGAATGCCCACATGTCATTCGATGATTGAATGTATTTTGATTCAGTTCAATAAATAGAGCAAAACTCGTTTAAAAAGAACCAACAACACTACTAACTCGAGTTCAGTTTAGTATTTATCCTACCCCGGCTCAAATAATTCAATTGTTACCTGAGTGCAATAAATACCACTTTACTGCACGCTCGCCGAGAATACAGTCAGCTTATGCTAAGTATATGGCGGTTTTTTTTATAAGGGGTAGGATAAAAGCCTAGTTGGGTTGATATATGGGTTGCTGGTTTCCATAGAAGGAAATCAGGGTAGGGGTAAGTAGGACTCGATAGGAGGAGTGGGATATAGGGGAGAGATTCAGGGTGTAGACTGAGGGGATGGGGTGTACATGATTTATTAATCTTTCATTAACAGACGCCGGATGGAGCCTGCCCACCGGCTGAAGTGGGGATGAGGCAGTCCCCCCGTGGTAAGCCACCAGGGCGCGCTCCATTCGCTGGCGTCTCAGTCAAATTACACGGATGACCGGAAGGGGGCCAGCAACCATCAGCACCACCATGCGGCACCACAGCGAACTAACGACAGACAATAGTGCAACGAACGGCCGCACTGTGCATGTGAAAAAAATATATCTACCATGATGTGCTGATTATAACATTTAGGATACGTTCATGCTACAAGTTACTCATTATAGGGAGTTCCTTGGGTTTCTCAATGTGTTTAGAATCTGCTATAATGTACCAGCTGTGTACAGCGTATTATGGAAGTCAATGCAAAGTAGTGTACGAATATTAGACAATCGAAAAGCGATGAAGAGATACCAGAAGAAAATACTGAAAATACAACTACATTAGAATGGAATCCATGTCTTTTCCAACAGTGATGTATAATTGTAATAAATCTCTTTTATACAGAGCGCACCTGAAAAGCTAGAACCCAACACAGATAGGTGTTAACAAGGAAACTACATAGAATTGATTGATGTGAAATATGTTTTTTTTCTCCTGTTCCTGGAAACATGTGAGCCTATATCCTTATCCTACCCCTAGTAAATAACGCCATAGGCTTAGCATGGGATTTGTTTATGTCACGGGTGTGACATAAAGTGTTATTTATGCCACTATTATCTCATACTGAAAAAAATATGAAAATGGGGTAGGATAAAATCTAGACGCCACTCGTTTGAGTTTGAGCTTATTTATGACACTCATTTTGGTGGCTCCGTAATGTCACTCGTCTTCGACTCGTGAAATTATGGAGCCAACAAAATGCGTGGCATAAATAAGCTTAGACTCAAACGAGTGACGTCTCTTCATAATACTTAAGGATCGAGCATGTACACTGGGGTCTGTGGTACATCGGAGTCATTGTACACCTAACTGCGACTTTAGTGTAAATAAAAGTCTCTAAAAAAAGAGCCCATTGTTTGTGAGGGAGACTTCGTTGTGGGAGGTCGTAGTGTGACCAGCGACCTTGTGATGTCAGCTGCTCGTGGTGTGAGCTACTCTTGGTGGGAGGTTATTGTGTCGGGGGTGACCTCGTGATGTAAGCTGCTCGTGGTGGGAGGTTATCGTGTGGTCAGCGACCTCGTAATTTAAGCTACTCATGATACGAGATCTTTGTTTGGGTGGCAACCTCGTGATGTAAGATGCTCATAATGGGAGGTAATTGTGTTGGTGGTGACCTCGTGGCGTAAGCTGCTCGTGGCTGGATGTCATAATGAGGAAGGTGCTCGTGGTGGGAGGTCGCTGTGTGGACGGCGACCTCGTGGTATAAGCTGCTCGTTGTGTATGCTGCTTGTGACATGAGCCACACATGGTGTAAACTACTGGTGGTGTAAGCTACTCGTGGTGTAAACTGCTTGTGGCATGAGCTACTCATGGTGTAAACTGCTCGTGGTGTGACCTACTCGTGGTGTATGCTGCTCGTGGCCTGACCTACTCGTAACGTGAGCTATTCGTGATGTAAACTACTCGTAGCGTGAGCTACTCGTGGCGTGAGCTGCTCGTGGTATAAGCTGCTCGTTGTGTATGCTGCTCGTTGTGTATGCTGCTCGTTGTGTATGCTGCTCGTGGCGTGAGCTACTCGTGGTGTGAGCTACTCGTGGCGTGAGCTACTCGTGATGTGAGCTACTCGTGATGTAAACTACTTGTGGCGTGAGCTGCTCGTGGTATAAGCTGCTCGTTGTGTAT
This sequence comes from Alentia gelatinosa, assembly GCA_950022655.1. Lineage (NCBI taxonomy): Eukaryota > Metazoa > Annelida > Polychaeta > Phyllodocida > Polynoidae > Alentia > Alentia gelatinosa. The sequence goes on along the minus strand of OX465584.1, from coordinate 13,094,781 downwards.
GCTGCTCGTGGCGTGAGCTACTCGTGATGTGAGCTACTCGTGGCGTGAGCTACTCGTAGTGGGAGGCGCGCGTCGTGGGAGCTGCTCGAGGGTGGGCCAACTGGCGGGGGATGATCTGCTCTGTCCGAGGGGACTTACAGGCACTGAGCCGCTCGGGTCCTGTTACCGCGTCATCATCCGCGAATTTCCATCTACCCTCACCCCTTCCTTTCTCCTCTAGCGTGCCCTTAGCCGTCAGCAACCCCCTCCACCTTACCCACACCCCATCTTCCCCAAATCACCCCAAACCCCCTCCCCACCAAACCACCGTCCGCGCGTCGGCCACCCAACCCCGCGAGCTTGATAGATGGGGGGCGCGAATCTCCATCAACACTGAATTATGTCAGAAAATGCGGAGAGGAAATTAAAGAACTCTTCAGATCTGATCGCCGGCAAACATTTCATTGGCGTCCGTGATCCCACAGCCAGGCCCGGCTCGGCGGCAAAATGGCGCGAGCATCGGGCGTGACAGGCCCTGATATATGAAATCGGAAATGACCACCCAAAATGGCCACGACGCGTAAGAGGAAATGAAAACTACAAAAAGCTAATGCCATCAGCCTATAACTAGCCCGGACGGACAGCGCCGGCTGGCTTTATGCTGTGGCCAATCGGCAATCAAGGGCCGGCCCAAGCCCTGGCCGCCAGCGGGGCTTCGGTCCGGCTTGGTCCGGCAGGCCACCTACTCTCGGTCAGGCTGGCAGCGTATAGCCCCATGCTAATGCTCGGCGCCCGACTAGCCTGGTCCACCCACCATGCACTGACCGCCCACTCGTGGTACTCACTCTCAATGACTTACAGCGAGGTATAGTTATACTCTCAATGCATCAGCTACATATACAATATTAAGCCGGGCACTCACTGCTTGTGACATGGGTCCTATATGGCTATGAATCAAAATTCCTGCCTCATAGGTGTGCCAGATTGTTGAGAAATTCGGTTTCATAGAATGTCTAAATTACCTCTTCATCGCTGTGTTGCGACGTTGAAAATTCTGTGTCGTAGTGTGGATTCCCATCCTTAAGGCGGGCGTCCACCAACCACGACAAGGCTATGACAAGCGCCGACAAGAAAGTTCTAATCGGTGCTTGTCGTAACCTTGTCGTAAGAAGGGGGGCTTTACGACAGTGTTGTAGGGGCGTGTCGGGAAGTGCACGCTCCACCAAAATTTCCTATGGTAGACCTCTGCGACACGCTCCCAACATGCCATGACACTTCATGACAAGTGTCATGGAATGGGAAAAATCTAACATGCTCGATGTTGTCGTAGCCTTGTCGAAAGGCTCCCGACAAGCTTCCAATCTTGGCCTTGTCGTAGCCTTGTTGTAGACTTTTGTTGGGAACTGGGGTCCACCAAACACGACAAGGCCTCCAATCATAGGCCAATAGAGTCAAAAACATTTACTGAGGTGAAAATTCTTTTCTTTCCCATAGCACACAGTCACGGTATAAGAACGATTGCCCGATTGGCATAGCAGGACATCAATAAAGAATACGTTAGGCTTCAACCATTAAATTTTGATTTCCCTACCTGAAAACCACATGAATACATTTACACTGGCGCCATAGTGTCTCTGAACTTGTGCCAATAATGCTGTAACGGTTTGATCCCTCTCAGGGGACATCCATAAAGTACGTACGCACTGACTAAAGTGGGGGTGGGGGGTCAACATTTTGGAGTTCTTTTGCGTACAAGATAGAGAGACGCTGGATACGTACTTTAACTATCACCCCTCGCTGATAGATAAAGTAGAATTTAAACTGTACAAAAACTGTCAGTCATGTGAAAAATAGCTTCAGCGTTGGTAAGAATTCCCTACATTGTTTCTTTGTGCATCTTTCCCTGGGCGCAGATAACAATCTCACAAGGAACCTCTGATCAGTTGCCTCAAGTTTACAAAGAGCATTGAATAAAGTTATTCATTGGTGTAATGTAAATGGTATGACAATGAACCTGCAAAAGACTGTCATTTTTTTGTATGAATCTGCACCAAAAGTATGGAGAATGGAAGACATAGAGTTTTATTGTGGCGTCACAAAGTTACCTCATTGCGGTTTCGAGATATGTATAGGGGTTCATATTGATTCGGGTTTTAAAAGAGAATATGAAAGCAGTTACGGCAAATACCAATACGCAACTGTTCAAGCTCACTAAACCGAGCGGTAGGGTAACTAGAGAAGTTGCTAGGCTTGTCTATCCTATCACGATTCGTCCTGCTTTAGAATATGAGAGAACAGGGTTACTGAGCCTGTAGGGATGGCGGTTCGAGGTCTTTTGAGTCAATATTACGGCCCTCCAGCCTGCGACGTCGGGCCATATTTTTGAGTCAAAAGACCAAGAACCGCCATTCCATGGGCTCAGTAACTATGTTTTCTTATTACTATACACCTCCTAATCGTTCAAAATGCTGTTTTATTAACTTTTCTGCTCCGCGATTCAAACCACTGCCATTCACTACGGCCCACTCTCACAGCATGCATGCGCGAACATTATTTATAATACACCCCTGACAGCGGGTAGTACTTCATAAATGTTGGGCCATAGGTATATAATGATATGCTTGCTTCCTTCATGATGGAGCTAACAAATCTAAGATAGATAAGATACAACAGCTGCAAAATGGGGGATTGCGCATTAGACAGATGTTCCGTTCAAGGCTGGGGAGTGGATCATTTGCATAACATTTTGAGAAATTAGAGTTAAGGAGAAATAAACAATTGTTAAGCATATGCTTCAAAAGAGCCAGAAATCTGGTTTATGTTGTAAATGAGTTAAGAGACACTCGAAATGATTCTAAGGTCAGAACATCAACTGAAGACTAATGGACACAAAAAGAGCCCTAATTATAGGAAAACAGCACTCTTGGATAGACTAAAAGAGGAGACTCAGAAAGCACCAAACAAAGCTATCTTCAAGAGGCTAGTGGAGAACCAACACGATACGTTGTGTGTAAATCACGAACTGCTAATGCATGTTTCAAATCAGATATCTTGTGTGACTCATTCATCCTCATAAATTCTCCTCTCATCACCTAATGATTGTAAGATACCAACCAAATGATGTAAAACTTACTATTCATGGAAGACATGTCACTAAATAGAATGAATTAACCCTTTCCCTGCAGCACCCAGTTCCCCTGCTCAGCATTACATGGCAGTGATTGCCTGCCCAAACGACCCTGCTACAGCAGGCACCATTTTTTGGAAATAGCAATGTCACATGATGTGTCAGGTGATTTAAGTAATTTACCTTGGTGACTGATCATATTTTGTTATACAAGGTCAAAGGGCAATTTGGATCTTATTCATTGTCAAAATTTCTTTTGAATCAAAGAATTATGTTTACATCTATTGAATTTTGTATATAAGTATCGATGATGCCTCTAAGATACCTGGAGGTATCTTCCTGCCGTAGCCAGGGGAATGCCTGGAGGCATCTTCCTGCCATAGCCAGGGTAATGCCCGGAGGCATCTTCCTGCTGTTAAAGGGTTAAGAATTTAAAAAGGAAAGAAAAGAAAGTAAGAGCTTCCCACACACCCCAATGTTCCGTGGCGCTCAATTGCTCATGTAACATTGTTCTTTGAATTAGGGCGCCAAATGTTTGCTTGTGCTTAGAACGTTATTAAACTCCTCAAAGCTCCAACATCAAACTTATAAAGTACTCAAATACATTCCCAACCAAGAGGCCTTACACAATAACGACTGTAAATTGTTATGTAAATATTCCTTCGATGATATCGGAGTAGCTCTACACAGCAGATCAAACGTACGCTAATATACAATAGAATGAGCTACTCAAACCCAACTCAAAGACGTGCACTGCGTTACCCTTTAGATCTCCAGAGTAGGAAATCAATACAAGTACTTTTAAAATAGAATAACATTAGCGGGGTTTCCCACTGCTGCATTAAGTGTGGGCCCACATAAAAAAAAGCGCAGTCGATGAATTGGAAACAGAGGTTGTGAGCTGCTCAGTGTTTGGACTGGCCCTGACGGCAGCCGGAGCAAAGAGCTGCTCTGAATGTTAAAAGCCCCATATGTAGCCCTGTAAACGACCTCGGGGACGGTGCCGCCACCAAGTGGTCAGATCACGCACTGCGCCGTGAGGCGGGCAGCAGATGAGTGGGTGGGAGGGAGGGAGGGAGGGTGGGTGGGAGGAAGGGAGGGAGGGGGCCACGCCTACTGCCTACTGGACACCAGCAGTGACCAGCCGAGGCAGGCTAATTGTCAGACAAATTGTTGATAATTCTTCTAGATTACCCCCGCAAAATAAATCATTTACAAGGGCTGGGCGCGCGGCTTTCAGAGGCCCTGGTCGCGACCATCGGCCGGTGAGTGATCTCCCTTAGGAGATGGGTCTCAGTGTCTCAATTAGCCAGCTCCTCTTTTATAATTCAAAGTTGGCTTTTACTAAGATTGCTGGACAACTTTGATCCTAGCAATCGATCTCAATTATTCAGAACAACACGTTTGCTTTTAAGGTAGGAACATATTAAGGTAACAATTGATTTCCTTTCGCCGGCAGTTTTCACGTCAGGAGCCTGTCAGGGTTGGGATGGGTGGATTTTCCCTCTTGGCCTAATTGCCTTGTTTAGTTGGGCATGCGGCCAGAGCGTTTTGGACCGGGATCAATTAAAAGCATGAGTTGCTGCTTCAGCCTAGTCCATTTACAACTCGTAAAGAGCAGGCGTATATCTATCTGCGTAAGCTTCCCTTTGCCGTATACTACATTCAGATGGTGTATTCAGTGACCATAGATATATTTATTATCCATCGTATACAAAATCCCCATTGAGAATGTGTGGCAACTCGGTAAACCACTACCTTTTGTTTAAAAACTGTAAGATACCATAGACATTGTTTATGTATTCAAATACATTGTATATATATGGCCTCAAAGCATTTCTATAAGGCAAAAGAGTCCGTTTGTGCTATAGAGCACAGGAAGATAGTCCCTACAGATATAACCTTTGATATGGCAATTACTGGGTTTAATCTATTCGAGGAGATGGATAACAAATACAAGAAACGATGGTTTAGTGGACAGGCGGCTCTTTAAAAAGACTCAAGGTTGACATAGTAGTGTGCTCTTGTATCACTACGCGTCAACCTCTCGTGGTTTACGACCGCAAAACCAGTCAAACCATTGGCCGACAAACACGGAGTAGATTTTTTGTGTTCTCCTAATAGCCCATTTCCATTGGCCATCACCGATTTACAATCAGGAACCACCGACGGACCTTAGCACTGCTGATGCAAAATGAAAATAGGCTATTAGAAGAACACAGACTCATCCATGTACCCTTTTCATTCCTATCAATACGTTTATATAAACCACAAACCCAGAAGAAAGACCATGTATTGTCGATGATTTGTGACTTAACAAAAGAAAAAGAAATTTACACAATATTTGTTGGCCAATGGAAACGTGCCCTATGTATACATGGCAGCTGCAGAGCGTCTTGGAGACTGTTCATTTCAAAGAGCTCCCCGCTCGGGCCCTCTCTTGCTCCGAGCCTCCCCCGCTCTCGTTGACTCGTCGTTGTATATCGCCACCCAAGGACCAATATCCGTAATCTGCCCAAATAGCCGCAATCTAGGCGAGTCAGTTGTAATCACAGTCCTCGAGTGGAGCACGTGGCAGCCTGAGCACGAGTTCGTAGGCTGAGCGCTGTTATCTACAGACATCCTCCCTCCGTCTCCAATCAGCGCCAATCCCTGGCCTTGTCTGTCTCACTCTCCCCCCACATCCCCAGCAGGTGTCGCTCCTCACGGGGGCCCAATCTGAAAGCGAGGCTGGGCACAGGGGGCGTCTTTTGGCGGGAAAACAAAGGCGATAAGAGGACGTCGATAGGTGGCGTATCGGTGGGCAGTATCTCGGCCTCGTTTGTTATGTAGATGCGTAATGGCGGCCGCGTGCTCTGCATACATGCCTTGAACGTCCGCTAGGGGTGTTGGGGGCGGGTGAAGTCCGCAGGGCGCAGGAAATTAACACGCAAAGAGCAGCGCATGAGCAGTGAAGTTTTAGCACTGCCACCTAGTGGGGATTGTTACATCTCCAGTCAACTTCAAATATACAGCAGTTGGTAGGTACTAAAGAAGAAACCAACAAGTTCTGGTCAAAGTCGTCGTTCTCCACGAGTTTGATGCGAAGTGATATGAACGAGGCGACAGCCGATTGAATATCACATATCATTCAAACGAGTTGAAGAACGACTTCTTTGACCAAAACGAGTTGGTTTCTGTATTTATCTCACCCCTATACACATTAAAAGAATGGATGACACACAGGATATAGACCATGGAGAACGGACCGCAATACTCGTAGGGGCATGGAGAACGAGTTCCCAATGTTAAGCCTATGGACATTTATTCCAGCGGTGAGATAAATATGTAAAAGGAAACTTACCAGATGAGAATAACTTGGACAATACTCCAACGAGTTTGACTGCGGTATTATGTAACGGTCAAACGAGGTAGACTGCGAACCAAGTTATTTTCAACGAGTGGGTTTCTGATTTGATTTCACCCTGTATAACTTCATTTATTGATGAAATAACTCACCCAATTAGCCATTGAGTATTGGGTACACTACCTTCACGGCCGCGGAGTATGAGTTCCTAATGGTAAGCCCATTTGAAAAAAATACCAGGGTAGTTTAGATAAGGGAGGACATTTCCTTTTCAGTGTTTTCCTCTTTTTTTATATAAAGCACGTCAATATTTCTTCTTCCGCAGAAAGTAGGGATTGTAAGAATGGAAATAATTTATACTTTGATATAGAAAACTTTTGCTATAATATATCAAATGACAGTGCAAACCATACCGTGTGACTTCTTTTAAAATAGTTTTTAAAAAGATTTAAAAAAAGATTTCCAGGTATATGATAACAGGGAGACATAGTAAGTGTTTCTGAATTTACATTGTTTGAATTCGATAAATATTTCCGACCAAATCAATTCAGAACAGATTCCATTCAGACACACTTACCAAGCCTCCATATGTTAGGTGACAAGACAAGACACCATAGCTCCAACACGTGCGATCAAGAGAGACATAAACATGCACAATTATCGTAACTTGAAGCATCGCCGGTTGTAGAGGACAAGCCGTCATATATCTGTGTCTAAAGGTGGCGTATTAACCTCCACATGCAAACCCTCACACCAGTAATTATCAATAATGTCAGCCAGGGCCAGACCTAAGTAGGCGGACGTGACGTCATATCAGGGTGCTCAGAAAGGGGTGGTGACGTCACAAACTCGGTCACGTGACGACGTCGCGGACGTGCCGAGATTGGGCGGCGCGTAATCCGCACAATTGATGTCGTCTGGAAGTGTGTTTTACCCTAATGAAAGGCGCCGCTGGCTCATTGCCATTACGGCTAATAGAAGTGCGGGGGCAAGCAAACGTTATGGACCAGTTTGTTGGGAATACACAATATGGAAAAGTCATCCATCAGGCAAGGCGGTGGGCGGCGGGCCGGGGCGCCATGAGACACGGCCCGGCGCGCCGTCACCCCCGCCCGCCGGCACCCCCGCCCGCCGGCACCCCCGCCCGCTGTCATCCCCGCCCGCTGTCACCCCCGCCCGCCGGCACCCCCGCCCGCCGGCACCCCCGCCCGCTGTCACCCCCGCCCGCTGTCACCCCCGCCCGCCGGCACCCCCGCCCGCCGTCACCCCCGCCCGCTGGCACCCCCGCCCGCTGGCACCCCCGCCCACCGTCACCCCTGCCCGCTGTCCCCCCCTGCCCGCTGTCATCCCCGCCCACTGTCATCCCCGCCCGCCGTCACCCCCGCTCCCAGCCACCGCCATCAACACCCGCCCGTCCATAGTCACCACTGCTCGGCCACTGTCACCCCTACCCGCCCGCCCGTCGTCACCCACACCCACCCGCCCGTTAAGCCCACCCGCCTGACCACCGTCACCCCCTCTTGCACGCCGTCAACCCCACCCACCGTCATCACTGCCCGCCATTATCCACGACCACCCACCCACCGTCACCACCGCCCACTTGCCTGTCACCCCGCCCCGCCCGCTATCACCCCACCGCCCGCCAGCCCGTCGTCACGCCCGCCCGCCCGCCTGCCTGCCTGCCTGCCTGCCCGCCCATTCACCCCACCCGCCTGCCCACCGTCACCATCGCCCGCTGTCACTCCCGCCCACCCACATCACCTCCCCCCCGCCCCTAATCACCCCCCCTCCCCTAGTCACCCCAGCCCGCTATCACCCCAGCCCTCCAGCCCGACTACCCACCACCTCCTGGCATACGCCACCCCGCCCTGCTCGCCTCCTTATTATTTGTCAATGTTTGGAACATAATTAGCTCCCCGCCACCCAATACCTGACGACCGGCGTCGACGGAGGCTCGGCTTTGAGGGTCGGGTTTGGCCGCGAAGAGGCGGCACTGGCGGCGCTGTAAAGTGGAATTCACACGATGGGATTCATGTACCTCACAGGGAGTTTGTCTGAGACAAATCCTGCTGAAGTACGTCTGAGTGGTAAAATGGAATTCACACGTAGAGATTCATGTACCTCACATGGTTCAAAATCTTATGAGATTCTGTTACTTTTTAGGGGTAAATGTCGCCAACAATTACAGGGGAAAAACAGATGTCTTAGGGAAATTGAACCCTACAATTTAGACAAAGAGAATTTGTTCTAGATATAGAATCTCAGCAGGATTTGTCTCAGACAAATACCCTGTGAGGAACATGAATCCCATCGTGTGAATTCCGCTTAGGATTCCATCTGATGGAGACAAACATTTTACCCTACAATTGTTGGCAATGATTACTCCAAATAAGGTACAGAAACCAAAGAGATTGTTTTTGTTAGAGCGTGCTTGCACGCGCTAATTACATTGCCTAAGGTTAGACCTCCAGTGTGCTGCACTAAAAACTATGCCTTCACTACCTGCGTGCTATTCACTAATATATTGGGAAGGAGCAGGGTGCCAGTGTCTCAGGGTTTTAGGGGCATGTCCAGCTGACCATGACCAATCACTCAAGACCGAAATACCTGGGTCTTGATATGTTTTGGTCCTAGAGTCAGGCAGTTGTAGAAATGGCAATTTGACTGGGTACAAATGGGTCACAGAAAACTATCCATAGACTGAATGTAACCCAACGCTTTTGATTGGTATTCATTTATAATTGCATGCTTATTCATCAATGATGAACATTCCATTTGCTCCTAGGAACAAGTACCCTTTAGGTGAGGGGTGTGACCCTGCTTGCTGGCCTCCTATTGGGCTGTTTGAGTACTTAGTCAGCAACTCAACATTGCGTACATTTGTCTCCCCAAAATGTTCCAATAAATATCAAACATCAGAATCTTCTGAGATTCTATACTGGGAAGGAAATTCGTCTCAGACAAATGCCCTGTGAGGAACATAAATCCCAACCATGTGAATTCTAGTTCATTATCCTACCCCTAATAAAAAACGCCATAGGCTTAACATAGGATTTGTTTATGTCAGGGGGGGACATAAAGTGTTGTTTATGCCACTACTTTCTGATACTGAAAAAATATGGAAATGGGGTAGGATAAAATCTAGACGCCACTCGTTTGAGTTTGAGCTTATTTATGTCACTCATTTTGTTGGCTCCGTAATGTCACTGGTCTTCGACTCGTGAAATTATGGAGCCAACAAAATGTGTGGCATAAATAAACTCAGACTCAAACTTGTGACGTCTCTTCATAATATGTTAAAAATCAGAATCTCTTGAGATCCTTTACCCTCTTAGAGCAATCGGCCGGCAATTGCAGGGGAAGAACATGACTCTGGGAAATGGAACTCTACCATTCAGACGAGGGGATTGTGTTCCAATACCAGCAGAATTAGCCTCAGACAAATACCCAGCGAGGTACCTGAATACCACTGTGTGAATTCCACTTTAACTGCTCTCTTTGTAAGTGGCCATCTCTATGACATAGCACCGCCTATTATTATTTATCCTAGCCTTAATATAAAAGCCCATAGGCATAACATTGAGTTTCCGTATGCCATGCTGACTGGCATACAGAGTTTTATATGCCACTAGTGGCATACAGAAGTGTTATCACGTAATATTCCAAAATCGAGGAGGCAGGATAGGATTAAATCAAAACCTGAAGTTTTGGCTCCGGACTTCACTCGGCTTCGCCTCATGAAATCACTATGCCAAACTCCAGTCGTGGCATACGGTGGCCAAGATTAAAACTCATCCAGTTTTACGATAATACTACATAGCTTGACCATGAACAGACTGAAAAACCCGGTATAGGGGCAACACTACTTCAGGGGAGACTTTGCACAGAACGGAGGGTGTCCCCTTATGCAGGGTTTTACTGTATATCAATTCCTCTTTTGGAATGAGGTAACTTCTCCTTTTAAAGTTTGATTTGAAAGTTTAAATTTCAAAGTTTATCCACCTTTCCAGGAAGGACCCAGTCTTTAAATGATACTCAGATTCTCTTGATGAGCTTGGAAACTTCTGCCACATATGAAATATTAAAAACCATTTTCAATCGTATTAGAATTTGCTTTCATACTGTAAGGATAATTCGAACCCCGTTAGGAAAACACACAGCAGTTTTGATGATTCGATTAATTCAAACTAATAGATGCGTCTTTTCTTTTCTGTCTTCCTCTAATGGTGAAACAATAAACAGTCACTTGCCTCAGATCTTAAAACGTGTACCAATCAACTATCATTTTAAGATCAAATGGAAATAATGTATCTGATTATGGTAGTTTTACGGCGATGTTGATGAGATTTTGTCAGGATCCTGTCGCCATAACAGATCCACAAGGCCTTCTCTGCTGTCTCCCTTTCATCGCTTTTCAAGAAAAGAGGACTCAAATGAAATAAAATCTCTTTGCTAAGAATTACTGCTTCAATATTACTTCATATGAGAAAACGTCGTTATCTGTATTGCAGAGTATTGGTAAGTTATAGATCCCTATCCCCCAGAGAAGATTATGAGGATAGTTCCCTTCTTGATGTATTACAACAGAATAACATTAAAGAAACTGATCCTCCCTTTAGCGAATCATATAAAGGTCTCATATGAATCGATGAGTACAAGTAGAAAAAATATATTAAAGTGGACATGATTGTATCGCTCGATGCGCACAAATATGACTATAAATATGTGAATGCCAGGTGAATTAAACTAATAATGAAACTGTCGATTTTCACCTGAAATAAACTCAAGATTCATGTCTGGAGATATATTCACGATTGTGCTTTTGATGATAATTCTGTACTGTAGCGAGCCCTATTAACATCTTTAGTATTACCTCTAAGTATTATCGGTCTTACAGCCCTGGTTCGACCGACCCTTAGGGTACAGAGCCATCCTTATTTCCTGATGCAGTCACCAGGTGGCCAACAGCATGGCTCCACCATTCGGTGAACATTTTCTCTAATCTATATTCTTATATAATTCAACTGACTTTCCAAGATTCACAATCCCTCCTTTGTCTGTCTACACCATCCTCGTTCAAGATGAAATGCAGGACATGTTTGTTTTCACATGGGAGTCTCTATACACATAAGTGATAAAGGGTAGAGTTGTGACAGTTCCATATTATCACCCACTTACTTTTGCAGCTCCAGTAGGATAGAACATCTAGGTTTTCACCTCCAGCAGTGAGGAATACCTACTCTGGGGCAAACTGGAATGCCCAGGGAACAATATCTATATGCCCTATAGACTGATAAGCTATGGACCTCATTGTCTTCCTAAACTCATGGTATAACCCGTAGAAGATAAGCTGACGCCCTTGTGGAAATAAACAGATCTTCCTAAAAATGCTGCATATCCACCTGATGGCTAAAAGTCCACCGATTATGTGGTCCCTCTTAAATCAGTCGTCAGCATCAAGTTTACATACGTTTACTTTCCGCGTCTGTACGTATTCAATGCTAAGCTAGTTATGTTTAAGCATATTTACGGCATTGTCCAATCATACCAATATCTGCACCTAGGAGACAACACTGTTGTTTTTATATCATGAGTCTTCAAATTATGTGGTTATATGGAAAATCCAATGTTATCAATTTTGATGGAAAATCTTTCTAAAACCCTATCGAGTATCTTTTAGTCACTCTGGTCACCGATTTTAAGTAACCGTTCTCAGGTGATCGGTGAAGCTCATAGTCGTCAGGTGAGGTTTTTTAAATTTAATTTAATTTAATTTTTTTTATTTAGATAATTACATCTCTCAGCAAGCCGAGTTTTTCAGATGCAGGAAAGATGAGGTTAGATTTCGTATCGTTGGGATGAATAGTCGTTGGTCTCAAAGTTGTATCCTCGTTTCAATCTGATATTTATGAACCCTCAAATTGTCAAATAGTCAGTGGTGCTAAAAGTAAGAGTTGGTGACCTGAATCGTCAGGTGGAAACGCAAATCTAGTATCTGTGGTGTTGACGTACTTTCCATTGATCTGTGAAAATAGATCTTTTAGTAATAGATGAGCAAGGTACACTGCACGAAAACCACTATTTTACATATATATACGCCATCGCGATAACGCACGTATCGGCTGTATCGTGGCTTGTTTATACTTGTATACACCTCTTATACGCGTCTACGTTTCGGGCGTCTACGAGATAGTTTCCATATGTAGACGCGCGCGACTTGGCTGTCTTTCACGCCTGGCGTATTTAAAATAAAATATACTCTGCGCAATATATATACGCATGTATATATGATACAACAACAAAAATTGCGACCAACGGCCAGCCCGGGCCTGTGAGTGTTGGTAGAGGATACACCAACACTGACCCGCCACCCGAAATATGCTACCAGTAGTGTCCCCAAGTGGCAGAGAATGGAACTTTTTGAGATTGGTGTATATACAACGGAATCAGGCGCATATATGACCTATATAAGACGGCACCATGGACATGTATATACGCCACTAGATAAGGCGTCTACGAGACGTCTAATAGGTCGAACTTCTAGACGCAAAATCCTACTGTTAGACGCGTTTCGTATACATATGTAAAATAGTGGTTTTCGTGCAGTGGTTATTGTGGTACTTACACGTATCTCATCTACCACAGGAGGAAGTCATCACTTACCTGAAAATGGAGAAATATTATGAGATCTGAGGGAAAACAAATCGTCTTCAAAGTTTCAATTAAAACTTACATAAGTGAAATATTGTGTTACTTTGTTTCATATTTAGTGGCCAATCTGAACTATACATGGATATCAGTACATATGTTCATGGTTATAGTTAGTCGGAAATTATCTGAAAGGTCCACATTGAAGATATTTTAACACAAACTATTCAGTTGATAAATGCAACAAATTTAAACCTAAATATCACATCCTTGTTATAAACATACAAACAGATATTTAAATATCTCATAACATTGGGTAAAAAGATAATATTGGCGATGAGATATTGCTCGTGGGCTTTATTGCCCGAAACATAATGGTGACCTGGAGGGAGTGGGGAAAATGAAATGATTACATTTTCATTCCACTGGAGTGGATGGAAGACAGGTTTGTAAAACGAACCTAATCCAAACTCCAGTATAAATAAAAACCTTAAAGAAAAAGGTTATGGAACGAAGACACAGGAGTCATACATGTACGCCTTCTCCTCCACCCCAACAAAAATCCAAAGTACTCGATGGCAAAACACAGTGTTGCCCTCTAGCGTGCCACGTTGGTACTGCCGCACGAGGTTCCACCCTCCCTTGAGATACCTAGACGGTACATTCCTACGAACCCCCTGTCTGTACAACTATCTCACAACTGCACTGATATGTGGTCATAAAGGGTATGCACTAGACACACATTTTAAGGTCGGTGGTGTAATCTTAAGGATCTATTATGGAGAGTCAAAAGTTTATTCAGCATCAAAAGGTAAAGGCTTAACACATTCCACAAATCCTGTTATACTAGAATTATCAAAACTCATGAACAATTTTTTCCATTCGAACTGGAAATTCATTTTGGAAATGCATCTTCTTGGGATAGGATATTGAGGTCGATAATTCAATACGTCCCACTGTGGGAGTGCGGGGAAACAAATGTGCACTAGAACCGTTAAAGTGAACATAGTGTGATGTTTTTGGTAAATCAAACCACAGGAGTTGTCAATGTTATATCCCGGTGAGATCCTTGGTATAGGATCAGGTTTTTATCTTTATTTTTTCAAAGTGTTTATTGACGTTATGGTTTCAAACACAGGTACACGATTTTTAACCTGGTACGTTCCTAGTTAATTTGTACACCAGCGCACTTTCAATATACTACTTAGTTTCCTGACACTTAATTCTTTTCATTGAATTTTCTCCTTCGCTCTGGCCTGCTCAATGCTTATCATGTGTCTTACACTAATTAATGTCAACATAGCAGGTCGGTGTTATATATATGGAGATGATGTTACTTAACCTTCTTCGCAGTTTATATTTCTTGGAAAAAGCCACTGCTTAAAGACCGTTGCAGTAGTGTAACTCAAACACTTTCGTGCGAAATAATATAACATCTGATATGTTTGCTCAATTTTAGTGCCGTATAACAGATATTTTAGTCTATATCACACCTGATGAAAACCTAAAACTTTAAGCTGGTGTCTGTTGGTTATGCGAAAATCCCTGTTGAAATAATATAATATTGTTTTGATGAATCGTTTTGCAAAGACCACATCGAATATCCTCAACTTTCCATCAAATCATCTCCTAGGATTGTTGCATTTTATGAATATTAGAATGCAAAAGGTAGTGCTACCCACAAGAAAATAAAGAAAGATTTCGCCTAGTTTTTAGCACGTAGGTTAATCGTAGTGTATCGTTGCGTAATGTAGTGCGTCGAAACGGCTACGTTGATACGAAAGAAGGGCCACGATTCAGTCAATATACTGCTGCAGATCACAGGCAGTATATACATATCATAATATTCTATAGCTCAGGAAATATTGCTTGAATATGATTTATCTTTTATCAGTATATACACTAAGATATAATTTTTTTTGTATACACTAGAACTATCAAATTGAAAAATATAATGTTCAGTGGCTACATCGCATTTCCGATATGAAACTATTAGTTTGAGACCATTAGAGTCAATTAAATGAAGCCTAATTTCAGTGACGTTCAAAATATCACATATTCTATGTGAAGTATTTCATACATGAGATATTTTTCTATTCAATAGGCTCCCAATACACTATGACGTGCAATGCATGTTCGACTTATCGGGAGGTCAAAGAATCAGGGGCCCATCGACTAGTTTAGGATGGTGCATGAAAACCCTTTTTTGCTGTACCTCGTACAAGGGTTATCGTTTAGTGATATTTAAATTAGTTCAATAAGATAGTGTCAGCTATCTATTTGGTTGTCCATAAGTGTTGAATAAAGTTGACCCACATCGTCACTGGGGTTTCTTGGCGTACGGAAAAAGGTCTTCATGTACGTACCTAGATTATTCAAAGGGTCATAGGTTTTTTTCATCATTTCAGGTTGGGAGCCAACCGTGGTGTGTGGGGGTGTATAAAAAATCACTACGGTTTCTTTCTGACACAATTTCATTTTTCATCGGGAACCTCTACGACACACTCCCGATGCCAAAATCGGAAGGAATCGTAATAGGTGGACGCCCCCCTTTATAAAGGGGGGCGTCCACCAACCATGACAAGTCTACGACAAGCGGCGACAAAAAAGTTCCAATCGGCGCTTGTCGTGGCCTTGTCGTAAGAAGGGGGGTGTCGGGAAGTGCACGCACCTCCAAAATTTCGTAGACCTCTGCGACACACTCCCGACACTCCACGACAACGGTCCAGTCGTGGGAAAAATCGAACATGTTCGATATTGTCGTAGCCTTGTAGGAAGGCTCCCGACAAGCTTCCAATCGTGGCCTTGTCGTGGCCTTGTAGTAGACTCTTGTCGGGAACTGGGGTCCACCAACCACGACAAGGCCTTTAATCGTAGGCCAATCGTAGGCCTTGTCGGGAAGCCATCATCGTAGCCTTGTCGTGGTTGGTGGACGCCCCCCTTTATAAAGGTTGATCCTCACTCAGCCCGAAGCCATGTAATTAGACGAGGGTCGGATTCGCCGAATCACTGCTACCATCGTCCATAAATATGTTCTCACGTTTCGGGAATTAGGAGAGAAGCCCAATATGTCGGCGCCCGGCGGGTTTCCCCAGCCCTTCACCCGAGGAGCCATCCCCATAATCCTTCCCCATAATCCGCGGATTATGGGGATTATGTGGGTGGGTCCGGCAGTGATTGACATGTTGACGGTTTACCGTGGTCAAGAGGTTCTACGTACTTACATGTTTAGGTTGGAGTTCAAGGAATAGCTTCCTCTTGCAAGAATAGCAATTTGTTGGATATTGGTACATCACCACGGGACGTCCAAAGAGTGATTCAATTACAAATTAGTGAACGTAAGTAAAATTACTAGGTACAACATACAAAAGGATTGCGATATACTGATTTCCCCTCAACCAACCTACATCGGAAGTGAAATACAAGCATCATACATATCACTCATTGTATATACCATACAGTTTTAGTTGTAAGTGAGCCTAACTGCCATATGTTCTGATAATTATTCTTTTTAACATGTGCCATTATCAAGCACATCCTGCTGTTGCAAAACCAAAATTAATGTATTCATACCATATCTATTTCACTCTGGCCCTGGAGCCTACTGAAAATAGGATCTTATGTTATCCTAGTAGAAAACTCCAGCTTAAATAAAATCATAAAAAAATACATATAGCCTTTGATGGGATCAGGAACGGCTCAGTCTTGATCTGACATCTCAATGATTACTCTTCTCATGTGGTCCATGATGTCGATCCAACAAGCCAAATTGACTATCAATGTGATTTATGCGATTGGTTTGATATTTTTGGAATTATGGTGGAATTAAAGATAAATATGAATTGAAAGATTTGATTTATATACATTCTATGGGTCATTTTCTGTAACCCACTTGCACCCAGTCAACTTGCCATTTCCATAACTGTCTTTCTAGGGGCAAAATTATGTCAAGCACCAGTGGGTCAATGACGTATTTCGGTCCCTAATGATTTGTCATGGCCAGTTAGGGACGCCTCTAGAGCACTCAGACACTGGTTCTCTCTACCTTTTACAATATCACAGAGTTAGCATGCAGATAGTGAGGGAAATCTTTTTTCAGCACGCTGAAAGTCTAAATAGCTTCCCCTAAACCTAGGCAGAGTATCTGTGACTCACGCTCAATAAACTACCCTGTAGGTATTACCCTATAGGTATTATCATCAAGGTAAAAGGAAGATTTTAAAATATATTTCCTTGGAATTAAAGTGGATTCAATATTGTCTGCACGTTCTTTTTGTCTGATACTGCCTGACAGTAAAATACATTATTATCATTATATAATATTGGTAATTTTACTTGTATCTAGTTTGCAGTATTGCAGAGGTTCTAGCATGAAACCGCATTTTCTAATTCGAATAAAAGAGGGGTTCATGAATGAAATTTAAAAGAAACCCCTTTATTTTCAAACGCTCAACATCTCATACAAACTTCGGGATCTCCTTGTCTAAATGGTATGGTCCCAGTTCCCCGAGATAAGTTTCCCCCTGCAATTGTTGGCGACTCCTATTCAAGTACAGAATCTCAAGAGATGCTAATTATAAACACATTTAAAACAAATAGGGGCGTTTTGGTGAGACAAATGTACCGACTGCGAGTGGGTATGAAATAAAATAAGGACCAATAAAGAAATAAAAAAGACTAGGCTAAAGGTGTGAAGTACACCCATCTCAGGGACATTAGTCTCTAAGTGTGACTCCCTCTTTAGAGGTAACCTGGTGACCTCAGCGATAACTAGGTGGTCTCAGAGGTCACACAGCAGTCCTAGAGGTCAGATGGGAACATCACAGGTATCAAAGTGGGACTATGTGATCATTCCCCAGTTCGTCCACAATGATTAAGTGTAATATGATTATCAGGCAAAGCTCACAGTGATACTGGTTGAGAAGCCATACTGTGCGTGTTATTAGAGTTTATCCTACCCGTAATAAAAAACTCCATAGGCTTAACATTGGGTCATTGTATTCGGTCTGGAGTTCAGAAAAAATGAAAAATATCACTGTAGTGGGATACACTTAACAAATGACTTTATTTGTTAATGTAGAAGTAATTTAGACGGGCGGGGTAGGATAAATTCTAAACCAAACTCGAGTTAGTCGTGTTATTGTTCATTGCACGACGGCAAGATCGCGTATTACTGCACGAGGCGAAGCCGAGAGCAGTAATACGCAATCTTGCGATATCTTGGCGTCGTGTGATAAATACGCGATTTTACGATATCTTGGCGTCGTGCGATAAACAACAACACGACTAACTCTTGTTTGGTTTCTCCATAGTATCGCACAGGAGGTGTTGGAGGAGGTCAGTTGGTGTAATGTGGGGTGGTGGGGGGTGGCTTTAGTTACTGATAGCCTTACCCTGAACAGCCAATCATATCAGTAGAAGACCCTATATGTGGACACAGTAATCACACCTACTAGAAGGCTAGAGATTGTGGTCAGCTTTATGGATTAATTTGTGCAGAAACAGAGGTTCAAAAGGTCATAAGTAAAACACACAGGTTTTCTTACATTGGATCAGGGAAGTTACTTCTAGAGGGGAAGAAAGTAAACTATATATTTTAACTTGAAGTCCGCCACCCAAAAAACAGCTTTGATAAGCAAAGGAAAGCTATACTTGCGGGAGGTCTATTTCCTAAATTCTTTCTCTGACGGTAAAAGCCGTTCTTGAGGGAGACTTCGATGGGAGCCAGTGATAGCAAAATATATGGTTTGTATTCCTTAGCTAAAATATTCTGAGAATGGAATGCTAATCATATTTATGAGGAAGGACATCTGTTTATTCAAATCGCGTACTTGCTTTTCAATGGAAGTGGTCACAGAATTATAGCAATCATTCCTCCTTCTCCATTTATATCTGAAATTCGCTGCCTCCCATTTAGTTTTTCCCACTTGTTGTTCTATCTTTAATGGCCCATATGCCCTTTTACTAAACCCAAGGAGTACATGTAATATTATTTTTGTATGAGGAGGTACGTTTATGGCAATAACATCCTTAGATGTAACGAAGAAGTTGGCCAGAATAGCTGCTATGCAGAGGCCAATTATAATTCTAATTATATATAATTCTAATTATACCCTTATACAGTGCAAAATACAAAAAAGGTAAGGCAATGCAGGAAATAGAAATAATCAATTTTAGGCAATTTTCAATGCATTTCTATATTGCCGGGGATATCATGGACTGCACTTTGCGCAGGTGGGCGGGTACATTGGTGAAAGCAAAATAAATGTGGTGGTAGCATCGTCGCGTCGGGTATGACTAACGGCCGACAAGGGTGCAGCCCACCCCATAACAAATATCCCCTGAGATGCACCAGCAAGATAAGACAGAGGAGGCCAGGGTCAGGCCAAGGAAATCCGAGAAAGCTTAAACGCTTGCAAATTAGGACCGCACCTGCATGTCCAACGCCAAAGCCGCCCTGTCCTCAATCAACCAGCCATGAACGGTTTGTGCGAATATATAACGTATTTAAGAGAAATTGGAGGAAAAGGAGCGACCTTTAAATGGGTAATGATTATACGTAAGGCGGCTTAATGGTGGCCTGTGGTGTCCCTGGGCAGGTATTTTACCGGCTGACTGCTGCCGCCATTTTATTAAGCAGAGGTGTAATTTGACGGAGAGGGGGTGGTGCATTGTGAGGGTGTCATGAACCCTGGGCCTTGGACCCCTGTGAATTGATGGTCAAATCGAGGGGGCATAACCCCGTCTAGACTGGCTCCAGTCCCTGTATCCTAAGGCTACCATCCTCACTAGGATACAGGGACTGGTACAATCGGTGCTGGATTTCTGGCGCTGTTTAGGTCCAGTATTCCCAAGACTCTCCATACAGAAATCCTGGCTACTGGTCAGGATACCTGCTGGGAGATTGATACCTTTCTACGTTGATCTCAATGGGGAAACAGTCAGGAGCAGGTGAAATTTATTGCTATGACAACACAGGCGGCCAGGGAACTGGAGGAGGGGAGGGGGAGGGATAGGAGGAAGTAGAGGGTTACAGGGAGTGGCTTGGGGCATAAACAGGAGATTTTGTTCATAGTGGACAAGTCTTGGATTCATGGGCCAGTCAGAGAAGCATACCTACTATAATGAACTTTATTACCCACCTAGTACGGAGTCTTCATGCTAAGCTTATGGAGCTTACAGATCGCTACTGAGTAGACTACGGACCTCCGGAATCTCCTAGGAGAATACGGCTTTTTCGGCCACCTGACGGGCGTTATGGGAATTAATTCATATAAATAAAGCACGGCGCTAGGGTCCTTGTAGTTGACACTACGTAATACTCCTTGCTATTGCTCGGAGTATTAAACGCGTGAGCAACGCGGAGAATACGGCCACTCTGATCGAAATCATGGTAATATTGTGTATTTATTCTAATTGTCTTTAATCATTTAATGAATGTTCATAATCAAAGTCTTGAGCACGTCTAAACCCCGTGCTGCGCCAGGGTAAGAGGAGGCGGCGTGGGGGGGTGTATAATAGGGGCGGGGGGGATGGAGAGTCAACTGTACACTGAATGGGGAGAAGGGCTAAGTATAGGTTTTACACAGCGTGTTTCGTGTAGTCAATGTCACCGGGCGGCGATACAATTATCTCTTATTGTCAACCCTAGGGCCCACTACGCATTTTTATGACGTGCTCTTTAGGGTCACTACCCTCGTCTCATTCAAACCGCCAAGGGTGGGCTTAGCTATCATTACCCCTCTCCAGCTCTTTTTTATCATCTCCTTTTTTATGCAATTGCCTTTATCTGTCACTCAATCGCTGCGTCTTATTCCAGCATTTATCCTTTCCAAAATCATTATTTCATAAGTTTTCTCTTACCTTCTCGGATTTCTATTCGCTTCTTTCATCTTTTCTCTTATCTCGTCTAATTTTACCGATTTATATCAATGTTTATGCAATCTTTCGATTTTTCTACCCTTGTCCACCAATATTTCTAGTATACCGAGCGCTTCTTGAGAGTTTCCTTTATCATTACGATAAGGTAAGGTTTTTTATAAGTGATAACCTTTATTTCTGCGTTCTCGCAATAATAAACCGCATGTTTTCATCTCCCTTATTTTAAGAACAAACAGACTTATCTGAAAGATACAGACTGTATGGTCATTGGCCACTTTCAACACCTGTCATTGTTAAGCCGGGCACCCACTATTTGCGATATGACTCCGACATGGCTACAACATAGTTATAAATCAAAATTACTGCATCCTGGCCTTTTAAGAATGTTGAAAAGTTTTGTTTTATAGAATAACAGAGTACAGAACTGATTACTGCATTGTTGCTGAGTCGAAATGCTGAAGGATTCTCTGCCGTAGTGTGTTGGAAAGCTTGTCGTTGTATGTCATAAGCACACTGGGTTCCTGGCCTAAAATATAGTTAGCGATTATACACAAAATAGTATAACAAGATTGAACAAACTTAGGGCCGGCATGGACTGAGCTCCCGATACACTCTGATATGCCCTGCGATGCACCTCCCGATAAAAAAAGGAAATTGTATCGGAAGGCGACCTCTCATAGGGGCAGTTGACTACGTCTCTGTGATTAGGCACCGATGCAAAACAGGCGTCTACGACTTGGTACTGATGTAGAAGCTGTATCGTAGGGTCTCTACAACATTTCAACATGTTGAAATGGCGGTGGCTAATCGGGAGCATCACAGAGTATTCTGTCGGGAAAATTGCTCTCACGTGTGAGATACTGATAAGAAGATTATGAAATTTTGGGATTAGATAGTTGATGTATTTGTCCATATGCCCTGAAAAGGCGATTAGGTTCAAGTGTCTGAGATCAATATTTTCTTAGTTTTACTTGAAAAAGAGCTTTTAGTGCCTGAAAAAATACATTATTTTCTATGTGCCCTCGGAAACATTATCGTTGCGATATCTCCTGAATTACAGTGTATCATATATATAAAAATGAAGATAACACCTCACGATTTGCACTTCTGCCCGGGTAATATCGTGGGGCATATCAGGACAATGATCACCTTTTTACCAGTCTACCAATTACGATGGGTGGTGAAGTGGGTTGTCTAGACATTTGTCTATGATTCTTCACCTTCCCGATAAGTCTCCGATATTTGCCTTTAGTGTCGGAGCCATATCGGTAGGTCTCAATTTCTATCGTTGTAAGTGGATGGTGGATTTCGCGTCACCGATCTACAGTCAGAAACCACCCACGAACTTTTGGCACTGCTGACCAAAAATTGGTCAATGGAAACGACCCAACTCGTGAAATGACCCACAACTTTTTCCATTTAAGATTATGCAATGTGGCACCACCTACCACTGAGTGAAAGCTTGGTCACCGAGTGATATCTACTACCCTCACCGATTTTTCTATACCGATCCATAGTCGGTAGCACCACCATCAGACTTTCTTGGTAACTTAAAAAAATCTCTGCCATTTTCATCGGCCAATGGAAACGGGCCTAAAGCCCGATACCCCTCATCTACCGATTCAGGGATGAACAATTAGTTCCAAAATCGTAGAGGAATCGGTGAACTTGTCGCAGGCAAATTACGTAACATCTCGCTCGGCCGATGGCCCTCCAAGAGAGGGGGTGGTGGGTCTTTGTCCTAAGCGAATCAGTCTACACTTACTGCCAGATATACGATTATGTACCCCCGGCAGATGGAGTTAGGATTTGGGAACAGTCCCTAAGTCGTTGGTCTTTGAGTCTACACAATTTTCCACTGTTCCGTTGTTAGCGACTAGATTTATCAACGTGTTGGTAAACTTTTAGCCACCGATTTTGGAACATAGAAACCACAACTTGTCGGCGACAAAAGGAAGTTTGAAGGAGGTGGTTCACTAATAAGTGGTTCACCCTTGCCTAGCTGTCCTACATCTACCGACTAGGGCCGACTCTGTTACGATGCCTTGGCTGAGACAAATTACCGTCCATTTGTCGTCAACAAAGGTACATAAATGTTCCGAAATCGGTAGATGGGCATTGAGCTTTAAGCCTGATGCCCATCTACTGATTCAGGGTTGAGCGATTAGTTCCCAAATCGTATAGGAGTCGGTGAACTTGCCGCAAGCAAATTACGTAACCCTTCGCCCGACCGGCGGACATTGAGGAGATGGGGTGGTGGATATTAGTCCTAAGCAAATCTGTCTACTAATCGGTGGCTCACCCTTGTCTAGCTGCCCTACATCTACCGACTAGTGCCGACTCCGTAAGGATGCCTTGGGTGAGACAAATTATCGTCCGTTTGTCGCCGACAAAGGTACATGAATGTTCCGAAATCGGTAGATGGGCATTGGGCCTTATGTGGGTATATGCTTGACAGCTGGACCGGGTGAATTGTAGGATTCATGCAGGTGTGGACCTGTACGGGCTCTGGTCAAGTCGTGAAGCCATATATCTCATCATTTGACACTCCCTCTGTGATTAAGTTGTCTTTTCGGTCACACACCTATCATTAACATCAGTGAGCCTTGTGATAGAAATCCAAAAGTAATACTTATCTTTGCCTGGATATTTATATAAATATATTTGTCGCAGTAATGTGAGAAGTGCACATCTTTGTCGGGAGGATATTGTAATAATTGTTATTTGATGTACACTTGATAAGATTAGAAAAATCTAAGTATGGTCCACAGGCTAAAGAATGGATGATCGAATTTCATGACTTTGTATCAGTGAATGCCTGTATTTTCCCACGTTTCAGAACATAATTCCATCCAGACATTTATATCGGCCAAGGTGCAAGACTTGAAAGCATTGATTTTGGTTTTAAAAAAATTCATTATGCAAGCCGACCATATATTTTTATTTTCTACACTCATGACTGGCAGGTCTATTCTTGGTTATTTCTGTAATTCGCGCTTATTTTAGTGTGTGCACAACTTGTGACAGTGACAAATCGGACCTATACCTTTCAGCACTAGTGCCGACCAAGGTTCCCAGGACTTGATAAAAGAACACATACTGTGTAGATCTCCTGAAAGATGACTATTGTGAGCTTGCATCACCTGTTTGATACATCATCATTCGTGTGGAAAATAGATATAAAAAAAACTTGTTTCACGTGGGTGTTAAATTTTCAATCAGCAGAATATAAAACATTGAAATGTAACTTGGAGGGTATGTCAGCGATAGGCACATGTCTTAATGGGCCATCCATAAAATACGTACACTCTGAAGGGCGGGAGCATTGGGGATTAAAAACTTTGAAATCTTGAGGCCTTTTAACCCTTTCACTACGCTGCATAGCACTAAATAGCATCAGCTGCAGTATCATTTTCACCCAAATAGTATGCTGGTGTTTTTTAGAATATCCACAGAAACACCATTATATCACACCTCCATGGTTATACAAAATAATTAGTATGTAGTATAAAAGTAATTATATTAACCCTGATACAGTTTTACATTGGTCGGGAAAATATTATCAAAATATTCGCATTATTTCATTAAAAAATAACAATTACCTAAATTCCGGAAATGATGCCCCAAGGCATCGCAGCCTAATATGCCCGGGAATGCCTCCTGGCATCAAAGTGTAGCTAAAGGGTTATCTCTATTGCGAGAGGGGTGATTGGCTGTATGGTTTTCAGATGTTTTGAGTGTATAATGCAAGGAAGACCCCGACCTTGGTAGTGGGATGGCCTTCTAGCCCAATCATTCATCTCTAGTGACCACCTGTGGTTCCAAACATACAAAGTAGCAATACTGTGTTGGTTGGAAACAGAGATAGGGAGACCAGTCAATATTATAAGCAACCCGACAAAACATATGACTTATATATTTACAAATGAAGATATTTTCTTAAAAACTTAATATGTATCATAAATGTTGAATGCATATACTACAGTACACAGTAGCTTCACATGGTGATTCCGAAATACTGACAATTACCAATTCAAAACGGTTCCTTTGACTTATTTCAATACCAAATTAGTGAATTATAAAATATGATCGGGTTTGATCTACAGCATTCCGTAAATTAAGCCCATTCA
This sequence comes from Alentia gelatinosa, assembly GCA_950022655.1. Taxonomy (NCBI): domain Eukaryota; kingdom Metazoa; phylum Annelida; class Polychaeta; order Phyllodocida; family Polynoidae; genus Alentia; species Alentia gelatinosa. The sequence goes on along the minus strand of OX465584.1, from coordinate 13,069,670 downwards.
TATTTGATTGATTTATATGTGAAATATACTGAAAAATATAGTTTTATACAGTTCTTTCAATAAGAAGTACGGTGACCTATGATTCCTAAACATTAAATGTGTGGTATTGCACATGTGCTATATTCTGTAAAAGTTTGAAGAAATTGACATGGAGAACTACGACTTGTTGGTTTCTTCTTTAGTCATAATTGCAGTGTCCGAGAGTTTATCCTAAACCCATAGGCTTAACGTTGGGTCGCTGTATTCTGTCTGGAGTTCAGAAAAATGAAAAATATCGCTCTAGTGGGATAACTTGACAAATGATGTCATTTGTTAATGTAGAAGTAATTTAGACGGGCGGGGTAGGATAAATTCTAAACCAAACTCGAGTTAGTCATGTTATTGTTCATCGCACTCCGGCAAGATCGCGTATTACTGCTCTTGGCTTCGCCTCGCACAGTAATACGCGATCTTGGCGTTGTGCGATAAACAACAACATGACTAACTCTTGTTCGGTTTCTCCATAGGATCCCTCGTTCCTGATACGTCTGAAGTGAAAATTCCCCAGGTGTGAAAGGTGTGTATTAAGTCAGTCAAGTCCCTCAATACGCGGCAATAGCACAAAGACTTTAAAACGCTCGATACACATCTACTTCATCTCTCTCACGGTGCGGCCGTGAAAACGTGTCGGGATTTCTACAGAAGACAAATGAAGACACCTCGAGATATCCTCAAATGTATTCAACCTCCCACCACACAGCCATGCACGACACCTGATTGTGTTGTTTACATTATCAGATCACGCCGGGATCACAGCCCCCTTAGATCCCTCCCCACCTTTCACATCCACCCCGCATACACTGATACTATTGTGTTCACCTCATGGTAGAGATCTGCGCTCGGAGAAAACCTTTCAGATGAGTAGTCTCATATTCACTGACACTGATCGGATGACTGAAAAGGACCGTGCAAGCAAAACTGAAACTTTTCACTCGAGACTTCCAATTAAAACTGCAGATATCACCCTCTGGTGGAGAGGGATACAGACTATGAGCCCGTTTCTATTTGCCGAGGATTTTTTTAGTTCTCCTAAAACTTAAAAGCCCGTTTCCATTGGCCATCACCGATCTAACGTCAGGAACAACCGACGGGCCTTTAGCACTCGTGACCCAAAATCAGTCATTGGAAAGGACCAAGAGCTTAGCTCTCATGAAATGACCGAGGACTTTTTCTGCTTAAATATTGCAATGTGGCACCATCAACGGATGTACTGAAGACTGCACTACATGAGATCCCAAGAGATTGCGAGTGTATTACTTCGTCAGCCATGAGTGGTTTCCAGAGCTGAAAAAATCTATTATTGCATTCCTTACCTATGGTAGATAATAATTTCCATTCTGGGACATTCGATAATATCAAGAGACGTCACGAGTTTGAGTCTGAGTTTATTCATGCCACACATTTTGTTGGCTCCATAATTTCACGAGTCGAAGACGAGTGACATTACGGAGCCAACAAAATGAGTGGAATAAATAAGCTCAAACTCAAACGAGTGGCGTCTAGATTTTATCCTACCCCGTTTCCATATTTTTTCAGTATCAGAAAGTAGTGGCATAAACAACACTTTATGTCACTACCCGTGACATAAACAAATCCCATGTTAAGCCTATGGCGTTTTTTATCAGGGGTAGGATAAAAGCTGTTTCGAAGCCGATAACCATGAATTTGGTTTATGGTCACTAATAAACAATTGGTAGTGGGTTGCTGTGGCCCCATACATTTTCAATGGTAAGAACTAATTTAAAGGAAACCCATAGCACTTCGGTGCATGGGTTCAACCGAACTACCTCACAACAGGGAGGTTACTGCCATGTCCTCTTGCGAAGAGGGTTTCGTCATTGACATGTGGCGTGGTTCTACTTTCTTTCATTAGGATACCGTTTGTTCTCTTAGAAAAAGGCGCCTGCCTCATTAAGTCGGTTTTCCTTTAAGATTCGTTATTCTCTCTTCTTACTTATTCAAAATTGAAATAAATTACTATTGGTCAATTAGGTTCCTCATATGTTATGATAGGACATCATTAAATGTATCACTATACTGCCCTGCTGTCTCCTACTACTCCTACCCTGAGACTCTCATATGATGTACTCCACTGAGGAACATCCACCATACCAGTACTTGTCACTGGCCTGCCATCAAGTAGTATACACTAACTGCCACCCATCTCTGCTTGTTAAATCTTTGATTCCTGCCATTCCCTATCCATACCCTATTACCACCACCTGCTAGACAACACTGTTCAGTAGATCTTTCACTGTCTGCCACCCGATACTAACACCTAAACACCATGCACTCTTCACTTTACCTTCAACTATCTGCCACCCGATACTAACACCTAAACACCATGCACTGTTCACTCAACCTTCAACTATCTGCCACCCGATACTAACACCTAAACACCATGCACTGTTCACTCTACCTTCAACTATCTGCCACGCGATACTAACACCTAAACACCAACCACTGTTCACTCTAACTTCCACTGTCTGCCACCCGATACTAACACCTAAACATTACCCACTGTTCACTTTAACTTAGACTGTCTGCCACCCTATACTAACACCATCACACCATCCACTGTTTTCTATACCTTCAACTGTCAGCCACTCAATACTAACACCTTAACACTAACTGCTACCCAGCACAATCAAGTCTCTGCCACCCACTACTGCCACCCCAACAACATCCACTCTTCTATATCTTCCGCTGTCTGTCCCCCACTAACACCTGAACACCACCCGCTAATCAGCACTTTTAAATCTCTACTTAATACTCTCAACCACCCACCACTCACTCTTGAACATCACCCGCTACCCAGAACTATTAACTCTACTTCATACTCTCCCCCACCCACCACTAACACCTGAACACCACCCGCAAATCAGCACGATTAACTCTTTTAACGATTTATACTTTCCACCAACCACCACTAATACCTGAACGCCACCTGCTGCCACCCACTACCAACTCCTGAATATCACCCGCAACTGAGCATTATTAACTCTACTTCATACTTTCTGCCACCAAACACTAGCTCCTAAACACTAACCACTAACCACTACCTAACACTATTAACTCTACTTTATACTCTCCCCCACCCACCAGTTACTCTTGTACACCACCTGCTACCCAACACTATCAACTATACTTTATAGTCTCCATCGCCCTACACTGACTCCTGAACACCACCACCTACCCAGCATTATCAACTCTACTTTATCCTCTCCAACGCCTACCACTTACTACTAACTCTACTTTATACTCTCCGCCGCATACCACTTAATCTAGAACACCACCCGCTACCATTCATTATTAACTCTACTTTATACTCTCCGCAACCCACCACTAACTCCTAAACACTTTCCACTACCTAACAATGTTAACTGTACTTGTTACTCTCTGCCACCCACCACTTGTACGTCAACACCACCTGCTACCCAACACTATTAATTAACTCTAAATTATGCTCTACGCCACCCACCACTAAACCTAAACACCACCTGCTACCCTACATTATTAACTCTACTCTATACTCTCTGCCACCCACCACTAACACTTAAAAACCACCTGCTACTCTTTTCACTGGTCTCTCTGCCTTCCATCTTCCGCCGCCCGCCATCGTTGACAAAGAAAAATCTACTGAAGAATGCACTACATGCGATCCCAAGATAGCTCCTGAACACCACTCTTTACCCAACACTATTAACTCTACGTTATCCTCTCCAACGCCTACCACTTACTACTAACTCTACTTTATACTCTCCGCCACATACCACTTACTCTGGAACACCACCTGCTACCCAGCACTTATTAACTCTACTTATATTCTCCACTACCCAACATTAACTCATGAACACCACCCGCCACCATTCATTATTAACTCTACTTTATACTCTCCACCACCCACCGCTAACTCCTAAACACTTTCCACTACCTAACAATGTTAACTGTACTTGTTACTCTCTGCCACCCACCACTAGTACCTCAACACCACCTGCTACCCAACACTATTAATTAACTATAAATTATGCTCTCAGCCACCCACCACTAAACCCAAACACCACTTGCTACCCAGCATTATACACTCTACTTCATACTCTCTGCCACCCACCACTAACACTTATAAACCACCTGCTACTCTTTTCACTGGTCTCTCTGCCTTCCATCTTCCGCCGCCCGCCGTCGTTGACAAAGAAGCACGTGTGATTTAAGTTGGGGATCTTATCTCGGCTGGTGATATCATGTTGCTAGATGAGGATCAGCCGGGAGGTAGAGCGGCAACTCGATAGTCATCGTGTCGGCGACCGGCGGCCGTAAACCCGGCCCCGTGGCCGAATAAATCGTTCACCAGCCACAATTCTATCTTCATCAAGCCGCCTGCGATCTGCCCCTGCCTCGCACTGTGTGATCACATCTCCTTCCATGGCCAGAGCCATTCAATTTAGAACCAATAAATAACACTTTTGTCTTCGGGTCGCCATGTTTCACGGTTCACACCCACAAGCCGCAGCCATTCGCGGATTTTCTTCCCCTTTCCTTCTGTTTATGTATATATTTTTTTTCTTCATTTTTATAGCTCTCCTGAGCGGCTGGTGGTGATTTGTATGGAGGTACACCTGGAGCTCGGACTCGGGTTACTTCCCCGTTGCTGATCTAATCTATCGTCACGATACGTTATTTCCTTCTGTGTTGGTGTCGTTTGAATTTGTTTTTTTGTTAACGGAATCTTGTTCCCTGAGTTGTGTCAGTGATACAGTAGCATATAAAGAATTGTGCTGTGGTTGATACAGTCATCTCCCTGAGGTCCCCACCTAGAGGGAGATTATAGGATTATCTATCACTGACTGAATAGAGATTTATACACAGATCGCTGCACTATCTCCCAGACGCATGTTTAGTGTGTGATTGGAGGATCAATGCAAATTCCAGGTATTGTTCATGAACAAAGTGTTATCAGATTTCTTTGCCTTGGTAGATGATATCATCAAATAGACCTATGTAAATGTCATGTGTAGATCGACACTGATCATTAACCCTTTCAATGCTGAGAATGCCTGAAGGCATTCCTGATAAATCCTGAATATGCCTCCAGGTTAACCCTTTCAATCATGAGAATGCCTGAAGGCATTCCCCTGGTGGATCCTGAATATGCCTCCAGGTTAACCCTTTCAGTCCTGAGAATGCATGAAAGTATTCCCCTGGTGGATCTTGAATATGCCTCCAGGTTAACCCTTTCAATCCTGAGAATGCCTGAAGGCATTCCTTTGGTGGATCCTGAATATGCCTCCAGGTTAACCCTTTCGATCTTGAGAATGCCAGAAGGCATTCCCCAGGTGGATGTTGAATATGCCTCCAGGTTAACCCTTTCAGTCTTGAGAATGCCAGAAGGCATTCCCCTGGTGGATGTTGAATATGCCTCCAGACATTCCTCTAGTGAGGCCTGAAGATGCCTCGAGGAATTCCCCAGGTTAGTCCCGAAGATGCCCCCAGACATTCTTTTTGCATTTGATAAAAGACAGAAGATGGTTATTGATATAGTTTCAGGATTTTCTCAGGATACATATAGAAAACAATATTATGATTTTAATTGACTGTGGATTCGAATATTGTGACTAATGAAACCCTCGATACTATGGTGATGGATGCTAATGCATATCTAACTATTTAGTAAAATAAAATAACCGAATTGCCTGATGTAGTCCAATCAATTAAGACGAAATCGTGGTTTACGGCCGCCTGTCCACAAAACCATCGATTATTGTTTATATAATCGATACTTGCACAAACAAAAAACTTCTATTTTGTGATCATCTAGCTTGCATCCTTTACTTTACGGGTCACACTATGTTAATACACAAGCCGCAGTATCTTCATTACCTGCCTGACCATATCGTATCCTGTTCTAGATACCACTATACTAGAGAAGGAGGAGGTAAAGTGCACAATCGCACATATGTCGAAAGTATGGAGGACGTGCGAATGAACGTTGACAGGTTTTTGTCTACGGAGGAATTCCAGTAACCCTTCTTGATTGTGGATGATGGTGACAGGTGGTGCCCAGGGACCGTAAGCCCCCCTGTATATGTCCTATCTAAGGTGTGCCTATCAGCTTCACAGATATCCCCATACCTACAGGTCTGTTATCAACAGGAAAGGTTTCTCAGGAAAAGTTAATCCTTTGGATTTGGATTAACTAGTCACAAGCGTTCTCGTCAGAACTAAAGAGATTGTATACATACAAATTATTAATTGGATACGGAGATTCGTTAATATCTGAAGGCAAGGAGGCCGAGTATATATATATACACAATATTGACTGGTTTCAAATACAAGCGGCCGTATGCTCCGAGGAGTTGACGCGTAGTAATATCCAAACGTATGCGAGGATATTGTGCAGAGTCAACTCCGAGGAGCATGCAACCACTTTTAACTGAAACCAGGCTGTATTGTATTTATTATCCACCTTTTCTAGGCAAGTGGCATGTCAAAATCAGTTCATTTTAATAACGCACTATGTTTTCGTACGCACTATTTTTCCGTATGCGCCACCCGGAGCATACAACATATCTGAATGCTCCGGGTATGTCCATACAAACTCCTTATGTGTTTTCTATGGACACTTTGTATTAGGTGGATAATAAATTTATCTATACGAACTATGCGGAGAAATTTAACCATTGCATATCTTCATATCGTGTTATATTTTGTTCAGTTTCTGTCACCCCGAGCCTGGAAGAACGACTTCTGTAATGTCGAAAGCGTTTTGCCTTACAAAGAATATACTAATGGCCGTATTCTTCGAGGAATTTGCGCCTAGTTCGCTAAAATGTATGGATGATGAAAAAAATGTGTCCCTCCGCCTTTAGTGTAAGGCCGTATTTTTTTCATCAAATGATCTCGTATTACCATCCATACAGGCTCAGTAACGACGTTTTCTCATAACACCACTGCTAAAACCAGGCTATTCTGTCCATCTTCTATAGCCACTTACCACTAAATCCAATATCATAAAGGGTTTCTCTTTATCTACTTGTATGCTACTAGATTATCCGACCATATTATGTGTTCTCTACTTAGCCCCTCTCCCTCTATGGTTGATGATAATATGTTACATCTAGAAGATAAATGGAGAGCATTTGACATTTCTCTTTCATAATTGAATTCCCGAATAGTTGAAAATAGAATATCATTTTCAGGTCAGCTCGAATTGAATGACGACTGTCTTCATATTAACGGTATTAAACTACATAGAAATAGTTAGGGTCCATGGACGCAAAACCTTCATTACACGGATATTACGAGTAATTTATCTACTCTCTTTGTGTTGAACAAAATGTATTTGTTGGACAACAAGAAAACCTGCATCCGCTCTTCTTTGAGGTAATGAAGTTTATTGTTCTATCGGGGCGCCTTTTCTGATGGTACATTGTGACTTAGATCAATTGACCTGAGGATGATTACAATAGTATTGAAATATTGAAGTATCTCTAGTGTTTCAACCAAACCCTCATTTTTGTCGGAACACAATGAGGGGTATGTATCTTTAGGGAAGGCTACTGTGCATAAAGGTATGTATAAATAGGATTGGAACTACAAAACAAATTTATAACTCTGTCTTTCTCGAATATTATATCCGGTGGTCGAACGTCTATGAAATACTACCCAATGCCAGGAATGTCGTATAAATAATGTTCGAGCTCTCTGAGACGTAGTAAATGACCTATAAATAAATGATTTGATAAGTGAATGACTTGGTCTTTTGCCGAGTAATTTTTATAATAATAATAATTGTCAGATGGAAATGGGCTTATAGAGAATAACCTTGTATATAAAGCCCGTATCTATTGGCCGATTATTCGGCCCCGATCTGCGGTTGGGCACCACCGATCGATTTTTTTTGGTACAACGACTTCAGATCAGATAATGGAAACAAGATTTGCGGAAAATGCTCACCGATTAATATGGCATACATCATGTAACAAAGCCACCACCTACAGATTTTCTCACAGCCTGACAGAATGAAAACCCTTTGATTTCATCGGCGATCCTCAATATTTAAATGTAAAATTTTAATCGGTATGGACCCAGAGGATTGCACTAGAACCAAGGCATAACTGATTATTTGATACTGACGTAGAGTCGGAGGCACCACCATCAAAATGTTAGGGTAACTCTAGACTGGTTCCCTGCCCCGATGAAATATGGGACAGGTAACTTCCAGCTAGACCAACTAGTGAGCGACTTTGAACTTTCGCAAGTTCCCCACTGATTTGCAGTGGCAAGGGCAGCCAGCACAATCTCTCTACCTCACGAGGTTCCGCAAAAAACTTACTAGTTCTAGTTTGCGATGTACGATGATATGATACAAAATAAAGTAATATCAAACTTTCAAAAGATAAAAGATAACTTCTTTAAAAACAGGTTTCACCACGCCTTCCAGCGGGTAAACCAGCGTAAAAATGACGGCTGTTACCCATGATGCATCAGAAAAATGGCGGGCGTTACCTGGACTAGTATGTAAGTGAGCGCATAGGCCAAGCTTCCAGGGAGGTGTTTTTAAAACTGAGAATGATCACAAAAATCGATCTTAGCATAGTCTTTGTTGCATTCTCGCTACCTAAAGGGATCCGTTTTTATGGAGGACGGTCTGACAAGACGATCAGGAAAATGTGTTTTTTTTTAAGGTTTTGGAAGGGTCAAAGTTTGACCTTTCTTTAGGTCTGTTGTTAGGTGGGTTCGATCCCTCATAACAAAATCTCTACCACTCATAAAGGAAGAAATCCAAGTCCGTGAAGAAAGTAAACAATAAAAACTGCAAAAGATATCCTAGAATTCTAAGGACCACATCCGAAAAACGCACTGGCACTTGTATCATGGTCACTATCACCTGAGGTTAGTCTTAGTTGTAATCGTTCAGCCAGTATCTTCCTTAGTTTATAAAAGAACACCTCCAAGGCTAGGGCAACTCCAAAAGTCGGTGCCATTTTCACCAGCCAATGGAAAGGAGCTTTATTGACTCCCCATTGAAAAGTCCCGCGACCTCATGCACGCTGCCGCACCTCTCACGTCGACATGTGTGGCCTCTCGCTGCGTGAAAGACTGCCCTTTGAGGCGCACTTTGTTGACAATTGGAGCGGTCTCTGATGTTTCCACCAGTTTAGGCAGAGTATGGAGGCGTATGAAGCAGCATGCTACGCACATGCTACAGTGTGGTGCATGCAAGGCGGGTTCCTCATGGAAATTGTCCTCATGAAAATCAAAACTCCTTGCGTTATGCTTCATCATGTATTATATACCCATGCCGTATAAACTGTAAATATGCACCGTTTCGGCATATAACGTAAAAATACTGTACGGACCGCCGGTCCGTACACTAAAATACGGACCACCCTGCCATACAGGTTTATAAAAAAAATTGGTTGTTAAGCCAAATTAAATTGATTTCTTTTTCAAATTTCGGGTATATAGTAAATATATAACGTTTGTACGGAACTCGGTATAAATGCCTCGGTCCGTACAAACCGTAAATTATCATCTCGTTCTGTGAATTGTACAGCATGGTCAGGACGTTCTATATAATTACATTTTGTATCATAAAACCGATCATCTTGCAAACTGGACACAGTCTCGTTAACTAAAGTTGGTCTTGCTCCCCTTTTTTGTCTGTTTTATTTTTATTTTTTATTGTGTGAGTTATACTTAAGCCCGGTGTCCACCTACTACGATATGGCTTCGATATGATCTACCATGGACATTCCGATACAAAATCAAAATCGCGTCATATGGTCACCAACATCGCAGCAGTTGACCACGTCTCTGCAATTAGGCACCCATGAAAAATGGGGGTCTACCCCTGACGATGCATGGTAAATTGGCATGTCTAGACAAATGTCTACGATTTTGCACCTTCCCGATATGTCTCCGATATTTGCTTTTTGTATCGGTGCCATATCAGTAGGTCTAAATTTCTATCGTAGTCGGTGGACGCCAGGACTTAAGCAATAATGAGTTTTTTCTTTACTTCGCTTCGTCAAGGCTTTTTGCTGATCGTACATACTCAATAACGTATATTTATCACACCCCTTGTATTTTTTCCCATAGGCTTAACATTGGAAACTCGTACTCTATGGCCATTATGGGCGTGCTGTAAGAAATACTCCATGGGCAATGACTCCCCAAATGATAGCCAATTAGTCAGTGATAGGGGTTAGATAAAATCTGAACTGTACTTGATCCGTAGCCAGTGAAAATACGCCATTCATTTTGGTTTGCTATGTAATTTCACTCAGCTCTGCCTTGTGAGATTACCCCGCAACCAAATCTCATGGCATATTTTTAACAGCAATGGATCTCGATGTAATTCCTTCTTAATACCTTTCTTCTCGTACAGGATAACGTTATTGCATAATTCATCTATCGCGTTTGTTCGAATCCGTTCATTAATCAGTGTGCTCTTCGTAGGAAATTTAAGTCCAATACTTATTATCTGATTTAGTTTGAGTAAAACTAACGTATTTTGCTCTGTTATGATCTTGCCTATCATCAACTACTAAGTGATATATTTTCACACGAATCTCAAACACACCACTCCAATCAGCAATATTGGCTTTACAAAACGATGGCACAAGTTATGCCAAGGGTACTCAATACTGGTAGGCTATAGACATGAGAGACTAAAAGGACTGTCCCTGTATTTGCCTGTATTTATTCACCAACGAGAAAATTAAAACGAATATCATACATTCATGAATAATGGGAGCAGCATAATGAGCAAGTAATCCAGCGTTCACTAGCAAGTTTCACTCGTTGGTGTTTCAGAATGCGTCGACGATTTTAATATTTCACAAGTATAGAACTGGAATTTGCCCATTTTCACATGATGCTTGACAAATATATGGGATGGCTGAATACCAAGCCAGATAGCCTGAGTAAACGTGGTAACTGAGGCCATAGGGATAGATATTTGAGGTCTTTTGTATTACATAAAATAAGTCCCGACGCTATAGGCAAGGGGACATATTTATGTTACAAATTGCTGAGAACGGCATTCCTAGGGCCCAGTTACTTCGTTTCCTAATATTATAAACCTAAAACATCTCTGAAAAAACTGTGTAATTTGCACAACTCTTAAACTGGAGGTGGGCGTATATTTGCGAGTGATCTAAAGAAAAGAGAGCATACACTGGTTACAGCAACCCGATATCCCATGTCGGTACGTGCTTAACAATTCCTGATATATTTTTTAATATTCTTTATTTAGACTGTAAGAGTAATCAGCCCTAGGCCGGTATGATCCTCTTACAGTATCGTTGCCTGGGTTAGATCAATTCGGAGTTACACTCTCATAAGTAAGCATAACTCCCTTCACATGCCGCTGATTGGTCAATGGCCTATGACGCCATCCCTTATTCACTACCCCACGACCATGGCGTAATATTGTCATTTTACCAGGGTGATCGTTGGATATTGTTTTCTAACGTTATTCCTATGGCTAAACTTGTGAGGTAACCCTTTCAGGACGAATGATGCCTATCGGAAGCAACACAGTGCCATTGATGCATGATGCCTCCAGACATCAGCTCATTAGAGACACGTGATGCCTTGAAGCATCATTCTCCCAATATTTACAACAACAAAAAATATTACAGTAATATATATGGAATCTTCACAGAATGTAGGTATGGCATTATTAAAAAAAAAGGTTTTTATTTATACTGGAGCGATTGTCTAGGACCAATAGTTCCTATCTTCCGACGACTACAGTTTTTCTGGTTATCCTTCCGCGTACTGCCTATACCGGGTAGACTTATAGAGCTTAATATTCAGCATTTCTAGTTAAAAGAAATAAAATGTATAAGAGTATGAACCGGATCACAGGATTTCACACTTGAATAACGGTGAATGGGTTATCACAACGGCCTAAAAGGGTTATTATTATATACCTGTGGCTGTATGAACAACGTATACTGCCAGCTCCTACCCATGGCGTATTTATACCCGTACGCCACACTGTGACGTACGGGGTAGGTGATCACGTGACCAGGTAAAATCTCGCCATTTTTAGGTACATAATAATAATAATAATAATAATAATACGAAAACGGCATCGGGATGTGTGTGATCAACAATTTCACCGCGTATTTTTGACGTACGAAGACCCAGTTTCCGTATGATATATAAATTTCTCACCTGTATCTTTGGCGGCGGACCGTTTGGGACGACCTCTCCGGGCGGGGGGCGCGTCCGACCCCGCCGCCCCCGACGTCTTCTTACTGGACTTAGCCCGTGGCATGATGTCACTGCACTGAATATAAGCACGTGTGGATGTCTCTATCAAACGTCTACGGTTGTGGCGTCACACAACCTATTATAGATTCTCTCGTCCGGTGTATAGGCCCAAGGTCCGGACCCTGACTTTGGCACTAATGGATGATATACCTTTGTCGTCGGTTGAACCAAAAGGCAGGTTATATGGTAAGACAAGGCTTTCAGTGGTGTACTGGGGTTCAATCACGGTAAGTGTTTCAGTAAAGTGTACTCTCCTCATACAAGGCTGAAGCACTCTCAGGTTCCACAAGAAGATAACTGTCCTTTGTGTCACTAGAATCATAGGCACCACCTTGAGGGGATTATTGGAGGGTCGTACATGGATCTGGTCGTCCAGTGATCATCGCAGGGTGCACTTAGAACCAGGTGGGTTAGTGCATTAACGTGGTAAGTGTGAATCAGGGGTACGTTTAAGAACTTATGCCTGCGAAAGGAGACCTCATAGGAGGGTTATTGATTAATAATATTCAAGGTCGTTGAGCTAAGGCAGTTCTACCTGACCAAAGGTAGTCCATAGGTGTTTATATTAGGGTAGATTATTAAACAGGCCCCTGGGACCGTGCGCAATGCTGTATATAAGGAGGGATAGATAGTTGTTCAAAGAACTGTTCCTGTATTCAAACCAGCCTTATAAACTGAACAGGAGCGATATAAATAAACAAAAAAAACTTGAGGATGAAGAGGAAAACAGACGATGTCACCCAAGGAGAAGGAGACTAACGAGAACAGATAGAATATTCCTGAAAATCAAATATTGAATGACTGATAAATATATGGAGAATCAGCAGTGTAATAGATTGGGAAAATGGTGGCAATCAAGAATAGGAAGACCTGAGGGTTGTAGTCCAGTAAGGGGTAGAGGTATACCAGGTAACCATGTAATTATAAAGTTAAAATATTAAAAAAAGGGAGCAAGACGAAAAATGTGTGTAAGAGACTGCTACAAGTGTACAGTCAGATAGATATGAGAACAAGACAACAAGGAAATAATGCAATGTACTGTATGCTGTATACTGGAAAATAAATGCTGTGCTCTATTAAAACAAAAACAAAAAAAACTTGAGGAGCGAGAGATGGGGGCTACTTTAGTGGATCGTCATGGAGAGGTGTGGAAAGGTAGCAGGGTGCTAAAGGAGATTTAGGTATTAGCAAAAGAATAGTTAAGGGGTGCTGATGGGTTCAACGGGTAGTGGATCAGTAGAGGGGTGCTAAAATAGATACGCGACGGCTGAGAGGTGGAGAGGGGTAGAGGTGATTGATGAACCAAGGGGTGATGTTGAACTGAGGCGAAAATCCGTTTGGGAAGTGGTATAAAGAAGGAGTGAGTCAAATGAAGAGGGTTGATGATAGAAACCAAGGGTGATTAAAGAGGGAGTGCTTGGGCTGTAGAAAAGACGAGTATAAGAGGGTTCAAGTATTTGGTGATGGTAGGTTAGAGGGTATGTGGCAAAGTCAGTGGCCTGTTATGGTAATGTTAGATTGGGGGAATGGTTGGTGGGATATGTACGGGTAGCTCGGTAAAAGGAATAGATTGGTGGCTGGGGACAGGTTGGTAAGATGTAGGGATCAAAGTAACGGTAGATCTCTACCCCGTATAAAACACCCTCTGTTTTTTAAAGTCCCCGGGGTTACCCGTGACCAGTGCTCTCCCAGTGATCACCCTCCTACGGCGTATGTCACACACACTGCACAATCCACCAGCAATAAATCCCCACCAGCATTTCCACCCTCTATAATCAGAGGAGATCAAGTTCAACAATGTTTCTGCCCTCTTGAATGGTTCAGGTGCATACCACCTCTTGAGATAATGATCCCGACTTAACCAAGATTGATTTTTTTTCCTTTCTCTCTTTCACACCCGATCCAGGTGGGACACTGAAGGGTCTAGAGGTCAAGGTCAGGTGCGATGCACTGACCTAGGTCTATAACTGTGGTCAGTTCCAGTCACTGATGAGGAAGGAGGGTTGTGAGACTGTTATTCTGGCAAACTTGGTGAATGTTACCTTGAGACACCAGGGAAATTAACTCCTATTTGCAGGTTCTGAAGTATTTTTGATGCTGTTATTTAAGTCAGACTGGTGTTCATCAAAGAGAAGGTAAACACGTTCACAATTCCTTAAATTATTGAGCCTTTGGTGACTAGTAAGCATTAAGCTGCAACCTAAAGCATGACATTTCTGGACCATAATGGTGGGCTGAAGAAGGCATGGTCAACATAGCATTCCTATGGGCATTCAGACAGTCTTTCACTTTCCATATGCTTTGGCAAATGCATGTATGTCTGAATAGCTATATGCACCTGTGGTATTCTTGTAGTATAAACAATCAAGATGCAGTGCCCCTGATATTTTTTTTAAAAAGGTCCAAATGTGTTGACACCGCTGAGGGAGTGAATTCAGTAGTGAGAAGTGACAGACTTTTGACGGGTAATCACTTTTCCTTGGTTAGTAATGGGTGTCACTGGGTACACTTCGTTTTTCGAGTGACGCCTTGCAGTAGTTGGTAACGCTAATTATCATTGGCGCTAATTTGCAATAACTGGCACCATCGGCACTGGGTTGTATCAGGTAGCGTCAGGAAGCACTGGCAAGCACCGGGTAGTCTTGATATTTATGTCACTGAAGGTGTTGGTATCTTTAATATCAATGAGTATACCCTAATGTCAATGGTATACGTATCCACGAGGCAATGTGCTCTGTATAGAATCCGTATTCACGAGGCAATGTGTTCTGTATAGAATAGGTACTCACGAGTCAATATGTCTTATATATAATCTGTATCCACGAGGCAATATGCCTTATATATAATCTGTGTCCACGAGGCAATGTGCTCTGTATAGAACAGGTATCCAAGAGGCAATATGCTCTGTAAACTATAGTTATTCACGAAACAATGTTTTGTATAGAACAGGTATTCACGAGGCAATGTGTTCTATGTAGAATCCGTATTCACCAGGCAATATGTTCCATATACATAAAAGGTATTCACGAGGCAATGAAACCTTTTCCCCCAACATGGGTTATTTCCGTGAAAAAAATGAACGAATTCAATTTTTCTGACAAACCCAATGTCAATTGTAGTTTAGGTAACACTTGTGCCTTGCAAGTCTACACTTGCTTTAAGAACACTTGGTGACCGTCACTGGAGCTGAATACGATTGTAGTAAACGTAATTTATATTTCCCAAACTCTGATGTGGCTCAGGAAGTGGTGGATAGATATGAAGTCGTTGTCACATTTTCATCACGGAATCACAGAAAACACTAGATCTACGCACTGAGGATGCCATGACAGTTCCAACTGCCCTCTTTGGAGATCCAAGTCGCACAGAAACTACAAATCTAGTCCATATATCCAACTGGCGTGAGATACAGCGAGGTGGCTTTTACACAATTTCCACACATGGTACAACGAATACTACCTGTGTGTATGTGTGAGGACACTATGTACTGCCAGGTCGTGGCCCACCTCCGTTTTACAGGCATCTACATCAGTGCACAAGGCGCTTATATTGGCGTCACCCGTCGGGCTAATAGGACAACAGACCGTCCTGCCTCTGAAGTTATGTTGTCCTGAAGAATTCCACCTCAACTTCAGAAGAACGCAGGATGAGCTACTAAAAGGCGATGGCGCGAGGAACGACTGTGAATTTTGTGATCTCTCGGGGAGCACGTCAAAGGTGGGCAGAGTAAAGGTGAGTGTAAGTGCAGGCTTTGATGTACCCAGCAAATGTACGACGGCGACCTCCACCCATGCGCACCAGGCAGGAACACCCTGAGTAGGCTGAGAGGTGTTCAGAGAAGATGTTTAGAGTGTCTCTGGCGAGTTCACAGGTGTCTATGATTGCCTTGAAGTTCTCAAAGCAATTTAGATGTGTTCCACTGCGTGTTTAGACAGTCTTTGACTTCCTCCGAGGTGTTGTGGGTGTTAGAAACTGGGGGATGCATTAGGAGGGGCTCGGAGTTGACTTAAAGCTAATCCTAATGTCGCGGATGTTTCCTTGGAACAGCTCAGATCTCTTTTGTTATGATTCACCAATGGCTGCTCCTATGATTAGCTCAGAACTGCTTTGGGCATAAGTATGTATTAATTGGTAAGAAATTTGGATTTCCAAGTAGCGAGAGTAGCTGAAACTTAATCAACTATGTATTAATTAATCTGTTGATATAGCTGATATTCTTATATTTTCATGTATAACTGCATAGAGAAGCCTTTACTCATATATGTATAATGTCATGAATGTCCTTGGTTGTTATTCTAGACGGGATTGGTTGAGGGTCACGTTTATTTATGTGAACTTCTCTTCGTCAATGGACAAATTTAAGAAATAGAAAGAAACATCCGAGTCCTCTGGAAACACTGTTAAATGATTGGAAAATGAACGTCCGAAATCTGAGCCCTGTTGTAGCTTCTTGAATGATACTACCCAAGATATGCAAGAAGCATACGCAAGATCCTCAAGACACAGAAGGCTCTTGGCGGTTTTATTTGCCTTTTGGAGCGTGGGCCACGACCTCATATACGCTGCCTCAAGGTAAGAGTGGTCACATAGACTTTGAGCTCGCTGCTAACAACTAATGCTTCACCATCTGCATGTTAATACCGTGAGATTGAAATGGAGCAGAAGGCCATTGTCTCAGTATCCTAGAGGTGTGCCCAGCTAGCAATGACCAATCACTAGAGACCGGAATACCTCATTGACCTACTGGTGCTTGATATATTTGTATCCTAGAGTCAGGCAGTTGTAGAAATGGCAAGTTGACGGGGTGCAAATGGGTTATAGTAAATGACCCATAGATTGAATATAACCCAAACCTCTTAATTGTCATCTATTCATAATTCCTCGCTCATTCCTTAATGATGAACATACCATTTACTCCCAGTACTTAAAGCCCACAGGCAGAGAGGTGCGTGGCACCATACACAGTATCTCCTTCTTACTAATTCGCAGCTCCTGTACACAAACCACCCAGGCAGTAAAACTAGACTAAAAGGTGGACGTGGTGAGGGATGGCGGAGCGGCTCAGGTTTCCCCAACTCCACCAGGCTTAGAGCAGCTCGCTTTGCTGTCGAGTTGGCGATGACTGACGACCGACGATTCGGGCACGATGGAGATAACCGTCCTGACAAATCACCCGAGTGTGGGATAAGTCAGTCTCCAGCACTTAGTGGCTCACACAGCGATGCAGTCGCCACTCGTTTATTAAACACACCCCCTGACTGGAGGTTCTTAAATCGCTATCCGGGACCCTCCTACCTGAGGGGAAAGGTCAGTGGCATGTGAGTGAAACCCAACCCAGTGGTTATCATTAAGTCATATATCACGGTAGGAGATTAAAATGGCAGTACTAAGGATATCCCTCCTTGATAGTTGCTGGAGGCGTTGTGGGCGAGGAAATGCACTCCTTGCTCGTTCTTCTTGTCAGTGGATCCACCAGGATATATCACCTGGTTCAGACTCCCAGTGAGGTGTAGGTAACAGGAAGACAGGGCTGCATGCTGTGCTACCAGAACTTCATGTGCTGCACTGCTAAGATTCACAATATGGGTTTATGGGTGAATTAAAATTCTCCAGAGGAAGATACATAATACCCAATGGGATATGTAGATCTGTACAAGAAATGATGAAAGAATCCTGAAATAATTACATGTCCAATACCCTTTGATGGTTGGGACACATTTACACCTTGAGCACACTGTAGATTGTAAATTGTTATAGAGTGTTATTAAGGTACATATCTATCATACACCGCTCCTGTGATAGATAAATGTCTATTACTCAATGTACCCAATACTCATATATATATATATATTTATATTGAGGCGGTATCCAATGAGATGGCTTGTTTCAGTTGCACACCTCCAGAGACGTATTCAGTAAGAGTATTGTAATTTATGAGAGGCAGTTGTAGATCATGTTAAGCCTAGAGACACGACTCTGTGTTATAGTTCTGGCTTCCCTAAAAGAAGATATACATCCCAGTCTGAGGTCCTTAAATGAGGTCCTTAAATGAGGTCCTTAAATGAGGTCCTTAAATGAGGTCCTTAAATGAGGTCCTTCCTTAAGGTCCTTCCCTGAGGTCCTTCCTTAAGGGCCTTCGCTTAGGTCCTTCCTTAAGGTCCTTCCCTGAGGTCCTAGACGAGGGCACTATGTAAGTGTATATAAATCCGGGGATGGCAGTCACAAGGAGTAGTGGTGATGTACACACCTTCACAAAGTCCGCTGAACTCCCGTCTCCTCACCTGGAGGTGTACCGGGGCTCCCTCAGCGCGTTCCCGTCAACACTGACGCTGTACGTAGGCGAGATATCGGCGGCGGGCAGGGTAGAGACACAGACACAGCCACCCCCTCCTCTCTCCTTGGAGTGTGACTAGATGTAGTAGTAAGCCACTCAGGTAGGTCTGCATCCTACAGGCTACACTCTCCGGGCCGACTCGTACACTCTCCTCCTCCCCGGTGAGATACACGGCGGTACACGTGTCGTCGGACGGGATAATTGCGTGCTATACACGAGCCGCCATCCGGCACTAATAGCTACCGCTCCCCAGCCCGCCGAAATGTTGGCGGTCGTCGGGTGGTGGTGGGCTTGACTTGCCAACGCCTCCTCCTCTTCCTCCTCCTCCGTGACTGCATTCCTCAAACTCATACCCCGCCCCTCTTCACCTTTACCCCATTCCCCTTTCTCCACACCTCGCTGAAGGCCATGTGAGCGCCAAAAATGGAGTTCAAAGACGTTATCTCACTCCGGTATTTGTCTCCATATAGGCTTAAGCTGGAGACACACCAAGCCAGAAACGCAGCGATTTCCGGAATCGCTAATAGAAAATGGACTATATGGGAGGTATTATTTCATATTTCACCTGATTATTGCTACCAAGATGCTAAATTATAGGTAGGAGATATTCCTATGAAATGATATCTCACATACATGCTATTTTGTGTTGGCCATTCCAGAGATCGCTGCCTTCACTCGCTTGGTGTGTCCCCGGTATAATGTTAATGCCATACTACACGGCCATGAAAGTAGTTTACCCAATAATCAATGGCTGATTGAATGAGTTATTCTAATAACTATTTATGTTCTTGATCATGTATACAGTGTGACATAAAATCAGAAACCCACTCGATGAAAATAACTTGGTTTGCACTCCACCTCGTTTGACCAAGACATAAGTCACTCAGCTTCGCTTCGTGAATTACTCTGCGGTCAAACTCGGTGGAGTATGGGCCAAGTTATATTTTATCTTGTACGTTTCTTTCTAATTACCTGATCTCTCCACACCCCGCTGGAGGGCATGTAAACTCCAACAGTGGAGTTCTCAGATGATCTCAGCGTCGAGATCTGTAGCCACTGAAAATGTGCAATGAGTTCTGGTTGTGGAGTAATCTCACGAGGCATAGCCAAGTGAGATCATGTAGCACTCCAGAATGAATGACACCCTTTGAGTGCAGTTGAGATTTTATCTCACACCTGTCACTGACTAATTGGCTAACGTATGTGAGGTCATCCCCAATTGAGTGCTTTTTTTACAATGCTTTATGGGTGTTGGGTATGAATTTTGATGGGGCCGTTTGATATTTGGGGGCAATAAGACAATGACAATGTTAGGAGAGTGATCGCGTTAAATATGTGTTATCCGATCTAATTGCTCAGATGGAAAGTTCAGTTCAGTTTTCTTGAAGTTACGCTTATTATTACATTTCATCATACATCATACACAGTTTTGTACCTTCTGTTCCCGTTTTGCTGCTCAAAACACTTTATTCCTTTTACCCTTCCTGAGTTTTCCCTGTCCTTCTGAGCTTGCTCTCTTTTTTAAATTTAAAAACCTTTTCTTTTACCTTTGCCCTGATAAAGCTGTTAACTTAATACATTGAGTTTGAACGAGTAAGTTTAAAGATTTAAATTGTTGTAAACTCTCAAGAATCATATTCAAGTGTGTACATCGTGGTTGGCTTGGCCACCAGCCTCAGAAAGGACAACTATTGAGTTGTCATTCCAAAGGGATAGTTTTCAGGAACGAGGTCAGGACAATGACAATTTTTTCCAAACGGCCTTGACGGACATTTCAAGTCTCTATACTTATTCCTAAGCTTTGAAAAAAACCAGTTTAAAACGAGCTTTGCCCTTTTTTTTCCTCTTTTTTTAAAAGATTAATTGTAGTTCTGAGATAGATACATCCATTCCGCTGCCGAACAAAATTATATATTCATTTGGCAACATGTGACTTTCCAACGATCATAATGATAATTAACTTTCCAAATTACGTGTACACTTTAAAAAAAAGACTTAAATATCATTCTATGAGGCCAAGAGCTAGAAAGCCAAGCTAGCAGCCTTCTGGCCCCAGTGCAAATAAGGGGTACTTTACTCAATCGTTAAATCACACGATACAAATGTAAGGAAACTCGCCTTTCATAAGCATCTTCTTCTGGTTACTATATGCAATGATCATACGATCAAAAAGGATTCAGTTATGTTGGTTATCTCACCCCTGGTACAAGCTTCGCCATAGAAATAACATTAGGAAAAAATACTCAACGATTACCCCCGTAAAGTGACAATACTACGCCACGGTCGTGGCGTAGTGAATTTGCTAGGTATATTCGAGCTATTCTGATATTCTGATACTATCTAACATCATAGATATGGGTGAGATAAATCCAGAACCACACTCGAATCGTAAAATAGTCAATATTCCACTCGTTTGGATGTGTCATAATCGTCACTCGGCTTCGCCTCGATGACGATGCAGGCACATCCAAACTCGTGGAGTATTGTCTATTTATACGATTCTCGATGCAGTTCTATATAAGTAACGCATGGTTATTCTCTCCCGTGTTGAAGCTCAGGACATGCCGCACTAGGCACCTCCTGATGAGTCTTCAGTCTTGTTCCTATCATTATTCATCTCACCATAGACTAGTTTTCTGTTATACATATGATATGGTCGTTTAGTTATACGCCTAGATGTGTGCTTATATCGTATGAAGTGATAAAACTCATGCATTAAAACTTAAAGGATTCTTAATGACTGAGAAACCAGGTTCTAGGATATGTCTTTGGACCTTTCATCATTCACCTTGATGGGTGTTTTAAAAGAAAGACCAATTAACAAATAATCTTATCGTGGTCTTATATACTCATATTATGCGATGTATTTAATCAGTAAGTATTTGGGAATATATACATACAGCTTATACCTATCTACTCATGCCAATATTGGATTGTTCTGCACAAAGAATTGACCTCTATTATAAGTGAACAGGCTTCAACATCTCCATCACGTTTGAATAACGCAACCGCAAGGATATCGTTTCTAGTGACACATTTAATAATCTAGGATCGTGTAGCTATACCTTTTTCTGTACACCAAGGAGACCTAGTGACGATGTGGGTCTTTCAATTTAATTCAACACTTATGAACGAACATAAGGACGGCTGATACTATCTTAGCGAACAGATTTAAATATTATCAAACGATAACCCTTATCTGAGTTGCATGAATGGGTCCTCATGTACGAACCTAGATTATTAAACAGGACCCAGTATCGTCCATGCAAATCGTAGTCATTCCCATGGGAATTTATTCTGACTGATATGAAAACTGTTCCTCAGGCTATACAATCTGAGTCTGTTCGCAGCCTTGAAGTGTCCTTCGTAAGCAAGTGCTCGACGAAAGTTCAATATCATAAAGTTAAGAAATCCACAGATGAGTTGAACTATAGAGCAAAAATGAGTCTCTATTAATACACCCTTTAATATGTAATTTCCAGGGTCAATCTATTCGAAAAGATGGATAATGGATGAATGATGTCAATTGGTAGATGATATTACGCCAACACAGTGGATATTATATTCAGGACTGAACTGACACCATAAATAATACTTTTCCCAAAAATACTCATCAATCTAGTATTATAGAAAGGGGAATGGAATAAACGCACACAACAGGATCCTTAAACCTTCTAACTACCTCAAGGATTTATAATTTTCAGCCATTATAATATAGTGCTGGCAAACATATCAATACCAAAAACACAGGGCCAGTTCCTGAAATCAAGTTATTGATGCTAAAGCCTCAGTTAGACCAGGTCATATACTTAAAAAGAAGAAGAAAAAAGAGCATGAAGACCACTCATGTAGTGTCATGAAAACTTTCATATGTAATCTCCTGCGATGGAAAGAACACAGGTATTGTCGAAGGATAGTTCACATGGGAATTGCAAGCAATAGCTGACTATATATAATGCTGAATAAAAGTCTTTTGACCCACAAAAATAGATATATCCCGAGAATAACCTCAGCGCAAACACCTCGTTTAGGACACGCTGCGCAAGTTGAGCCAGTAAAACACGACCCATTGTAAAAAACCAGATACCATAACTGTGGTATACGGATTCAAATCCATGGTATACGAGAAAAACAGTCCCTTTTGCTATAGAGCTAAGAAATAGCCCCTATTGTTACACCCTTCAATATGGCAATTACTGGGTTTAATTTATTCGAAAAGATGGATAATAAATGCAACAAACAATGATTTTGTGGACAGGCTGCTCTGTAAACCACGCGACATTGACGTCGTAATACACTCGGTAGCGCTCGTGTATTGCTATGCGTCACCCTCTCGCGGTTTACGGCCGCCTGTCCACAAAACCATCGATTATTGTGTATTTATCCTACCCCTAATATAAAATCCCATAGGTTTAACATTGAGTTTCCATATGCCACGTTGCCTGGCATACGGAGTTTCATATGCCAATAGTGGCTTACAGAATTTTTATCACGTAATATTCCAAATCGAGGAGACAAGGTAGGATAAAATCAAAACCTGATTCGTTTTAATCGTGTCTCTGGACTTCACTCGGCTCTGCCTCGTGAAATCACTATGCCAAACTCCAGTCGTGGCATACGGTGGCCAAGATTAAAATTCATCCAGTTTTACGATATTATCATATACCTGTGGCTGTATGAACTATGTATACTGCCCGCTCCGACCCATAGCGTATTTATACCCGTACGCCACACTGTGACGTACGGGGTATGTGATCACGTGATCAGATAAAATTTCGCCATTTTTAGGTATATAATAATACGAAAACAGGCTGACTGTCTTCGTACGTCAAAATACTTGGTAAAATTGTTGGTCACATACATCCCTCTGCCTACGGCATCGGGA
Organism: Alentia gelatinosa; assembly: GCA_950022655.1. Lineage (NCBI taxonomy): Eukaryota > Metazoa > Annelida > Polychaeta > Phyllodocida > Polynoidae > Alentia > Alentia gelatinosa. The sequence continues at coordinate 13,046,124 of OX465584.1, read as the reverse complement.
TGTGTGTCACCAACAATTTCACCGCGTATTTTTGACGTACGAAGACAGTAAGCCAGTTTCCGTATAGTACGCCCCATGTGATATCTGTGGTCTGCCTGCCTCCCCCGTTTACTCCACCTGTAAGGGAGGGTGGCTCGTCTACCTGCAGACCGGAGCGGGAAACCGACAGCCCCCCCTGTTCACCGCCCCACCTGGCGGCCCGCCCCCGGCACGTTGACCCATAATGGGGTAATGGGGCAGACGGCGGAGGGTCTTGACCTAGCGGCAGGTAAAGCACATTTAACTCTTTACCCCCTGTGGTGTATAGGTACCCTTACCTTTTTATCCCTCGTAGCACGCCACCCCTACCCCCACACCCACACCCACACCTACACTCACCCACCCACCATAGACTCGTTGCTTACCACACACATCCCTGACGTAGACTTTGCTGAATGATGCTCCAGCATAGATATTCCCCCGACCCCTTGCTTCATCTGTATCTTCTTCACTGATATGCCTCGAAATAGATGAGTGAGAGTTAAACTTCTAGCAGTCCAAACGAGAACGAAACGTTTAAAATGTGAATTTGAGATGAGATATTGATCATCTGTTGATCCGGGTGGGAGTTGTTTCCACACATTATGGCGGATAAAGCATGGTCCGTTTTCAATATTATTCCCAATTTGAGATTATCGAGGGAACTTTAGATATATTTGTCGTATCTGGAGATAAATGACTTCGAATCATATCGCTAGCTATCAAAACCCACAGAATACAATCTGGTTATACACACCTTCCCAAGGGTATATCTATAAAGAAACTGGATGAAGAAAATTTCCAAGATTGAATTTCGAGAATCGACACCTTTCTCCTAATGGAACATATATGTATATGTAAACACTTCTGGATAGACAGAAAGTCTTGAGCATGTCTGAAGTTACTCCAGATGAGTCTTAAAGATGCCTTCTAGAATTCTTTGGGCGCTCTAAAAGAAATGCTAATTTCTAGGAGAAATAATTTAAAGCAACATAGTTCTTTCTGGATATATAGAAAATAACATCATGATTCTAACTAGCTGTGTGTTATAAACTGTAGCATAGGAAATCATGTGTATCATGTGCATGGGACACCAGGCAATATGCATAGAGGTATAGGCTTCTAGCACATAACTTCAAAATCATACTCTGGACTCAGGACTGCTAAGGTACAGGTTGGGTTAAATACCTGTTTGACACGTCGGTATAATCCGTTGGTAACTGTTATCTTTATGAACTATCCGCCTGTCATCTTTATTTTCACTCTCTCTCTCTCTCATAGCATATTTGAAAAGTCACCGGGTTATCTTCCATGCCATTTCTACGCCTGGGTAAGTGAATTATCAGTCATATTTTATCGAAAAGCATCAATTCACAACTTCCAGGCATCCTCTGACTTATGCCTGTGGTTATAAGGCACTGTATGAATGTCTCATTTTGTGAATTAGGCGAGAAATCACGTTCATGAGATATGTGTATAAATTTGTTGCTGAACGTTTATGAAATAATATCCGTTGACAGGAGTGCAGTATAGATAATGTTTTGGCTCACTGTGACGTACTAAGAAGAAAACTGATGAGTGTTTGGTCTGTGTCCTCGTTCGCCATTGAGTTTGGAGTTTGCAGTAATATGAACGAGGCGATAGCCTTGTGAATATTCTGAACCACTCCAAATGAAATAGTGAACAAGGACTCAGACCAAGCACGAATATGTCTCTGAATTCATCTTAGCCTGGAAATATTTATCTCTTTATTACCTGTTGAGAACGAATTCGTAATGCTAAGCCTATGGACGTTTATACCAGGCTAAGATGATAAATGGATATCAATCGATATAGGGAAACGTAGTGACTGAACCTGTAGGGATGTAACTCTCGGCCTTCTGTAACATAAATACGTCCCTGCGCCTCTGCAGTCGCGAACCCTACGGGCTAAGTAACCATGTTTTTCTCTTAATACCACAAAAGAAACAGCAGTAAATATTTCTCGGGCATTCATTTTACGCTGTCCAGTGGTATTCCTCAGGGACTCTGTGAAATTAAGAATCCCAGTCATCCATGACATATTTCAATAGAAAATAATCATCACTTCATTGTAACTGATCTCATTCAGGAGAAAATCAGAGGGCTTTGTCCTATACATGAATATCTAAAACATTAGCCTTTCGACTAACACAGAATTACAGTGTGCTGCGAAGGAATGTGTACACATTTTTAGACAGGTGTCTGCGTGCAGGGAGACACGAGTTAAGTCCTGGCGGTCCACTTCACTTTGGTCCACCGTAATTGGCAGTGGTCACATCCCCAAATAGACAGTCTGTCAGTCACTGCTAATTAAAGTGTTGATAAACAGCCTCGCACCGTTTGGCCCTTAGTCCTTAAACTCGCCGGACAGTAAGACGTTCTTACTTTGCCTGTCATTGACTAACCAGCTCAACTCCTCCCCTGGCAGCTCCGACCCGCCCCATTCTCGTCCAGCGACAGTTCATAGGTAACTGAAGGATAAGTCCATTTCAAATAAAGAACCCAAACAAAGTAAGCTATATATATACATATGTATATGTTTATTTAAATATATATGTATAAATACATGTGCGTATATATATATTAATCTCACCCCGTTTACTTTTTATTACCCACCTGATACGGAGTCTCCATACTAAGCCTATGGAGATTACAGATTGCTACTGAGGAGGATACGGAGCTCCGTACCCTCCTAGGAGGATACGGATTTTTTAGATGAAAGTAGTCCCAAACATAACTTCTTAATTACGTTGAAAGGTTTTCTAACGATCATATTTATTGCTTAAATCTAAAAATAAGTGAGTAATAAATACAACATTACCATAATTTCGATCTGTGTGGCCGTATTCTCCTTGTAGTTGATGCTACGCAATACTATACTACGCGGAGAATACGGCCACTCAGATCGAAATAATGGTAATATTGTGTATTTATCCATAGACTTAACATTGGGAACTCGTATCTAACGGCCATGATATATCTATGAAAAATATCCAACGGAGGAATCTGCCACAAATGTTAGCCCATTAGTCAATGCGAAGGGTTAGATAAATTCTGAAACTCATTCAAGTTTAGGGTCAGAGCTTGATCCCATCTCTTTTGAATCGCTACGTAATTCATGCGGCTTTGCCTCGTGAATTACTACTCGATTCACACTCACTGGATTTCCGAGCTCTGAACCTAAACATTTTTGTATTATGTGAATAATAAGATCAGGGGTTTGGTTTTGTAGTCATTGGTGTTGAGTGTGGGCCACATGTTTATATACCTGTCTAAAGGTTAGAGTAGTTACAGAGACTTTGAGCTAGCTGCTAAAAACTAACCCTTCACCATCTGCATGCTAACACTGGGAGAGAAGCAGAGGGCCCAGCAGAGGGCCAGTGTCTCAGGGTCTGAGAGGCATGCCCAACTGACCATGACTATTCCCTAGAGGCCATTGATCCACTGGTGCTTGATATATTTTGATTCTAGGCAAGCTGTTGTAGAAGCAAGTTGACTGGCAAATAGGTTACATAAAATGACCCCTATAATGAATATAACCAAATCATTTTAGGTATTATATGTTTATAATTCCAAGGCCATTCATCGATGATGAACTTCCAACTTCCAACTCACAGTCTTACAGTGACAACCTCTAGCGACACTTACGCCCTCGGATCGCTATTCTGCGATGCGCAGCTCTGTCGTAAACGTGGAGCAACGGGGCCCAGTTACTTTGCAACTACTTGTAGTCTGGTATTCGCTATACTTGATCAATGGAACAACCTATATAGTGCAGCAGAGATGCCTTCATTTTGGTTTACAAGCATGCCACTTGGCACAAGGGTAGAACTAGATGTCCTAATCAAAAAAGAGTAGATGCTAAGCTCTTTTTTTTTTCAATATGGCCACCAAATTCAATATGGCTGTTAAGTGAATATAAACTGTACTTTTCCTTGAGTAAACTTTAAAATATCCACCAAGTATTCCATTTATCTTATTTCTAGAAGGCGGGACTATCATTTCTCATCTGTCAGCCATCTTGAAATCTAAAATGACTGCCCAAATCTGCCTCATATTCAATTTGAAATCCTATGAAATCCTATGAGAGCGAGATTCTCTCATGGTTCATATCAAGCAATGCAGAAAACAAAATTTCTAATACTAGTATTCTGATCTCTTTACCTTGCCGAAGACCTCTAACACGAGGGACCTTTAGCCGTTCACTGCATACTCAACTAGCATTCGGGAACAACAGAGGATCCACACTGCACCACTCAGAATTACTCTGTCTCGCCAAATAGTGAGATAAAATGTATGTAACTTACTGGTATATACTCGCATACCGCATTTCTTTCAATAAAAATATTGATTGCAGAGCGAGTGTAATATTTCTATGGAAAGAAACAAGATGTGTACTTGAGTACATACCAGTGAGGTAATACATCTTTACTCTTTTATATATCTATATCTTCAAATGTAAGATTTTATTATATATCTTCAAATATATATATTTGATGATTTACATATGGAGATGTCACAACATCCAAGCTGGATTCAAAGTATGCTGGTATATCTGTTGACATCACACTGGCAGAACACTCTCCAATCAATTTTTTTTCACTTTTTTTTCAACTCCCATGATCCTTTTCATGCATAAATTAGCAGAGTTCCACAGGTCATGGTGAGTACGTCATAAGTATGTCAGAGCGATTTTTTTTACAGCCAATCAGAATGTGTTTCCAAAGTAGGGTGGTACATCATTTTATACCACCATACTCTGCTGGTATATATGTAATACCAATACCCTTGCAGAGGTTGGTATTTGATTAACGTATTGACACAGGTGTATAATAAATTACATATCTTCAAATGTAAGTATTTGATGAATTACATATGGAAATATGACGATGTCCAAATTGGGTTCAAAGTGTGCTGAAAGTCTGAAGCTGAAAGTCAAGCGTGATTCAACTTCAAGACACTTGATTCAACTTCCATGATCCGTTGTGCACATAAATTATCGGAGTGCCGCAAGTTATTGCCCGACACTGGAATAAGAGTTTTTCAGCCAATCAGAACGTGTATTCAAAGAAGGGTGGTACATCAATTTATACCACCATACGCTGTTGGTATATATCAATACCAATACCCTAGAAGAGGTTGGAATTTGTGTAACATACTGGCACAGGTATATGATAATAATCCATTAAGAACTATGCTGGTGATACACTATAGATACCAATGCTTTATGTTGTAGAAAATATAAGGAGTGGTACTGTTGTATTGATGATGCATGATAGTATTTCCCAGGCTTTTTCTGGATCGACTCCATATATTTTGGAGTCAACGCCTGGGAATAACACGTTTCTTGATCTATAGCCCCCGCTCCTCGGAGACCATTTTGACAGGACCAACCTGTGAATTACTATTACCTTATCTCACAACTCATTCATCCCACCATCATCATTACCAAGCTCATAAGTGGTAGGGGTGTTCGCCTTAAGCATGGGAGGTCGTGGGTTCAATCCCCGGTCGGTCATACCGAAGACTCACACAAAAATGGTACCCACTGCCCATTTGGTTTAACACCCGCCATTAGAATGAGGAGATGGGGCAAGGGCCCGAATGGAAGAACGGCTCGAAAGCCGAATTTAGTGATTGTGAACACACATATTCCCTAATAAAAATCGCAACAACAAAAAAAGTTGGTGCAGGAAAATCTTGCAAAATCATTATCAGATCTACCCTTGTCATCTAGCAGACCAACCATGATCATACTATGACATAATATCATGAAACATCACAAAATTTCATATGATTGTTTGTATGGTGTAAGGTGTCTATGCGGGATGATATCATGAAGCAGAGTTGAGTGAAATCTGTAGCGGAAGACAACAAACGCCATGTAAACAATCATATAAAATTAAGGGATGTTTAGATTTTATCCTACCCCATCATGTGTTTTTGACTTCATATGTCACCCGTGGCATATAAATATTTTATGGCATAATTGTGGCATACAGTCACACCATGTTAAGTCTATGGAGATTTATATGAGGGGTAGGATAAAGATTTATATTCTTCTGTCGGGACAAGGCGGAAGATCGGCCTGGCCGAGTCTGGAGGTTATGCATGTGTAAAAAGTTGACCCAATAAACGATTAAAAAAACTCCTCCCCGCATATATGTAAAATCAATTATGAGACTTACCTGTTATGAAACACCAGTGACGACCGGCCTTCTTCGTAAAGCGTTCCTGAAAACAAAACAAGATGAATTAGTCAATGCAGCTTGTTTTTTCGAAAGGCAGTTGGAGGTATTTTTCTTGGTTTCATAAACAGTTATGAGAGTGTTTTATTCATTCGATGTTTTATGTTTTAGCGTGTTTATTGCACAAAGGGCGGAACATTTATGTAACTTTTCATCACAGAGATTTATAGATTTTCTGGCTCCCAACTAATGAAACCTGAAAATGTAATTTACCGAAACATTATACTGTAGTTTTACATTAGAAATCCGTGGTAAATCTTTTTTTCTTTACATATCGAGAAAAGCTTTACCGTAAATTGATGTAAGATACTCGGTACATCGCAAGCTGGCGTATAAAATATGTTATGAATATGATATGGGGAGTATACTGCCATATGTATATGAATATATGTAATTATCACCATATGCACTTAGTGCCTGCATATTCCAACAAAAATATAATATTGTAAGACATCATTCAGATTTAGAAGGGAATTAAATTCGAGCAACCTATACATCAAAGAAGGTCAATATTATAGTCTGTCATATCATATGTCTGTTGAATCATCTAATGTAATGTTGGAAATATCTATTTTCTTTTAAAAGAAAAGAAAGTTACCATGCAGATGTTTGCATTTCTTCCACTTGAACTTGCCTGGTCTCTTTTTTTTTTTTTACTTTCATTAACCATAAAACAGATAGGAATGGACCACTCTGCCCTTTTCCAAAAATTAAACATTTAATTGATGGAACTGTGCTGAGCAAAGGTTCCCCTTACACAAGGTGCCCCCCCCCCCCCCCACCCCTACACGTGTACCTTAAGTGGGGTTCTACTGTATTTCATTTTAGTTTATACAAATCCAGAAAACTTCTTGGTTCTACCACTCCCTCTCCCGATTTCGTCAAATTTGAGAGTGTTACAACAAGACAAGGTCATTGCTGTGAGGGTGGCTGCTATACGCCGCTGTTCATGGAACACTGGCTACAAGGAGACCATGTTGGAACTGGTTTTTATTATCAACCTAATACAAAGTGCCCATAGAAAACACATAGGGGGCGTATAAATGGACATACCCGGAGCATACGGATATGTTGTTTGCTCCGGGGGCGCATACGGAAAAATAGTGCGTACGAAAAATAGTGAATACCCAAAATGAACTGATATCGACATGTCACTTGTCTAGAAAAGGTGGATGATAAAGACAATATAGACTGGTTTCAGATAAAAGCGGTTGTATGCTCCCCAGAGTTGACGCTACGCAATATCATCGCATACACTCAAATATTAGTACGCATCAACTCCTTGGAGCATACGGCCGCTTCTATATGAAACCAGTCAATATATTTTGCATGGATCTGATGAGAAACTGTCATTTCGAAGATAGCATCGGCTGAAAAAAGAAAATTGTCTTTCCACGTTTTAAAAAGTTATTTTCTTTTAAAAAGTATTTGAATTGTCAACTCAAAAACTATACTCGAATCACGACAAACTTCAGCCATCCACTAAACGATCTTAAACCCGTAAATGAAGCCATGAGAATTTAATGAGAACTGCGATATCACAGCATTAGGCTTCCTGCGCATAATGAACCATTCTAGTTCCGCCGAATCCCTAATGGCGGCGCTCCGGTGGGACGGCCATGACAGGTGTGACGTCACACCGGTGTCCCCGGGTGTCTTCTGACTATTAGCGGCGCGTCGTTACGGCCACCCGGCGAGTCTTTGTTCTCTGTCTAGAAACGGTGAACTCTAATTAGACGAGCCAAGACGACAGAGCTTCCGTCAAGGTCACTCAATGTCAAACCTTGACCTTCGCCAGCCGACGCCCTAATTGTAATTAGACATCATCAAAAATGACGGCAGCTATGTATAATGATGAGGACCCGTGCCAAGAGGGGGTTGGTTGGCATGGCAACAGTGCGAGCCAGCGAAGTTTCTAGTTGGTGTGGAAGGAATTCAACTGGAAGTTTTAGGTATGATCGACTCTAGATGTATAAGTTAGAGGTGTAACTGAGGCTTAAAGTGGGATTCACACGGAGAGACTCATGTACTTGAGATTGATGTACTTTACATATTTTCCCCAGTCTCCGATAATTTTCCCTTTGTCCAATAATCTCAGAGCAAAATCCTGATATTGAGCTTCCCCAGTCTCTAGGGAAAATGTCGGACCTGATTCACACGGAAGGACAGACTGGGTACATAGTCTCAGACAAGCTCCCTTTTAAAATGTACATAGTCTCTAGCTTGCAGCTTTTTCCCGTAGGGCGCAGGGCCTTCTTCCCGTGTGAACCCCTGAAAAGGAATACCACTGAGATTAGGGGACCTTCATTATCAGCAAGAGGTACATGTATCAGTCTTACCAGAATGCCCGAAAATTTTTAAACAGGTTTAAAATCCAAATCGCTTGGGATCATGTACCTTGGCAGGGAAAATTGACGCCGACGATTTTCCCTGCTGCCCCTCAGTCTCAGGGATTTGAGACTTAGGGGTGTCACACAAGGAGACTATGTACATGGCAAATAATCTCAAGAAAATTGTCTCAGACAGACCCTGTATTAGGTACATGAGTCTTTCCGTGTGAATCCCAGTTTACATGATAAATGCGCGGTAAAACTGACGATGCCGAAGGCTGATGTTCATCTGAACGTCATCTTGTCGTCAACTATTTATCATGAACAGACACAGTATTCCTCTTTGCGTAAAGTTAAAATGGTAATTTTTTCATCTTCCCTTTTGGACGATTGTTAGGTCTCGACGCCGAACATACCCCGTATGCCATGTATGTGTTGTACAGCTATAAATACGACATGGGTAGCAGCGGGCAGTATACGTAGTACATATGGCCACAGGTATATGATAAAAATACAAAATACGAGGTGGATCAGAATACTAAAGATCAGAAGTTTTTAATTCCTAATCGACAGATTGAATATCTTGTGCATACTAATCACAGGACCTCTCCTTTAATGACAAATGCGGGTAGGTATCGCAGTGCCCTCTGTGTCTATACTCAGAACTAAATTTGACACTGGTACTGCAATCTGGTTTCATGAAAATATTGCTGTTTCCCAAATACACCAATAGTTAAGCAGTTGCCTTCTTCAGATAGCCTTCCCATAGAAGTTAGCATGGTGACATAGTGTGTTTTAGCATTTCTCATTTGTATATGTTCCCAACTATCAGAATCCCGAATTATTTGAAGATAGCAATAGAACATCAGTGTCATCTAACCACAAAGTCAGAATATTGCAGTTTCCCATAGACACCAATAGTTAAGCACTTAACTTTTCAGATGGCCTTCCCATAGAAGTTAGCACCCTGACATGCTTTTTTAAAAAAAATTGCATTTTCTTTTTGCTGATATATGAGACTTATTGAGAGTTATTTTCAAAAGGTAATAAAATTTAGAAATCGCCCAACTACCAGCATTTGTCTTCAAGATTATGCTTAGCTTTATCTTGGATAAGTAAAACGCTGACCGTCGGTACATGAAAAAGTCTGCACGCATGCTGTTTACTCTAACAGACAGTATGGGAACTGCGATAATTGAACACACATACTCCCCTATTTCACACCATACACACACACACAAAAACCACAATACGATCCGTGGCAATTTCTCAAGTAGGAAAAAGGTGGAGGTGAAGAAACCAAGAACGAATACGACGAGAAAGTCACGTGACGTGATCGGCCATACTAGTTGGGACATCTCTCTGCGCATGTGCGAGGGAGGGGTGGGTTGTGGGGGCAATCACTCACACCCTAATGAGCCGACCGGGCTTAATTAAAACCCAGTCTTAGCCAGAGATCAAAACGGGGCGACTTGTTAAAAGTGTTATTATTTCGCTAATTAGGCATTAGTGGGGTATTTAATAACTGTTTCTTCACCCTTGGCACGCGGCAGGTGGCTCTACACCAATTAGGGGAGAGACCAAGGTTTCCGGCAGATAATTGTACCTCCCGTGTGCGTAACTCAAGGGTGGGCTTCCCCCTCCCCCCCCCCCCTCCCGCCAGTACCACACACACAATACCCCTCCCCCCTCACTCACTCACCTATGCCCGGCTTTATTTACGGAGTCGTTAAGAACTTTCACCAATACAGACCAGAAGGGGAATATTTCCAAACTGCTGCCATAACAACCGAAACTTTAACTCCCGATTCATTTTCATGTCACCGAGGAGATTCAGGGAAAATTTCATTTCATTGCATTCATCAGTATTACCATGTGAAAAATCCTACAATGGATGGCCATCATTAGTTTGTGTGCGGAGCAGGGGTGCCTGCATGTGTGGAGGGTGTTTCAATTGCGTGTGTTCAGGGTTTGTTGCCTGTTGACTTATCACATTATTTTGATTGATTCTTTTTCTTCAATAGCAGTGTTTATCTAGTTTCGTATCTTCAGCATTTCCTTCACATTTGAGCGTATCCTTTATTACAATATTGGACTCTTGTTAAATTGATTGAACGATCAATTTCTGGGCTACATGACAGATCTTCGAATGGCAGTAAATATGGTAGATATGTTTGTTATTATGTTGTACATATATACAGTGACAGGGGAAAGGAGGGGGTGCAGTAAAGATGATACAATGATATGATATTTCGTCTATTATCTCACCCCTGGTACAAATTTAGCCATAGAAATAACATTGGGAAAAAATACTCAACCATCACCCTCGTAAGTCACATGTGCGATGTAAATGTGCGATGACGTCATATGGATTTGCTAAGTATATTCTAATTGTTCTGATACTCTGATGCTATTTAATGCCATAGGAAGGGGCGAGATAAATCCAGAACTGCATTCAAATCGTAAGATTCCACTCATTTGGATGTGCTACAATCATCACTTGGCTTCACCTCGATGACGATTGGGGCACATCCAAACTCGTGGTGTATTGTGTTTTCATACGATTCTCATTGCAGTTCTATGTAATTATTCCCAAGTGTATACATTTATGATGATAACATTTTCCAATCTGAATACTCTTTCTACCTGGAAGACTACTGAGATAATTCTGGGACCAAAGATACTGAAGATGATTCCTGCTATTTTGTTTCGACGTACTTTAGTGTGATCCATGTCGATCTAAATCCCATCCCAATACGTGCTATAACCCAGTAGCTTTTTTATTGCCAGCAAAATCGTATCGCCTGCAAATTCTCCATCGAGACACAGTTGTGGTCGACAAACGTTCTCCAAAACATCTATTGTATAGTCGCGGGTAGGGTACTTTTTTTTTCTTTTTATTGTTTTTGTTTCGTAAAGGTATCTCTCAAAGAATTGAGTTTTTCAGATACCAGCTGACACCTAGTGATCCATTTGCTCACTCTACAGGTAAGTATAGTTCACAGTCAGAAGGGTTGGTAGCAGGTGAAAATACAATTAAGTGGAATTCACACCGTTGGGTTCATGTACTTCATGTACTACCATGAAAGCTGTTAGAAAAGAATATCAATAAGAGATTAAAAGAATATCTGGAATCAAACAGCTTATCAAATAGCGTTCAGCATGGCTTCCGGGAAAATAGGTCAATACACACTGCAATTAACATTCACATAAAATACATCTACAAAGGGTTCAACGAAGGCCATCCACCCATGTCTGTTTTCATAGATTCAAAAAAGCTTTCAATACAGTGTCACACAACGTCCTACTACATAAAATCTATAATTTGGGTCTAGACGGTCATACCTGCAGCAGGTTCAAGGATTACCTGCATAATCTAAAAATAAATACCCGATCACATGTGGACTGATGGTGGGCAGACAGGCAGTAAACATGTGGACTGATGGTGGGCAGACAGGCAGTAAACACGTGGACAGATGGGGGGCAGACAGGCAGTAAACACGTGGACAGATAGTGGGCAGACAGGCAGTAAACAGGTGGACAGATGGTGGGCAGACAGGCAGTAAACGTGTGGACAGATGGTGGGCAGACAGGCAGTAAACACGTGGACAGATGGTGGGCAGACAGGCAGTAAACATGTGGACAGATGGTGGGCAGACAGGCAGTAAGGCAGTAAACAGGTGGACAGATGGTGGGCAGACAGGCAGTAAACACGTTGACAGATAGTGGGCAGACAGGCAGTAAACAGGTGGACAGATGGTGAGCAGACAGGCAGTAAACACGTGGACAGATAGTGGGCAGACAGGCAGTAAACAGGTGGACAGATGGTGGGCAGACAGGCAGTAAACGTGTGGACAGATGGTGGGCAGACAGGCAGTAAACACGTGGACAGATGGTGGGCAGACAGGCAGTAAACATGTGGACAGATGGTGGGCAGACAGGCAGTAAACACGTGGACAGATGGTGGGCAGACAGGCAGTAAACACGTGGACAGATGGTGGGCAGACAGGCAGTAAACACGTGGACAGATGGTGGGCAGACAGGCAGTAAACATGTGGACAGATGGTAGGTGGACAGGCAGTAAACAGGTAGACAGATGGTGGGCAGACAGGCAGTAAACAGGTGGACAGATGATGGGCAGACAGGCAGTAAACAGGTAGACAGATGGTGGGCAGACAGGCAGTAAACATGTGGACAGATGGTGGGTGGACAGGCAGTAAACACGTGGACAGATGGTGGGCAGACAGGCAGTAAACATGTGGACAGATGGTGGGCAGTAGACATGTGGACAGATGGTGGGCAGTAAACAGGTGGACAGATGGTGGGCAGACAGGCAGTAAACAGGTGGACAGATGGTGGGCAGACAGGCAGTAAACATGTGGACAGATGGTGGGCAGACAGGCAGTAAACAGGTGGACAGATGGTGAGCAGACAGGCAGTAAACATGTGGACAGATGGTGGGCAGACAGGCATTAAACAGGTGGACAGATGGTGGGCAGACAGGCAGTAAACATGTGGACAGATGGTGGGCAGACAGACAGTAAACAGGTGGACAGATGGTGGGCAGACAGGCAGTAAACATGTGGACAGATGGTGGGCAGACAGGCAGTAAACAGGTGGACAGATAGTGGGCAGACAGGCAGTAGACATGTGGACAGATGGTGGGCAGTAAACAGGTGGACAGATGGTGGGCAGACAGGCAGTAAACAGGTGGACAGGCAGGCTATGAGCAGGAAACCATCAGTAACAGCCAATACAAACTGCAGAGAGGAGACGGCAAGGACGGCCTTAAGTGGCGCTAAGTGTGCTTAGAGCTGGCCAAGCGGATCAAAGTACTCAGCATGCCCATTAAGGTGTTCACGGCGAAATGCAGCTCTGTGCCAATGCTGTCTGCTCCTCGCAACTCCATCCCTGCATCCCTGGGGTCTGAGCCGGTGCCCTCACAGCCTCATTCCCATAGATCCCTCCCCAGATATCTGTCCTCACGACGCTATTCACAGAGACAATAATCGATGATTGTTTGGGACGGATGCATGGCCGTAAACTACAAGCGGTGGTAATATATATGCATGTGTTTTACCGAGCCGACGGTCCAAAATCCATCGATTGTTGTATTTCTTACCAATGGTTATCAATAATGATTTCTATTGCAAGAAATTTGATCATGGGTAAAGTGGAAGTCCCAGCAGGATTTGTCCCAGACAAACACCCTGTGAGAAACATAGATCTCATCGTGTGAATCCCATTTAAACTCTTATATAACCCACCTAATATGGAGTCTCCTTACTAAGCATATGGAGCATACAGATCGCTACTGAGTAGATTCCGGAAAGCCTTATTCTCCTAGGAGCATAAGGCTTTTCCTGCCACCTGATGGGCATTATATAAACTTTTTTATATAATCAATACAGGGCGCTTGAGTCGAACTCCTAATTATTCAAAAGATTTTTCCCCCTAATGATTCGTGGAAAGGTGAGTAATAAATACAACATTACCATTATTTCGATCTATGTAGCCGTATACTCCTTGTAGTTGACACTTCGCAATACTCTTTGCTATCACTCGGTGTATTACTATTAGGAAACGTCCTTACTGTGGACAAAACGGTTCCTGTTCGAGGTCAGTCGTCGATTTCATACTGCCTGGCGCCATAGGTGAAAGGCAGTATGAAATCGACGACTGACCGATTTAATGACTTATTAAGTCACACTCACAGCGGGCACGAACATTATTATTACTGCACCCCTAGTCGTGGGCAGTATTTCATAGACATTCGCACACAGGTATATAATACTACACGTGAACTGCACAGAGAATACAGCCACGCAGATCAAAGTAATGGTAATATAATATATATATATTTACAGCAAAGACCTCACAGCTGCATCCGCAAAGTTCCATTTTCACAGCCCCGTTCTTATGGCTCCAACCCGACAACTCATCACAGTCTCAGCTCTATCCTCATACTCCATCCTTACCGTCCCATCCCCATATTCTAATACCACAACCATCTTTATTATCCACCTAATACAAAATGTCCACAGAAAATACATAGGGAGTGTCTATCACCATACCCGGAACATACAGATATGTTGTTTCACCCCGTAGCGTGTTTCGACAATAGAGTTCTCAGCCATAGGTATATAGGAATAAATACAATATGGATTGGTTTCAGATAAATGCGGTTGTATGCTCCTTAGTTTTGACTCTGCGCTTTATCTCGCATGTGTTCAGATATTACTATACGTCAACTCCTCGGAGCATATGGCCGCTTGTATCTGAACCCAGGCAAATAATTCTTTTACAACAATATAACAATTTCTTTGGTCAATATAGTATAATCAGTTATAATCCATGTAAGACAATATGCATTATAATTTATAGATGGTCAGTGCTTCTTGAAGGAGAAACCCATATAAATTTTTTTCCAATAATGTGGTTTTTTATGCACTTTCTTTAAATTCACTTTCTTTAAAATCCCCTTTTTCCCTTCAGTTTCAGAGACAGTGCACACGATTCGCAGACACAGTCAGATAGACCCAGCGTATGAAGGAGGCTTGTTGGAGGTGTGGATGCTGCTGTAGAGTTGAGGGAGGTGAGCAGGGTATCTTGGACCCGCATACCCTCCCCTCACCATCCAGCCACCCGGTACAGCCCCTCTAATGAGGCCTTGGTGGTTTAGTCTAATTGGCAATTATGAGCGAGAGGTGAGGAGTGGGCAGCAGGAGGGGAGAGGATACTGACGTCTTATTATCGATGACACCAACCTTGCATGGCCCCTCCTCAGACCCGTCCCCACCTCCACCCACCGTCCCCTCATACCATGTCGTGACTAGACGTGTGGGGACTCACAGGGGGCCAACGGAGGCATGGCTTCTTGATGACTCCATTCACACTACCAGACTTTGTCTGGGGCTGTGTTTACATGGGTATGAACAAGCTTGGGGGCTGTTGAGTAAACTATGAACAACCAAATAGCTATCTTACAGTTGTCTTTTGGATCATGGTGTAGTATGAAATGATGCGTTGTACACCTAGGAAGTTTTGATGATAAGAGTAACCTAAAGGTCTTATAAGGTGTTGTATACAAATAAGTTCATTTGTAAGATCTCTTCTCTTTTGTCATACAACACTGAATGGAAAAAAATGTCTGGAATGTAGTTTATCTTTAGTTATCATATCGTCCAGCACCAGCATTGGTTGACATATGTATCAATTTTATTCAACAGCCTCCAACTTTGCATGGCCCCTCCTCAGACCCGTCCCCACCTCCAACCACCGTCCCCTCATACCATGTCGTGACTAGACGTGTGGGGACTCACAGGGGGCCAACGGAGGCATGGCTTCACAACGACTCCCTTCACACTACCAGACTTTGTCTGGAGGCATGGTTACATGGACTTGAACAAGCTTTTGGGCTGTTGAATAAACTACGAATGACCAAAAATGTATCTTAGAGTTGGCCTTTGGGTCATAGTGCTGTATGAAAGTATGTGTTGTCATAAGAAGTTTTGACAATTAGAGTAACCTTGTAAGGTGTTCTAAACAAATACATTAATTTATGAAATATCATAGCTATTCTCATACAACACTGAATGGAAAACATCGCTCAGGATGTAGTTTATCTATAAAGTCATCATATCATCCAGCACCAGAACCAGAAACAAATGAACTTTATTCAACAGCCCCCAACCTTGCATGGCCCCTCCTCAGACCCGTTCCCACCTCCTCCCGCCCACCTCACATACCATGTTGTGACTAGACGTGTGGGGACTCATAGGGGGCCAAACGTGACATGGATTTTAAATTTTGTCACGTTTATCCAATTTTGATTGGTAAAATAGGCCAATTTGAATTAGCATGATTTACATGGAAAATGCTCTGAACATGGTTTTCCTCAATTCTGTAAAAAACAAGTAAGGTGACCAAGATATTTAAAACTTAGATAAGCAATACTATATATGCACTATATTCTATGAAGGTTTAAGGAAAAAGACATAGGTTTTGCTATTAGTACAGGGACTCGAAACATGCCCCATAACCGTTCCTTCCGATTTCAGAATAAGTCTCAATTTCACCTTGTGTAACGGAGCACCCTGCACAAGGGGACACCTTTGATTGGAACAGAGGGTGACACCTTACACGGGGCTCTACTGTAGTACTTTCACTACAATTTATGAATGGACCTGGCCTGTCAATTTATAATCTGTCGCCATGATAAGTTGTCGAAACCACTTGATATGGCCATTCCAGTGATTGGAGTGGTTTATTGGTAAAGTGAACCCAACATGGGCATACCCTATTTTAAATTGTTAGGAGCAAAGGCTAAAAGAGTTAA
This sequence comes from Alentia gelatinosa, assembly GCA_950022655.1. NCBI lineage: Eukaryota > Metazoa > Annelida > Polychaeta > Phyllodocida > Polynoidae > Alentia > Alentia gelatinosa. The sequence goes on along the minus strand of OX465584.1, from coordinate 13,029,169 downwards.
CATAATTGGCCAAACGTAGAACTTATCTCCAGCTGCCAATCATCAAAGAAGCTCTGCAGCGATGGAAGACAAACGTAGGCATCCAAATGTTATAGATGTAATGCAATCATCTTATCGTAAACAAGCAATTCCAGGCTTTTGAGTTTTAGTTTTACCTTCTTATCATTCTCTGATACCGGCAGATATCAAGAAAGTTTCGATGCCACCGAGTTTGAGAGGAATTCACCCAATAACATTGTATTTATGTCGAGAAACACCTGTGTCAATGACGCCACAAGCTGTATCTATGACGTTACCCGTTTTCTATCACTTATAAATATCTCTGCTATGAAGGAAAGCAAAGCTTACTCAGGCTTCTTTGTTGTCAAGATCTGTCAGAAGATATGAGCTGATATCATATGAGTGGTAACTTTTAGGGATGTCTCTAAACCGGAGATTACCAAAGTCACACGCTCAAAGTTTCTACATCGCCAGAAACGTACGAACTTAATTAATATTGGCTGACAGAGTCGCACTGACAAAAAAAATGGCGATTTGCAATGACACATCAACCTGCTGATTGTGACTTGCTTCAGCGGGAATTAAAGGCATATCCTACAATTCACAGTGTCGCCATCTGGTGACTTTTAAACAATGTTAATTATCAGCTCAAACTGGTTTCTTTGGATTCATTCCAATTTTAGATAAGTAAATTTAATGTTTCGTATAGTTTATCCAATCTTGATAGGTAAAATACGTCAATTTACACTTGCTTGATTTACTTAGGGAATGTACTGAAAAATATTGTTTTCTTCGATTCTTTCAAAAACAAGGACGGTGACCTATGATCTTTAAAACCTAAATAGGTAGTACTATACATGTACTAATTATATTCTGTGAAAGCTTAAGGAAAATGACATGGGTTTTACTATGTGAAAATCATTTTTTTAGAATTTCTATATATTTTAATATACAATGAATTTGATGAGGCACTGACTCGTATGGCTAGTGCAATGCCCCGCGCGCAGGCGGTAGGCTAATTAATTATTAGACGGTAGGTGGCGACAGGTGCCCTTTATATATAAATATACTAGTTGTATATTTTTCATATATATATATATATATATATATATATATATATATATATATATATATATATATATATATATATATATATATATATATTATATCATGGAACGAGAGAATAAGAGGAATGAAGTAAATAGCAAACGGTAAATTGCTAATATGGTAAAACGATAATTGCTATGTGTTTGTATTGCAAGCTAGTAATAAGTCATTGTAACTACACAGACGAAACTATGAAAGGTAACGGTAGAAAATGTGTCTACATGGATGTGTAAGAAATGATGACGTGTACACACACATGATGTCATAGTAGCAAATATAACCAAAGCGCTGCGAAGGCACTGGGTCTATCGGTTGCTGAAGTCCTTGTGAGGATGTCCAGTAGTCGACTGAAACATTTATAGTTTGTTAAACCTGACAGACAATGAATTTACAGTTAAGATGTTGGCTTTAGGAATAATTATGTGTATCGCTGCATAGTTTAACCTTATCAGTCTTGGGAAAATCTGGAGGTAGTCCCCAGGCAAGTCTAGAAAATGGGTGTTTCATAAAAGCTAATTCCGAGGAGAATAATTGATAAAGTTTCATGATTTTTCAGGGTATATAGAAAACAATATGATCGTTCTTATGAACCACGTGTTAGAATACTGTAGACAAGAAAACCCTGTGTATTGTTGTGATATTTTCTAAATGCACTGGGCATTTTATAGTTGTATGCACATAGATGCAGGCCCCTTGCATGTCCCTTCAAGATTATGTTCAGGATTTATGCATGACACATCTGCTAGGGTGGAGGGCTGATTGAGTTAAGCCTATAGTCTTTTTTAACTATATCAAGCGATCTGTTTTGTACTTCCTGAGGGAGCTCATTCCATGCAGTCATTCTGGTCTACAGAGGACTTTGGATATCACAACAAACTTGCGGTGGCTTGGCAGTAATGCACATTCAATCTTCAAGAGATTGTATATAATTCAAAAATCTAAAGCCATCACCAAGAAAGATCAGCTAAATTCAATATTGAAAATTACGCACGACAAATATCTATCACTCCCTTTTGAAGGCATTTCCTACAGTATACAGTGGCACCACTTGGTGATTTTCAAATATTGACAATTAACATTTCAAAACAGATCCTTTGAATTCTATCGAGTTTGACGCCAATCGGTAAATTAGACCAATTTGCATTTGACTGATTTATATAAGAAATATACTGAAAATAAATTTTTCTTCAATTCTTTCGAAACAAAGAATAGGGAACTATGTGTTTTAAAACTTAGATATGGAAAATGGCTTGGGGGGAGGGGGAGTAAAGCTAAGACAGGAGATGTCCAGAGTCGACAGGTATGAGAAGAAATGGATGAAAAACAGAGGTTAGACAATAGGATAATAATAAGACGGTTATGAAAAAAAGGCAGTGGATCAGTGTGGAAACGCTGTTGACATTCGAAAGTGTAAAAGGGAAACACGTCACAAGGTGAAGGAAGTGGGGCTGGGGTACGTAGCTCCACCACCCCTCCTCCTCACCCCAACCATTCCCCGTTCTCTAAGGGTGTCGGCATGACTGAAGACTGGAGCCACATGCTCTGACAGATCACACAACATTCCCGTCCTAATTGTACTAATTGGGGCAATCATTCCGTGCCATGGTGTTGACAATGGGGTAGTTACTAATGACCAGGATGGTGAAAAAAAGAAATCTTGATGGATGGACACCTCAATCCATCCCCCACCCCAGTCTCCTGCATTTCCCCACACACACACCCCTCACTCTCCCCACTCACAGCAGACACACAGACCCATGACATGATGGCCAGCCCTCCCTGGCTCGTAATGAAGGCAGTTCACAAATTACACATCCAGCTTAAGCACATTTATACTAATTATCCCCCACAAAAGAGAGAAAAAGAAAATACATCCGACACGGAATCACTGACATGTAGACTCATTTATGTCACTAGCCTAAATGAACAGTGATCAATCATGTACGGGGAGTATGTACTATTATGTTAATGCTCAATCGGATACGTTTATAGGACGATATACTATATATATAGATTTGGGATTTAGCAGGTTTCTCTATTTTCTGCAACTCTCCGGTTTCCTTTCAGCGTCTGAAGTTAATATGAAATGTCTCCCGCTGCGCAAACATTCAAAAAGGATGATTTATATAAAGAAAGACAACTTAGCTCTTATGAAAAAATTGATGATAAATACAGTTATTAAAAAATATGTATGGATTGTTGAAACTTTTTGAAATAAATAGTGTCGTAAAGTATTGTTACGCACAAAATCTGTGAGACAAACTTAAATCCTCCCAGAAAAGGATGTCAGTTAGTTGTGTCACATGTAAACAAATAAAACTTTTACGTGTGAATGCTACGTCTTAAGCCCAATACACATCTAAAGCCAACCGGACCGCTGTGCCCGATTCTATCTTTGCCCGACGGATCCTTCGGGTCTGTGGCAATCTGCGTCAATCGGGTCGGTGTACGCACTTCACCGACCTGATTTTATTGCTTTTCCCGACGCGTCGGGCATTACTACCACGTCAGATATAACCGACTCTCCCCGACCTTAAGATTTCGATGTACGCACATTCACCGATTGTTACCGATTCTGAGTTGGCCGTTTGAATAGCAATGCTACCTATCCCCCAGTCCGATTTAGGAGTTCCTTATATCGATTTGTAGGTGAAACAGAAGCGATTATAGTTCTGAAACCCGTTTTATGATATCTTAAAGCCTATAAGACAGCGACCCGACCATTGTCCCTGATCACACCTTTGCCCGACGAATCCGTCGGGTCGGTCAGAATCGGGTCGCTGTACGCACTTCACAGACCCGATTTTAATCGGGTCGGGCATTACTAGCGTGGGGGTAATGCCCGACCATTATCGAGTCGCTGTACGCACTTCACCGACTGTTCCCGATTCTGTGAAGGCCATTTGCACATCGATGCTACCTATCCCCTAGTCCGATTTACAAGTGCCTTATATTGATTTGTAGGGGAGACAGAGGTGATAATGAATCTGAAAACTATTTCCGAATATCTTAATTGGGTCCGAAGTTATTAAATTTTAAATTATTTTCTATGAATCCACACCAGCGGCCTGTGGCTCACCCCGGCTCGGCTCCACGCGGCTCTCTTTGATCTCAATCGGGTCGCTGTACAAGGCCATAAAGTGGAGATGTGTGATCGGCAAAGGGTATAAGACAGCGACATTCTTGTTCCCGATTATAATCGGTGATCGGATCGGGGACAATCTGTGGAAAATGTCGCTGTCTTATGGGCTTAAAAAGGACAGAAATTATCAAAAATTGCATTATTAACTATATATATATATATAAACCTATATTACCCGGCCGGGGCCCAGCCGGGCCCGGCTCCCGGTCGCTCTCTTTGATCTCAATCGGGTTGATTTACGAGGTTATAAAGGCAGGAGGTGTCGTCGGGAAGAGTCATCATGTCGGTGTCTTATATGTATAAGACATCAACATTTTATTCCAGACTCTCACCGAGCCTATGGTCGGGATGAATCAGGAATGAGTTTTGGTGTCTTATAGGCTAATTGATTCAGGATTGAACGATTAGTTCCCGTATCAAATAGGAGTCGGTGAACATGTCCCAGGCGAATTACGTAATACCTCAGCCCGTGGTGGCCACCCATAAAAGCACCATTTCTCAACATTCCATTGTCGGCGACTAGATTTATCAATATGTTTATAAGCTTTTGGCCACTGAATATAGAAACCACAACTTGTCAACAACAAAATAACATCTGAAAGAGGTGGTTTTCTAATCCTTGCCTGACCCTTGCCTAGCTATACTATATCTACCGACTATGGTTGACTCTGTTAGGATGCCTCACCTGAGACAAATTGCCATCCATTTGTTGTCGACAAAAGTACGTAAATGTTCCGAAATCGGTAGATGTGTATTGGGCTTTAGGGAAAATATCACAGATAGGTAACTTTATAGAAGTCAATAAAATAACGAAAATGGTGTAAATTTTTTTTAGTTCTCCTAAAAGCCCATTTCCATTGGCTGTTACCACTCTACAGTCAGGAACTACTGACGAACCTTCATCATTGATGAGACGAAATAGAAATAGGCTATTAGATAGAATCTATACCGTTTTCGTCGGCCAATGGAAACGGGCCAAAAGCCTTCTCTTTCTGGAAGCCACTCGGCACCAGTTTAAAATAAACACCGATTCTAACCTAATTCTACTAAAAAAAATTCGAAGAAATCGGGGCCCGATTTAAGAAAAATCGGAGTCCCGATTTTCCCCGAGAGAGTTCCAACGAACTAATTCTACTAAAGATCAAACACTGACATACGAAAGAAATGGAAAAGACCAGAAATACCCCCGATGACAGGAAATAAAAGTATACGTTTGACTTGTATCTGTATTTGTTTACCTCCTTGACATCTTGGAACGTTAATGGAGTACATTGTGGTAGGCTCGGTTACGCCATCTGGTATGCCTGTCTGGAACTAATAGAATGTCTCCATTCTGCTTACGCTGGCCACCAGAGCTACACTATGTAATGCTGGGGACATACTATGCAAGCTCGTAACGGCAGCGATCTCTGGAATCGCCAATACAAAATGGCATGTATGTCAGATATTATCATGAAACATCACACAATTTCATATGATTATTTATCATATGAAATGAGTTGTCTTCGCGGAATGATATCACGAAGCTGAGCTGAGTGATATCTGTAGCAGAAGACAACAAATGGCATGTAAACAATCATATGAAATTGAGTGATGTTTAGACTTTATTCTACCCTGTCATGTGTTTTTAACTTCATATGTCACCAGTGGCATATAAATATTTTATGGCATAACCGTGGCATACAGGGCCACCATGTTAAGTCTATGGAGATTCATATGCAGGGTAGGATAAAATGTCATATCTCACACCGATAGTTTATTGTCTTAGGAGCAATAATCAGGTGAAATATGAAAAAATACCTCACATATACGTCATTTTGCGCTGGCGATTAGGGAAATCGCTACAATATTCGCTTGGTGTGTCTCCGGCTTTAGGTCTAGCTGGGTTAAATTCGCGGCCACCTTAAAGCAGAGGACACACCAGGCGAGAAACGAAGCGATTTTTGAGATCGCCAACACAAAATGGCCTATATGTGAGCCATTATTTATCATTTCACCTGATTTTTGCTTCTGAGACGCTGAATTATCGGTGGGAGTTATTATTATGAAAAAATATCTCACAGCATTTAATGTTGGAGATTCAGGAAATTGCTGCGTTTTTCGCTTGGTGTGTCACCGGTTTCACCCACTACCGAAATTGTCTCTCACTCTCCCTGCGGATCTTTCTTAACACTTGGAGATTGTCTCATTTCGTACTCCTGAAGCCATTTTTCCATGTTCTTAATATTTTGTGTGGATTTTGAATAAAATGGCAATAAATCTAGACTTGATTATCAATTTCATGAAATATTTCGGCTCTCAGAACCGACATAGAACGAAATTGCTTGGTCAGAGAGTGAGAATTCATGACAAGTCCTGGACCCAACCATTCGTCAAGTCAGCCTGGAAGTAGGTGGCGCTAGAAACCTGCTTTTAGTCATGGGTGCAGCCATCTTGGCAAAGCATCTAGGCAATACTAAGCCTAGGGCGAATTCAAACGATGTGTTAAGTAGCTCTCAAGCCTTTCTCCCGACAAAACCAGAATGCCCTTGCAGTTTCAGATCAAATGAATGCGTGATGGCCTCAGTTTAGGACGAGTACACGAGGATAAGTCAGCGAGAGGCCGGCGGCAATTCCGGATAACCTCTCGGCGCGACAGGACACTACTATCCGTGACGTATCCCCATGACGTCACGCCGCCACGCGCGCCGCAGGACTTAAAAAAAAACTTTGACCCGCCCACCCACACTAAAAGTTTTCTTGTTTGGTCCTTCGACCAGGATAAATTCCGGACTCATGTTTACCACTTTCTTGTATCCTACAGGTCTCTCAGTATATCTTATTATACTTCACGTTCAAAGTATACCTTGTTTTATCCTACCCCTAATATAAAATCCCATAGGCTTAACATTGGGTTTTCGTATGCCACGCTGACTGGCATACGGAGTTTTATATGCCACTAGTGGCATACAGCATTGTTATCACGTAATATTCCAAAATAGAGGAGAAAGGGTAGGATAAAATCAAAACCTGATTCGTTTTAATCATGTCCACAGCATTCCACTCCTGGAGTTTTAGGCTCCGGACTTCACTCGGCTTCGCCTCATGAAGTCACTTTGCCAAACTCCAGTCGTGGAATACAGTGGCCAAGATTAAACCTCATCCAGTTTTACGATAGTACTACCTGTTTACCTTAACCTACCTAATAAATTTCCTAACTGCCGTCGCGCCTCTCGTCTTATTTAGGCTCTAAATGTGATGTCAACAAATTGGTGAAACAACCATTTTTCATCGAGTTTGCGCATTTAACTCATGTCTGGATAAAGTAAATAACCTTATTTCAACAATTGTTTATTTATATTACACATTAGAAAGTAGATTAGTAGAGTTCCCCACCATTCTACACTCTGTCAGGGGAATTTGGAGGATCTTTTTGAGCCAATCTAGAGTCTGTTCTCCTATGTACCATGTTAAATATATAGACCACGTAGTGTGAACATTATACAGGAAACCTTCCTTGGTTTGGTAGTATGAAACCCTTCATCAAACACATAAAATTTACGTGTTCACCGGAGACTTTAGGGTAAACGTGATCTTTTCCATGAAAAATCTATATCACTAATCTTTTCGTCAGGACTTATCTGTTGTAAATGAAGAGGCGCTACTAAATATTTGACCAATTTTCAAAATCCAAAAATTTCTTAAAGCAAGATAGGTACCTCCCCATCTTTTCAAACTTTGTGATATAATTGATGATAAGGGGCAGAGAAACCCTTAGATTTCCTGACACCCAGAACTATGTCTCTCCTTATCTACACTCTTTGGTTGGATGCGCCAGTGGGTTGCCCGGTGCTACATTTATAGGGCGAGTAGGCCTACCTCTTAATCTCAGCCAGATTACGCTAAGTTGATCACCAGCACTGATGCCATTAGAATATAATTTTGAGGAATCACAAAACAACTGCATCCACACTCTTTGTGTCTAATAGTCGTTTATATTCTTAAATACCTAAATTTTAGACAATTTATTTTAATATTGATATCGGTCTATACACAAAAGGGAATATATTGCCAATATGAGGTTGAGCTGTATTGGGACCTAATTATAAGTAAACTGGGAAACCTAAATGGGTGTTTAATCTCAGAATTGTTACAAATTTACGGACTGGTAAATATTTCGCCCAGATGGTGTTAGGTGGAAGGGGCGTATTTTTTAATTTTATTTTTAAAGCAGCTTTTATTTCTAGAAATAACAGTATGGCAGTTACATCAGGCATACATCGAGAATGCCTCTACAAGTGAGAGAAGTAAGTGCTGTGATAGCATCTGGCTAATTAAAGGGACATGGCGATCTGGATGATTCTTGTTCAGTTGCTCTGTCCATTCAGTGGCTGCTTGTATTTTTTGGAGGAAAGAGAATTCCCTTCTTGTATATGACTAAGGAGACATCCCACCTCTCATTAAAATGTTCTTTTCTTAGCAGTCCATTGGAAGGGGCGTATTTTCCTGGGTGAATAAGAATCAACAGCAAAAATGTCTGGTTTGCTATCCTTTCATTATACTTATTGAAGTGTTTTCATTAGAATTTATCTTTAATTGTCATTCAAGTATAATTTGGGGCCGCAGGGCTGGTCCATATCACAACGTATGGCACAGTGGGCTGTACATGGATCTTTAGAGCGTGATTGCACGTGCTATTTACATCACCTAGAGGATAGAGTGGTGACATATATACACTTCCAGCGTGATGTCAGACCACCCCACCCCTCTCATAAGATCTCACACTCTCATAAGATCTCACACTCTCATAAGATCTCACACTCTCATAAGATCTCACACTCTCATAAGATCTCACACTCTCTAAGTGGCATTCTGTATTCCAGTCCAAATAAAGCCACTAGGGCGCCAAGTAGACAGTATTCCCGCTAGGTGGCATCATTATAGGAATCTGATGTATATGTTTAGCACGAGAGGCAGGCCAGTGGATTCTCAAGGCTCTAAGCCTAATTTGCTAGGTGTTCTTCTCTCATAGAGCGTAGTGAAAACCTTGTACAGTATACCACTTAGAGAATGTGAGATCTTATGAGAGGGGTGCACCGACACCTATCTCTTCACTATCTGCATGCTGTTCACTGTGATAGTGAGAACAGAGCAGGGTGCGAGTGTCTCAGGGTCTTAAGGGCATGCCCAGCTGACCATGACCAATCACTCAAGACAAAAATACCTTAAGGCTCACTCCCTGAGGTCCACTGGTGTTTGATATGTTTGGATCCAAGATAGGCAATTGCAGAGATGGAAAGTATTCTGGGTGCAAGTGGGTTACAGAAAGCTATCCACTGACTGAATGTAATCCAAACCTTTTAATTGTTATTCATTTATAATTGCGCGCTTATTCATCGATGATGAACATACCTTTTGCTTCTAGTACTATATAGGGAGCAGAGGTCAGTGAATATAAGACCAGTGTGCAGAGGTGTATTCATAATAAGCATATATATGCGGTTGTGTAGGATGGGAGGTACATGTATGTTGATGAAAGGTCGCATTCATTTGAATATTGGGATCCACAGTCTGTGGGCTTAAAAGGCTCTCACTTAATCGACAGCAATCAATACTAATTGACCCATAGGCTTTTATATGTGTGTGTCGTTGCCCCTATTACTGTGATAGAATCGTGAATAGGTTAATGAGATGGATAAATATATTAAGTATTTCACCTATTCCTTTTCTAGTGTAATAGACTGCTCTTTTGATTGCTTAATAGACCTCGAACGGGGTTCTGGACACAAGATGTAGAAAGATATCGCTTAAAAGTACAGTAAAACCCCACTTAAGGAGACACCCTACGTTCCGAGTAAAGTTTTCCCCTTAAGCAGGGTATTCCCTTGAGCGGGTTTACCACTTAAGCGGGGTTAAGATAAACTAAATAAAGATTTCTGTTCCCAGAAAACTGCCCCCTTAAGCGGGGTGGCCCCTTAAGCGAAGTGTCCCAGAACCGGGGTTTTACTGTATAATTCCCAGAGTTATAGATTTCCCTAATACCGATATCAGGTAAATTACGTCAGCTCCTGAGTGGTTAACTTTCAGAACCGACGTAGAACAAAATTTCTTGGTTCGAGATTGATGTTCATGAACAAGACAGGAAAACAAAATGGGTCAACGATTTTTTGTTCAAACATACATAATCTAGCACCACCAACCGATTTTGTGTTGTATATATATTGGTAGCGGAATGGATTTTAGTGTAAAAATCGGTCGGTGTCTACCTCAGTTTTTTTAGTTTTTTTTTAAACAGCCTCTTCGCTACCTGCTCCAATAAAGTTTCAACTAGAACCATCAAGCGACCGTTGTACAGGGTGCATAATCAGTGGCCTTTTCATCGGTAGGTGGGAACGCCACAGCTATGTTCGCTTACCTTCACCTGATGCAACGTTTCCACCATATTGCATGAGGCAGGAGAGAAAATCGTTAACCATTTCTCTTTTCACTTGACGATTATTGCACTAAATGTATCGCATAATCGGTCGGCGGTGCGAAATACCAAAATCAGTGGCCAATATGGGCAGGTGGAAACGCCGCATTAGCCATACTTCCCCCAGCTGCCCCGTGCTTTTTTTGTGTAATTTTTAACACAGATTCCATATGAAGACCAGAATATGCCTAATGTCATCTCGATAGAATGATATATTCATAATTTCCCAGTGCTTGATACGCCATAGAACCCCAGGGGAAAAGACGAAGAGGCAAATAATTGGAGTACATAAATATCATAACATGTAATGAGATCTGATTAATGCTCTCTCCCTGAATGGCTTAAATAATTCATGAATGCTGCTCGTAACTCAAAAGGCTTTCATCTTTGGATTAACCCAGATTGGTCAAAGGTCATGGATCACAGTTAAAATCTCACTATTAGAAAACAAGAAGTCACAATCTTGAAATCTACTTTTCGGAAGTAGCAGCTATTGCGGCGTTTCCACCTTCCCGAGAGAGAAAACATCGATAACTTTCACGCTGTTCAAAAGTTGGTTGGTAGTTCTCCTTGTGAAAGGTCGGCGGTACATAATCGGTGACCTGCACTGTGGAAATGCAATAGAAGCCCACAAACTTTTTGGTAGTAAAATCACCGATTACCTCAATGTATTTGAATTTGTTGGTGGGTGTCAGAGGTGCCATATTGCATAAGGCAGGAGAGAGAAATTGTTAACCATTTCTGTTTCCACCTGACGATTATTGCACTAAATGTGTCACATAATCGGTCGGCAGGGCGAAATGCCATAATCAGTGGTAATTATCGGCAGCTGGAAACGCCGCATTACAAGGCTAATGGTCACTATTCAAAGGTGACAACCTATGAACAAGAACAACTAACCCGAGGTCAAAGCTCAAGTGTAAATGTTTTTCTCTTTCAACTAGAACAGTCCCGAATTACCATATCAGATGGAACAAAGCATGTATACTTAATATCTCCCACCTTATACCTTGCACCTCAAAACGAAGAGCCTAATACAGCAGCGACAGTGAAGGGAGGAATTACGCGTGTTTTCTTTATTTATTCCAGCCGTTACGGCTCTGCCCTCATGTGCTTAAAGGCATCTTTGACAATTTGCCTTGAAAATTAAAACCCATAAGATTTTCCTGAATATTGAATATGATAATCTCATGGTGTTGTGGAACACATATATCTACCTTAAATATCGGGATTCACTGTGCTTGTTACTGACTTAGCTATTGGTATTATGATGATATTATCATAGAACATATAGCAATTTTATTTTTACAAGGTAGAATCCATGTCATCTTCTTTCACAGAATATGGTTAATGTGCAGAACTACACATTCAAGGATTACAATCATTAGGTCACTGCGCTTGCTTTTGAGAGAATTGAAGACGACCATATTTTCAGTGCCTTTCCTAAATATATCTTTTTTTGGAAAGGCACCTATTGGGTTTGTATAATTGAAGAAAATGTGTAATTTCTTCACTTGGCATTCGGATGAATTCAAAGGATCCAATTTCTACTGATAATAAGTGTTCAATATACCACCAGGTGGCGCCACCGTGGATCGTAGGATATGCCTTTAAAGGAAACCTGGCAAAATATGCAATCACAGTGAGCGGGGCGGATTCCTGGCTCCTGCCCCGCTCCCCCGGAGGCCGGGCGGCGAAAGGCGGCGGCGGCAAACCGCTAACGGCTAGATCAGCCAATTACCGTAGTGTTTACTTGCGGGATTGAACGACCAAAATGGTTTCCTTCAGTTACCATATGGTGACAAGCTGCGAGCTGCTCGCACGACCGGCTCAATCCGCTCCGCAGCCCGCCAGACTCCCAGTCAGAGGACGAGGACCCGGGGTAGGCAGACTCTGACGTGATCTCAGCCTTGATTAGAAATAGGGAGACTTATTGGAGGAGATCCGGTACTTTAGCATGACCTTCAGTAACCTGCGATGATATAGTGTTAGCTGAAGCTGGCGATGTGTGTACAGGGGTAAAACTTTTTGATTTTCTCTGTCTGTCTCTGTCCATGTCTCTGTCTGTCTCTCCCTCTATTCCTCTGTCCCTGTCTCTGTCTGTCTGTCTCTTATATATATATATATATATATATATATATATATATATATATATATATATACATGACCACTCTAACCTTTTTTATTTTCTCTCCATCTCTCTGTGTCTGTCTCTCCCTCCCCCCTCTGTCTCTCTGTCTCTCTCTGTCTCTCTCCCGGAGAGCCTGAAAGATAGGAAGCAACTGCTTTGGGATAAATAAAAGCTTGAAAAAAAACTATATATTTAACTGCCTTCGGAGGGTTCTAAATATTCCATGTACCAGTGGGTCAGTTAGGCCGCTGAACCTGTGATTGGTCATGGCTAGCTGGACATTCCTCTCAAACACTAAAACATTGGGCCTCTGGACCTTACCGATGTCGCAGAATTGACATGCAGACAGCGAAGGGATATTTTTTGCAGTACGGTAAAAGTATACATATATAGCCTCTCACTAAACTGTAGGTAGCTTATCTGAACGTTGCCAACACTCAGTAAATACACCATAAACTACAATCACTCCACACAGAAATACAGCCCAAACCCCCGACCGGTGTCTTAATTGAGTCTAAAGAAGAAACGAACAAGTTCTGGTTAAAGTTTTCGTTCTGCACGAGTTTGATGCGGAGTGATATGAACGAGGTGAAGCCGAGTGAATATCATTAAGCGTTCAAACGAGTTGTAGAGCTACTTTGACCAAAACGAGTTGCTTTCTGTATTTATCTCACCCCTGTGCAGACTAAAAGAATGGACGACACACGAGATATAGGCCATGGAGAACGGTCTGCAATACTCATAGGGGTATGGAGAATAAGTTCCCAATGTTAAGCCTATGGGACAGAAATACTAGGGGTGAGATATTAATTGGGTCGACCTTCTCAGAGAAGGGACGAACGACTGCAGCGACGTCTGATTGCCTCCATTGGGTGCCGGGTCTTATAGACACCTGGCACTGAGATTGCTGCATTCAAATCATTGATTCAGAACGTGGAGAGCCAAAGAACTATAATGCCGAAAATAAATTCTGCTCGAGGCAATCAGGAACAAAGAGGAGAATTGGAATGAAATCAAGTCCTTGGCGGCGCATGCCTCGCCGGCACAACTCATGTATCACAATTTGTGTCACTTCCCCCGTATTAATACAGCAGAAGCCTGCCACTGATTCGCGTAATTGGATAGATTAATGAAATATTGAAGGCAAAATTGAAATATTGCAACCAGGTCCATACATAATGAATCATCCTCGGAAATCAATTAACGCCAGTTGTTGGAATACGTAATCCTCACCAACACGCGATGCATCAAAACAGGATTCCCAACGAGCTCAAATGGAAAAAAAATAGAAGAAAAATGGAATAAGAAATCGAAAAGATATACTGTTTCGGTGCAAAGTAAGAACACAGCTCTTCTGAGAATTGCTGTGGAATGTGTAAATATCGTATCATTTATAGCCAATTCCATTGATTTGATTCCCTTTTTGTATTCAGAATTGATGTATTGATTTATAGCAACACGTAGATGGTTGTATTTTGTTTTTCCTTTGATATAGACTAGTGGCAATTGCAAGACTCAATGCAATTAATAACAGCAAGAATAGATGTAGAGTGTCGACTGAATATTTTGATGTGTATAACTTATTGTAATGCAGTAAATACTTGTCATGTAATATACAATTCTTTTATACCTGTGGCTCTAGGAACTATGTATACTTGTACTACCCACTCCTACTCATGGTGTATTAATACCCATACGTCACAGTGTGACGTAAGGGGTATGTGATCATGTGATTATGTAAAATTTCGCCATTTTAGGTATACAATAATACGAAAACAGGCTGACACTCTTAGTATATGTCAAAATACTCGGTAAAATTATTGATCACTTTCATCTCTCTGGATACTGCATCGGGAAGTACGTGATTAGAAATCTCACCGCGTATTTTTGATGTACGAAGACATTAAGCCAGTTTCCGTATAATAATTATCTGTTCACAGAAGGTCAAATCTTTGCAATTTCAATGCATGAGAAATAGATCATAACCTATAGTTTCTAGTGGTTGACTGTACAGCCGGATTCAGCCGGAACTATTTTCTTAGTTGCTCACGTTCTGCTCGCTGATAGGTTAATAATTGCGTCACGTGATTTTAACTTTGTATGTCAGACGGACTAGACTCTACCTCGCATACACTCGGATATTACAATGCGTTTTGTCTCGGGAGACTACGGCCGCTTGTATCTGAAACCTGTCGGTATTTATATACATTTGATGTACTACAATTAAATACTTTAGGTGGCATTTCGCGTTCACAGGTATCAGTATCAGCATGGATGTGTTTTGGTGGAGTAAAATTCGAGTTGAAACCAATCTATTTCGAAAATAGTCATCTACATTTTCCAATATAAAATAAAATAAATACAATAACACACATTACCGCGTATACAAGGCTTTCAAACATTTCTGATCGTTCCCTAGCTGAGATTTGGAATAAATCCCTAGTCTATCACCAAAGTACCCCCTACCAACCCCCCAACCCCCCCACCACTCCACTGACCCACATGCTGCCACCATGTTAGCCATAATGTGTTACTGGTCATCCGGGGGGAGAGTGAGAGCGGCTCTGTCTGGGGGCGGTCTGGTAATCGGGTCGGAGAGCAGGTTTGAGAGCAGGTCGGGAGATGGACGGGGATTAGGGTGGAGGTCAATCAGAGAATGGATCATCTGTGGTCCAATGGGAATCTGGTGGATATCATGGGATATTTAGTGATCAGGACGAGTTCGTGATGTTATCTCACCCCGGTATTTTTCTCCATTGGCTTAACATTAGGAACTCATACTCCACGGCCGTGAGGTTCGTCTACCTAATACTCAATGGTTAGTTTGGTGATTCATTTTATCAATAAATCATGTTTTACAGGGTGAGATAAAATCAGAAACCCACTCGATGAAAATAACTTGGTTTGCATTCCACCTCGTTTGACCACAGAGTAATTCACTCAGCTTCGCTTCGTGAATTACTCTGCAGTCAAACTTGGTGGAGTACGGACCAGGCTAATTCCACCTCGTGGGTTTCCTTCTAAGTATCAGAGATTAAACACCATCTCTTGTGATTCAAATGTAGAAAATATCATAATTAGGAGGAAATGGTATGTTCATCATTGATGTATGAGCATGGAATTACAGTAAAACCCCGCTTAATGGGAACCCCGAGTAAGCGACCACCCCGCGTTAACGGACACCTCTATTCGGAACGGTTCTCTGTATTAGATGTTTATTTTAACCTCGTGTAAGCGGTCACCCCGCGTAAACGGACACTTTGACCCGGAACGGAGGGTGACCGCTTAAGCGGGGTTCTATTGTGCATATTTATATAGAACGTCCTGACCATGCTGTACAAGCTACAAGACGAGATGATAACTTACGGTTATTATCGAGTTTTGTGGCTTGTACAGGCATGGTAGGTTGTGCTATATTAACTATATACCCGAAATTAATAAAATCACTAATTTCATTTGGCTTAACAACTAATGTTTTACTAAACGTTTAAGGAAGTGTTCCGTATTTTCCCGTGCGGAACACTGTTCCGCACAGTATTTTTACGTTATATGGTGAAATGGTGCGTATTTACAATATATACGGCATGGGTATATAGTAAAAGTTATATGTAACATTGAAAGGATTTGGGTTATATTTAGCCAATAGGTCATTGTCTGTAACCCACTTGCAACCAGTCAACTTGCCCTTTCCGCATCAGTTAGAAAGCCTCTTGGAATGCAGTCAGAGAATTGTTGCTTATGGCGAATAGTGTAACTTTATCATTGAAGACAGATTTTATTTGTATTTTTGTTTTATTCCTTTTTATGTATCTATTCATTATGTGTCGAATGTTACATATCGATTTCACCCATGGCCTTGCATTGGTCAAGTTAGTTCGTAAACATTATAGTTTCATTCATCTATCCTTCGATTATGTTAACAACAAATACGACTATAGTAATGGTAAAAATGATGATAATGGTAATGGTTATTAAGATATTATAGACGTTCTGTGCGTCCAGGGACACAATGTGGAAGATCGTAACACTATTTTGTATTATAATAATATCCATTCTAAGCTTTTCTTAACTCATTCAGGGCGAGTGATGCCTTGAGGCATTCCCAGTGTAGGCCGAATGATGTCTTGAGGCATTCCCCAGTGTAGAGCGAATGATGTCTTGAGGCATTCCCCAGCATAGGACAAATGATGCCTTGAGGCATCATCTACGGTACTTAATAGTATTGTCTTATCAAGAAATAATGGAACAATAAACATGAAACTTGCAGAGAATATATACTTAAGATATAGGGTTTAATCAAGAAAATATGAGAGAAGTCTCCTGGTTGTAACATATGCATGGGCACCTCCTCATTAGGTAACTACTACAGTCGTACGTTTACAATTACCCAGAATTGTACTTTTCTATATACCCATGCCGTATATATATATATATACTGTAAATTTATACGCACCGTTTCGCCATATAACATAAAAATACTGTACGGACCACATGAAATTAATGTTTTTATTTTAAATTTCGGGTATATAGTAAATATAGAACGACTTACCATGCTTGTACAAGCCACAAAACTCGATAATAATTCATGGTTTGTACGGAAATCCGCGTAAACGCCTCGTTCCGTACAAACCGTGAATTATCATTTCGTGTTGTAGCTTGTACAGCATGGTCAGGACGTTCTATATAAATACACAATATGTCCTGTCTATTTGATACAATGTAAAAGTCTAAACATTGAAATGATAAATTGGTTTGACATTGTCAGATTGATCCTAGGTCACATTTACCCAAAACTCCCAACATAAAAAGCAGCCCTATATCTTAATTATTAAGGAAATATCGCCATATGGATGATTATGAGAGAATCCTTACTCTACCAATCCATACTTTCAAGAATGACATGAATATTTCGAAAATCTGTAGAAACAGGGTAGATTAATTTACCAGTGCATGACAACCCTATATTATTTAGAAATGTATCTGTTTCTTAATGGCTGCTAGAATAGTTGTGTGTATATATCCTGTACAATTTGTATCTCATTCTGAAGTTACAAGTCACATTGAAACATGATTTTCATGACTAGTTGAAAATAAAATATTCTCCACAAACAACAAGAATGACATGACATGGAATATCTTCCTGCATCACTGAGGATATCGTGATGTACAAATTTCTGTCAAAAACGCTGTTAAAAAAGCCAAACTTCAAGGGAATATTCTAGAAATTAGCCAATATTTGTTAAGAACAGCAAAGGAACCGCTAGCTGTCGGCCTTGTACATTTGACAACACAGGGATTTTTATGTTACTAGTAAATGGCCAATGCTTGGTAGATGGAACCTAAGAGACGATGGTGGTGGGGAAGGGGATGGTAGAGGAGGGGGGGGGGGACGTCAGGGGTCATGGGTCAGGGTCAACTAGGTCCTGATGGGCCGACCAACAGGTCATAACTAAATGGGATTTACACTCATAGACACTCAAGTGCGCAGTGCTAGTAATGGGCTATGCATGTATGTGTACAGAATGGGAAGTGTAGCCTCCCATCCTCCCATCACCGCTGCAATCCCTGCCACACAGACTGACTTCCAACCGCAGACAAGCGTCGAACCTCTCAATCACTCCCCCGCTCATACCCCCCACCCCCCACTCCCCCACTCCACCACCACGGGGACAGAAGCCATGTTGGAGAGCATGTCAGTGGTTATCATAGGGGACGCGTATGGCAGGATTAGTTATTGGGTAATCACATTTATCTCACCCCGGTATTTTTCTCCATAGACTTAACGTTAGGAACTCGTACTCCACGGCCGTGAAAGTATTGTACCCAATACTAAATGGTTAATTTGGCGAGTTATTCCAGCAATAAATGATGTTATATGGGGTGAGATAAAATCAGAGACCCACTCGATGAGAATAACTTGGTCTGCACTCCATCTCGTTTGACTGCTACGTAATTCACTCAGCTTCGCTTTGTGGATTACTCTGAAGTCAAACTTGGTGGAGTACGGCTCAAGTTATTCTCATCTCGTGGGTTTCCTTCTAATTACTATATACCTATGCCGTATATATATACCGTAAATATGTACTGTTTCGCAACATAACGTAAAAATGCCGTACGGAACAGTTTTCCATAGTTATATAGAACTGCATCGAGAATCGTATAAATACACAGTACGCCACGAGTTTGGATGGGCCCCAATCGCCATCGAGGCGAAGCCGAGTGACGATTATGGCACATCCAAACGAGTGGAATTTGCCTTTAATATGGTAATTACTGGGGATCCGAAAAGATGCCAAACCCTCGTGGTTTACGGCCACCTGCCTACAAAACTATCAAATACTGTAAATGAATACAACATGCTTTGTTCATATCCTTCAACAAGCCCAACGTAGGAGCTGTTGATACGCTGTCACTGACATACTAATCCACCCATGTATTATCTTTCTATACAAAGACCCCATTGAAAATGTATGGGGACTCAGTAAATCATGACCCATTATATAAAACCTGTCAGATACCATAACTGTTGTATACAGATTCAAATATGTGGTATACGGCTTCAAAACAATTGTATAAATGGAAAATAGTCCTTTTTGCCATAGAGCAAAGAAATAGTCCCTATTGTTATACCCGTTCATATGGCAATAACTCGGTTTAATATGTTCGAAAAGATAATAAATGCAGCAAACGATGGTTATGTGGACAGGCGGCTCTCTAAACCACTTGAGGTTGACGTTGTAATGTCATAATACACTCGCTAGCACTTGTGTATTATTACGCATCAATCCCTTGTGATAAATCTAAGGCCACCTGCCTACAAAACCATTGATAACCGTATATGGATACAACTTGCTTTGTTTAACGGACCATATCCTACAAGATGCCCAACTATAAACGTAGGAGCTCTCGATATATTACGACTGACATGATAATAAACCCATGTATTTGTGACGACACGGACAAGACCCGAGTGTTAATATTCAACACACAACCACACCACTCACCCTATCAGCACGTCGGCCTATACATAATGGAATTGACTCGGCGGAGTGAGTGACGGCACTGCGGCTATAATACGTGTTGGTTGGCACATCTTGACACTGCCGGCCGTGCCCCTGGGAAGGTTTAATCTTTTATCGTGCTCGGTGATTGATCTCTTGTGTTTAGGGACCTCGATGGCTTCCCTTTTTTGTCCTCAGAAAAATCAATCTAAATAATCTTCCCCCTCAGGGTGAGTGCTCCAGGGTGGCACACTTTGTCAGTGAATCATTCACCATCAGTGGGCAGCGCTTCTGCTGACTTCAATACTGGATTTAACTTTCTATATGTATATAATGAGTGGAATAGCACGACTCTTATTCCAATGATACAATTTATTAAGTATTTTTCATTCACGTAGTATGGGGGTACTTTGGGTGAGTGCTTGGGGCGCGTTTGTGTGGTTTGTTGGTTGTACTCTTTTTCACTCGATATTAACCGATTTAGTACTGATTTTCTATTGAATTTTAGGACCAGACACAAACAAATATATGATATCAGATTTATTGTAATATTTGATTTAACCAAATAGAAAAGCTGAGGATAGTGCTCTGTCCCTCCCATTTGACCCTCTCCTTTTCAGACTATTTTCAAATCACCAGTCCACACCATTGCATGTTATAGATATATCTATCATCCATCTTCTCCAGTAAATTAAACCATGGAATGGTCACATCAAAGGTAAATAAATAGGACTATTTATTTGCTCTAAAGCACATAGGGACTATTTTACCCATGAACAATGGCTTTCAGGCCCATATACCGTATGGGTTTAGGCCCATATGGTATCTCACAGTTTTTAAACAATGGGTGAAGGTTTACTGAGTCCCAATATATTTTTAATGGGGAATCTATGTATATATATATATATATATATATATATATATATATATATATGTATATATATATATATGTATATATATATATATATATATATATATATATATATATATATATATATATATATATATAATAGACAATAAAGTAGAATATGGGTAGAACGGTTTGCTCCTTAATCGGGCCCTGGTGGCCAGACAGTTGGGTTCAATCTCCAATGGACAGTAAGAAGCAAACTCGAAGTCTTCATTGAGTGGATTATTGCTGGTTATTGATGTCTTGTGCGGCACACACTTACCCTGGTCACGTGGTCCTCCTCCCCTGAAGCTGATTGGTTTGCGAGGAACGAGCAGCGGCCAACAGAGGAACTGCATCAGTAGTAGTAGTAGTAGTGTTGGTGGTATGAGTAGTAGTGGTGTAGTAGTGGTAGGTGGAGTACTGATTATACAGGCCAGCAGGATATCAGGCTGGTCAGTACTTGGCTATACTACACCAATGAGTCAATGACTCCCTCCTCTTACTGTTACTCGTCCTAGTAATAATAACAGCAGAGGGAACTGCTCCAAATATTGACTTATATAGCCGTGTGAGTTCCAGAATGTGGAGTTGGAGCCTTAGTTACCTGAAAACGTGAGCAAATGAACTTCTCTCCATCAACTCCACTGTATATAGTCCCCACGAATCAGTCACTCACTGTGTAAAGTGTTAGTGAGTCCGAGATCTATGTAGACCCTCGTGCTATATGGGAGCCGCTCGGAGCTGCTGCTCGGAGTTGTTCGGAGCTGTTCGGAGCTGCTCGGAGCTGCTCGGAGCTGCTGTTCGGAGTTGTTCGGAGCTGCTCGGAGCTGCTGCTCGGAGTTGTTCGGAGCTGTTCGGAGCTGCTCGGAGCTGCTCGGAGCTGCTCGGAGGCGGTTGTGGTCGGCGGCGGACGGTGGTAAAAAACGCTGCAGCAACTGGCAGGGAGACTGACTGACGACGGTTCAGTGCGCGCTAAACGATGCCCGCGCCCCCTAACGCTGTGGGCGGCAATCAGGTCTTAATTGGGTCCAGTTCCTGGGCACCTACCCCGCCCGCCTCCCACCCCGCCCCTCCTCCAGCCCCCTCATCGGCGGACCGGGCGCTGATTGGCTGACACCGCCCCTTCATTAAGCACCGCAGCGCCGCCAGGCGGGTGAAGCGGGATCCAGGTGATTACAAGTCGCGCGCCCCTCTAATAATCACCTAATTAACGCCCGAACAACACTCCTCAATAAAAGCACATGTTAGCTGCCACCAGCCGCCGCCTGCGACTTGCCAACGTCCCCTCGGCTCCAGGCTTCTCCAGGCTGCTTCTGTTCTTATTGGTGCGATTAAGAGGTATTGCTAGAACTTATTTATGTCTATTATCTATTATCGTATACAAAGACCCCGTTGAAAATGTATGGGTACTCAGTAAACCACGACCTGCCAGATACTATGGTACTCTGGTATACAGATTCGAATCTGTGGTATATGGCCTCAAAACTATGGTTTGTGCTATAGACCAAAGAAATAGCCCCTATTGTTATACTCTTCAATATGGCAATTACTGGGTTTCATTTATTCGAAAATATGGATAACAAATGCAACAAATTATAACCTCGTTCCCATTGACCGACGAAAACGGTGGATATTCTTTTTTGAGTTACCCTAAAAGTCTGTCTGACTGTATGTTGGCATCGAGTTTTAGTGAGGCTGCACTGTTTTTACTGTATTTTCCATACTCACTGATCATAATTGGCAGGTGGAAACACTTCATAAGAATTATTTTGGAAGAACAATTACGGAATAGGACTAACTTTAGGAGATCTTGACCAAAATCAGGGTGTCAGTCCACTTTCTAAATGGGGTCCTCAGATCTCCGGGATAACTTTTGCTATCTTTGAGTGCGTGCTTTCACCCATATACGTTGCTTAAAGGTTAGAATGCTCACAGGGACTATCCCTGCACTGTCTCCGTGCTGTTCACTGTGATATTTGGGAAAGAGCAGAGGACCAGTCTCTCAGGGTGTAGGAGGTGTGCCGAGCTGACCAAGACTTAAGACTGGAAATACGTCATTGATCTAATGGTGCTCGATATATTTGGATCCTCGACTCAGGCAGTAAAAGAAATGGCAAGTTGACGGGGTTACAGAAAATGATCCATAGACTGAATATATCCAAAACCTTCTAATTGTTATTCTTTTATAATTGCCCACTAATTCGTCAATAATGAACATACCATTCGCTCCTAGTATTGTATTTTTTAGTGTCAGTAGAAGACATTTTGTTTCGAATTCACTTAGCAACGGACCTAAATGTGGGTAAAATTTTGACCTTCTTAAAACTCAAAAATAAATTTATTTACCTGATCTTCATGTATGACCGCCCCCAATAATCAACTGGCTTTGGAAAGCCGTTAAAAGTCTTCGCGTACAATGACCTTTGACTAAGTTAATATCAGATCTCTCCAAGACATTAATGTATTAAGCCCATAGGACATTGACATTTATCACCGATTCTCACAGATCCGACTTTTTTTAGAGAAAAGTGCCCGTAATCCCCGCCCAGTGAATTACACAGTCCCAATAGGTTAAGTACAGAGACTCCGTAATCGGTGGATTATAAAATCAAATACACGAATTTTTAAGTGTGAGTATGAAGGGGAATGTCTGTTCCTACGAGCCCAGGTACTAGACTGCAGTCATAACTATATCTGTCGACTGAAACCACACCGATAGTTTTTATCTTTTTTTTTAAATTCTTTATTTTCATTAGGACAATCTTCAGCGGTTAGCTGGCATGAGTGAGTCTCCCAACACGGAATATTTACATCGGAGTTTTCTCGTGAAAGGTCGGTGGTACATAATCGGTGACCTTCCCTGCTAAAATGCGACGGACACTGACCGACTTTTGATAGTAAAATGCAAACTGCCACTGATTAGATAAATTCGCTTTGATTACGGCGGTGGCTGTAAAAATCGGTTGGTGGTGCCAAATTGCATAAGGTAGGAGAGAGAAATTGTTGACCATTTCTGTTTCCACCTGACGATTATTGCTATAGATGTGTCACACAATCGGACAGCGGTGCTAAATGCCATAATCGGTGGTCATAATCGGCATGTGTAAACGCTGCAATACCGTGAGCAATTCAATCCGCAGTCTAATGTTTAATCACAGAAGATATCTACATCATGCGGGATTGGTGCAAGTCTAATGTGGACGAGGCGGATTTGCCTGATCCATGCGTCATTTTCACATGGTAATTGTCAGTATTGGACCACCTGGGACACCAGTGCCACACTTAGATTAGATCCGTAGAGGCAATTTATGGGTGGCCCAGTGAAATGTAATCATTTTGTGTTGCTGGGAAGAAAAAAGATGAATTTCGCATGCAGTCTTCATAACGAGTGATGAAAGCATGTGAGCACATGTCCAGTGTATTTTTTATAGATGCAGAAATTAACTTCCTTTAAGTGAAAGAAGAGAGTCCGCTATAAGAAAATTCGCATATATACTCGTAGTAGAAATCCATTATTTACAGTCGTAGGTGCTAGGCCCACCCGACTATATGATGCACCAGTACTCGCATCCGAAATCGCTAAACTAGACCTATTGCACTCTCCAAGCAGAGATCCTGCGCTCTACTTCCTGCGGCTGCTTGTATCTCTGCACCGACCTGCCTGTTTGGGAGAGAATCTGTCCCATCCGCCAGTTTTTCAAATATCCTAAATTTGTCATGGTTTGAGCAGTATTTGTATTCTACTTGTACATAGAGATACACATATTTATATGGTTAATGATTTACACTCATTTTTGTTATTTGTTATTTCAAACCAGACACAGTCTCTGGGATTACTTTCTTCAGTGGAAAGCACCTCATGTGTTGCAGGGTTTTGTTTTTCTCAACAAGATATATGTGCCCACTCGAAGGGGCAGCCTAATCAACCTTGGATTCACATTATAAAGTGGTTTAAAGCTGAAAAGGAAACAGCTTTCATGTCTGTATAGCTCATTTAACAAAAAATTCCCATATTACACAACTCATAACATATGAGTTGTTTGAGTTTCATAACTATTGACAGTTACACTGTTTTGAATCTGAAATCTTAACTGGTTCCCCCTGTCCTTTGTGGATACCCAGGGAACCAGCGTTGGGTTGAGGCTGAGATTAGCAAGCGATGGTGCCGCGAAAGATCTGCTGGCAGAGTGGACCTATTGAAGTGCAGTATGACCTTCAAATGCGTACACTTTTGGAAATCTATTCCACCAGAGTTTAGGAGCATCCAAACTTACCACAAATTTAATTATAAAGAAAAGACCTTTCTTAAAGAATCCCGTCAAAACTATAACCTGTAAACAAACAAGCTAATAAACACCCTAACATCTTTACACTGCACATATAGCCTGCACTTGTACTCTCGCTTCTTATATCATAATTCCTCACAACAAAATGTACATCAAATTTCAGGTAGAAACTTAAACACGTCAAACCAGTGATTGTTTTATTGTCCCTGTAGATCATGTATATATTAACTTTGATTAAGTTTCTTTTTACAGAAACACCTTATTAAAACTTTATTGGCAACAGTATTTATTCTACCTGTATTTCTACTTTGAATAACTCCATTGTATATATCATCAATACCTAGTGAATAAGATAGTCAGGCAGTTTTCTAGGACTGTGTTATAAGTATACTTGCATTTGAACCTACTATACTTGCTGGGTCAAGATTGTAAACAGGCAAAACGATGCCTTATCTAATCCAGGATACATAAAAACGATTTTAGAAATAAAAAAAGGTGTGGTGACCTTCCAGTATTTAGCTCCAGTCCGAGACACCTATATTTGTCATCTCATCTCCCCTGTTCCTAACATCTGTCTCGACGAATTTCTAGTAATTCTTTTCTAATATTTGTTTGACTTCTTTGGTCGAAACAACAAAGTTTGATTGTCTCATAATGTCTATTGTATACAAACAACACAATATATACAAGAAATTGAATATTGGTGACAAACCTCGCGAATGATGGTTTAGGACACTTGAGACAGAAATTCCAGATTCTTGGGACAAACAAAGTAAATTGAGGCTAATAACAACAGCCATCGCCAACACGCAGGAGGCAGGAAGGACTGGCGAATCAGAGGACACCTTACTACCAGCACAGGCCTCTGACCAATGGGAACAGATAAAAGTCTGGGTAGGCCACCAGCGCGCTCAAATTAAACACTTCCAACACCCTCTGTTCCCTAAAGTGGCCATGCAGTGATGAGTGGTAGACGTACACTTCGTTTCAGATATATGAATTTTTAGTAATTCCAGAAATTTCTACTCTCAAGGATAGAGATCAAAACAATCAAATCCATTACTAGTTCATGAAGCAGTCGTCAGGTGGCTAACAGTATTGCACCACCATTCGATGGAAAACTCCTGTGTTGTGGCTTTTTGTTCTTAACAAATTTAATAAACATTCAACAATTAACCTCTCTAAACCTATCACAGTTTAAGTTAAGATGAAACCCAGTTTCTTTTCATATGAGGCTCCATACACATATATGTGTGAAAGGCTAAAATTGTGAGAGTGGCCTATTATCACTCACCTACTTTTGCACCTACAGTAGTGAAGAACACCTACCTTTCCAACTACAGCAGTGGAGACAACTACTCGAAGGCAAAATGGCGGTCCCCAGAAGACATTACCTTTTAGCCCTATATAATCCATTACAGAAGAAAGCTTAGTGTTCTTAGAGATATCCCATTTTCTTTCTTATTTAATTTGAGCTTAGCTCTTGATTTTCAGTATTTTTCTGAAGATTATGCTATACATGTTTGTGACTTTTCTTCGTAGTTTACATGTGTCAATCCCACATTGTTCAAATATGAGATCATCCATTAAAAATTTCTATATCTATTAGTATTTCAGTTTAAAAAAAATGCTAGCTGAGTTTTCAATATGATGATAACCTAAGATTGTATAATATCATTGTATTGGTTATTAATCGTTTGACAAGTATTTGATATCGATTATGTGATTACCTTGCTATTACTTTACGAGCTTATCCTGACTCTACTAGGGGATCACTGTGGCAATAATGTCTATCCTTCCATGTTGTACAGTTACTATATTATCGCTCAACGACCAGAGATGTCTTATTTTGACATGCATACATCTCAGTCTAAAAAAAGATGGATAGATATCTGTCATGTGTAATCTTCAAAATTGAATTAAGTTTATCTTTCTGGGTGATGGCTTTAGATTTTCGAATCATAATCTCTTGAACATTCAAAATGTAATATTGCCAGGCCACTGAATGTTTCTTGTGATATCCAAAGTCCTCTGTTTGCCAGAATGTATGGAATGCACTCCCTTAGGAAGTACAAAAGAGATCGTTCGATATAGCTACAAAATAAGACTATAGGCTTAACTCTAACAGTCCTGTATCCTAGCAATTGTGTCATGCAGGGTTTCCTTGGCTACATTATTCTAACAGATCTGAAAGATAATATTATTTTCCCTATATCCTTAAAAGATCATGAAGCTGTATAAACCATATTCCTTAGAAATAACTTATTTAAATGCCCCAATCATGACCTGAGGCATCCTCAGGACTTGCCAGGGGAATGCCTCCAGACCTTCTCAATACTGAAAAGATTGAACTCTACAGTGGCACACATAATGACAATTAAACCAACATCCTAACTGCAGATACATTGTCTGTCAGGTCCAACAATCTCTACATATACTGATCCACTTTATTATCTCATTTATTTTGCATACACTGCACGAAAACCACTATTTTATTCATATATACGCCATCGCGGAAGTGCATGTATTGGCTGAATATTGACTTGTTTTCATAAATATGTATATATATACGCCCATGCCTTAATACGGACGCGTCTTGGCTGTATTTCACACCCGGCGTATATGAGAGGAAATATCCCCCCCTCCCACCGCCTCCCGCCCGTTTGTGTTGGTAGAAGTACAGGTGTTCCCAGTAGAAAGCCCTCCCCCGCCCCCGTCCGCCACCTCCCCCCGCCCGCTCTCAGTGAAGCCCTCTTCACTAGATGCTTATATCCGCCTACAGATGAGGCGTATATACACGGGGAATAGGACGACCTTATATACGCAAAATACCTACTTATAAACGCCGGGCGCATTCACATGTAAAATAATGATGTTCGTGCTGTGATATATATTGTACCATAAAACCAGCAAACCTTCTGGACAAGAGTACTTATAATACACCAATACATGCTGAACATACTGAATATATGCAGAGTATTTAAACAAATATTTGATGACTGAAGAGTATTCCCATATATTTATGCTAGCCTAAGTTTGCTGACACTAATACTTGACTATCTTAGAGTACTGACGCCGATGTATGTTATTGCAGATAAAACAAAATTGACAATAAATTGGGTACCGAAATTTGGTGCCACTTGTTTTCTTTTTTGCAAGAAGCGTTTACTCAATCATAACTTAATGCAGTCGTAGCAGACCTTGTTACCATTAAGAGTAAATAATGCTTGTACCAGGTATATATCTATATATCTATTCTTTTTATGGTATTTCTCCCGTTGCTCATATTTTTGGAATTATTTTTATAACCCCCCTCCCCGTTAGTAAATATCTTATCTAAATGTTCCTTTATCATGGTCCTAATTGACACCTGTTCTTGTGTGCACCTGTTCTTGTGTGCACCATTATAATGCTGCTTATTCCCCTTATTCTATTTGTAAACCGGACTGTATAAAACCGTGAAACATATCCATACTTCCCCATGTGAAAATCTGTACATAAACACACACACACCACTCTCCCGAATGGCTACATACTGCGGCTAGACCCGGCAAAGACCGTATTAAAGGGCAGACTGGCCGTGGCAGGATTTTTCTCATGTTGCTGCAAACAAGCTGAAAGCTTTTCAAGCCGGCCACAATCGAGTGTCCATTACGGGCCGGGTATCGGCCGGGCTTCTTCTCCATGCCATTAAGGGCCGGCCTGCCATGTTTGCCCTGGGCTCACGTTAATGTGCTAACCCGCCTCCCCGGGTGCCATCTACCTGCCGCCGGCTGCCCTCAGACGTGCGTCACACTGCTCCGGGAGGGAGCTGCTCCGTGGGCTGCTCGTCGTATATATATACCTGCTCAACAGTCATTGGAACTGCTCAGTTTAGAGCTTGATTTGCCTTAATATTGAGTTGCTCAGTAAAAAGAACTATCCATACACGGCCGTAAACTCTCGTGACAAAACGCATAGTCATATGCGAGCGAACACAAGGATATCACATAGAGTCTAGTCCAAGCGTTTATCTGAAAGCAGTTTTTTTCGTTGTATACCTGCTCAACAGGCATTGGAACTACTCACTATAGAGCTTGATTTGAGATTGAAAGTACTACCCATACATACATAATGTCTAGAAAGAACTACCCATACATAATGTCAACTGGTTTCAGATACAAGCAGCCGTCAACTACGAGGACTAGACCCATATGGTATACGAGCCAATGTGAGGATATTATGTAGTGTCCAGTCCAAGCTTTTCTCTGAAAGCAGGTTTTTCGTTGTATACCTGCTCAACAGTCATTGGAACTGCTCAGTATAGAGCTTGATTTGCCTTAATATTGAGTTGCTCAGTAGAAAGAACTACCCATACATACTGGTTTAAGATACAAGGGGCCATATACTCCGAGTACTAGATGCGTAGTAATATACGAGCGAAGGCAAAGGTATTACGTAGAGTCTAGTCCAAGCTGTTATCTGAAAGCAGTTTGTTCGTCGTATATCTGCTCAGCAGTTATTGAGACTACTCAGTATAGACCCTGATTTGCAAAAATATTGAGTTACTCAGTAGAAAGAACTACCCATACATACATAATGTCTAGAAAGAACTACCCATACATACATAATGTCTAGAAAGAACTACCCATACATATATAATGCCTAGAAAGAACTACCCATACATACATAATGTCTAGAAAGAACTACCCATACTTAATGTCAACTGGTTTCAGATACAAGCAGCCGTAAACTCTGAGGACTAGACATGTAGTCATATGCGAGTGAATGCGAAGATATTACATAGAGTCTAGTCCAAGCTTTTATCTGAAAGCAGTTTTCTCGCCTCATACCTGGTTAACAGTCATTGGAACTGCTCAGTATAG
This sequence comes from Alentia gelatinosa, assembly GCA_950022655.1. NCBI lineage: Eukaryota > Metazoa > Annelida > Polychaeta > Phyllodocida > Polynoidae > Alentia > Alentia gelatinosa. The sequence goes on along the minus strand of OX465584.1, from coordinate 12,999,294 downwards.
AGCTTGATATGCCTAAATATTGAGTTGCTCAGTAGAAAGAACTACCCATACATACTGGTTTAAGATACAAGCAGCCATATACTCCAAGTACTAGACGCGTAGTAATATACAAGCGAAGGCGAAGGTATCACATAGAGGCTAGTCCAAGCTCTTATCTGAAAGCAGTTTTTTCGTCGTATACCTGCTCAACAGTCATTGAGACTGCTCAGTATAGAGCTTGATTTGCCTAAATTCATATTTAGTTGCTCAGTAGAATGAACTACCCATACATACATAATGTCTAGAAAGAACTACCCATACATACATAATGTCTAGAAAGAACTACCCATACATACATAATGTCAACTGGTGTCAGATACAAACTGCCGTCAACTCCGAGGACTAGTCGCTTAGTCATATGCGAGCGAATACGAGGATATTACGTCGAGTCTAGTCCAAGCTTTTATCTGAAAGCAGTTTTCTGGTTGTATACCTGCTTAACAGTTATCGGACTGCCCAGTATAGATCAATGCAAAGTACCAATGTTGCAATAGCTATTTCATGTTTGTATTTTGTAGATATCAGGATAATATATCGATATCATGAATTCCTAAATGCGCCAACTTGGTGATATGGTGGTCGGCAGGTTCACTGGAGTGGATCAAGGCCAGAGGCAGTCATTTGTCAGTTGGTACTATATTCTAATTTGCAAGCTAGTGAGGCAAGGACCTCGCAGTAGGGCCAGGTCTGCTATTTGTACTGCCACTTCCTATTTGTATATAAGTGAATGTCATATATTTCTATTAAACAATCTGTTCTAGACCTTGTAATACCTCAAGCATTCTAGTTGATTTTTTAAAGTTCTGAAGTAGGCTATTATAGCCTCAGGACTTTATCACATGATTTGCCTAAACATTGATATATATGTTCAGTAGAACTACCCATACAACCACGATATCAACTGGTTTCAGATACAAACGGCCGTAGACTCCGAGGACAAGACGCGTAGTTATATACGAGAGAATGCGAGGATATTACGTAGAGTTAGTTCATGCTTTTTATCTGAAAGCAGTTACATCGTATTTATTATTCAGCATTAATATTTTGAAATATTATGGAAAAGATCAAATGACCGCTGATCTTCTCATCGACCAATATGTTATTTGGGCCAAACTGCAGGTCATTTCAACTGCCATATCTATCCAAAGTTGTCGATCTTTGCGGCACATCATGTAAACATCGTGTTCAATCGTTCCACGCATTGAAATCATATCAACTATCGATCAACCATTAGGAACTCATCAATGATCTCATAGGGTTGAGACGCTATGCACAAAAATGACTACCCCAACTATTCTTAAAGTTTAAACATTCCCATCGATAAGAATGGGGGTGAACATACGCACTGAGGAAGGGTATGGGGGTCAACAATTTTGGAAATTTTTCGAATGCTTACTCTTTGTTCAATTGAATACAAGAATAGAGGGAGTAGGGGTCAAAAATTTCGGAAAAGCATGAACATGTTGGACCATATTTCTTATATACACAGAATGATATTTTATCATAGTTTGGCATTGAAACCATGTTGAAGTGAAGTATGCATTCCAACATGATAAGTGTATTCTCCTGAAGACAATGTCCATGATTCCATTGATGTCTCAAGGTGTTCGGTATGACAGCGTATGGCACAGGGTGGCGTATATAATATATACGGCATATAGCCTATGATCCATGGGCGCCGCCATGACGCCCCCCGAGTAGGTGTTCTTCACCAAAGGAAGTGAAAAAGTAGCTGTTCTTCACTAATGGAGGTGCAAAAGAAGTGAGTGATAATTGGGAAATGTCACTTTTCTTGCCTTACTCACATATGTAAATAAAGTGTTCCATGTGAAAAACATAATGTCCTGGATTTTAGCATTATATCTTCCTGCTCTGGGATCGGTGTAGAGAGTCAAAGGAACCTTGGTAAAACATTGAAACGCAGCTGAATTTCGTAAGAACAAAGAGCCAGAATACAGGTTTTGTCCCCCGACCACCTAGTGACTGCTTCATGAACTAACAATGGCTCTGTCCCCTATATATACGGTGTGATGAGTAGCAGTACATTCCTATTAATATAAGGGTTTCTCAATAAATAGGCACTCATGTAGTGTTTAGGCTCATATGAAGCATAATTCCCCTTCATACAGTAAAATCCCGCTTAAGGGAACATCCTCATTTCCGAGCAAAATGTCCCCTGAAGCGAGGTGCCCCCTTAAGCGAGGTGTCCCAGAGGCAGGGTTTTACTGTACTTATTACAGGTAAATATTCGGGTAATCTTATATTCTGTTATCGGAGTCTAAGATTCAGTGTTGAGAAGAGACCTTCTCAAGATTCATTCCAGGAGCGCGGCCCAGGGGCTGTTTAATAATCTAGGCTCGTATTTGAAAACACTTTTCTGTACCTCGTACAAGGGTTATTTATTTTCATAATACCCAAGTCTGTTCACTAAGACAGTCTTATAGCAATCAATAAGGTCATCCACAAGAGTTCAATAAAGTTTACCCACATCGTCCGTGGGTCTCTAGGACATACAGAAAAAGGTCTACATCTACGAGCGTAGATTATTAAACAGACCCCAGGTTTCAAACCTCATTCCGGTCCCCCGTCTTGCAGGGTCGAGCCCGGCGGGGGCAGAGACTCCGCTTGGAGCCGTGTCAAATATCGCCAATATCACTCTGAGCGGTCTCGCATGTGCAAACATTCTTGGTGGGAAATGACCAATTACCGTGCGACGGTTTGATGGCAAATGGCTGCGTCCCGCGCCACCCATGCTGAGCAAACGCCCTCCCCGTAGAAATAACAGAATTAATGCCGCAAGGAGCCTCCAGGTGTCGCCGTATCTCCGACTGGCGGCGGCACGGTGAACTAGGACTGTTTTCTTTGATCTCAGCTAGAGCGGTGGATGGTTTTTTTCTTCCCGCCAGACACACTTTAGCCTAATGCACCAAGGAATTAATAATTATTTCGTCGGGCGTTTGACGTGTGTGTACTGTGACCGATGACGTGGCATTCAGATGTGAGATCCAGATGTGTCTCAAGCTCGGTCCCCACTAAGCGATTTTGGGGCATCCAGAGGGCACCCGTCGGCGACTATCGGCCAAGATTTCTAGAAATTTGCAGAGTCGTCAAGTGGGAACGCAAAATAGCTAATTCGTCGGCGACTATTGCCCTACCCACCGTTGTTTGGGCTTGAGTCGGCGACTGGATTCCCCCTAAAAAAGGCACTAGTCCCTTGCGATTCAATTTCAATTACAGGGCATAGTTGCTGGACCCCCTGCTGTGAAGTACAATGAGCCACCTACTATGCTCTCCCACCCACTGTGCGACTGCCATTTCCCGGCGATTTTGCGCGGCAATAGTTTCAGGGGCAGGTACCGCGAGGTGGGAATTGGCCTTTATGCAGCACTGCCACCTACCGATTATGACAACCGATAAAGGCATTTAGTTCTGCCTACCGACCAATTATGTGATACTTTGAGTACAGCAATCGTCAGGTGGAAGCAAGACGGGTTCACGATTTTTCTCTCCTTGTGTAATATAGCACCACCGGCTGACTTCTAAGGCCACCAACGAAATCAAACCAGCTTGAATGAATCGGTGTTGGTGATGAAAAAATCGGTCAGTGACCACCTCCATTTTCATATAACAACTACTTTTTTTCAGGTCCATAAATCTCAATCACATAATCTTCAGGCTTTTCAAGTCTTATACATATTGAGCAATCGGTGTACATGGAACACAGTCGTCAGGTGGAAACAGAGTGTGTGCTTTGGTCAGGGAGTAGTCACACAAAAACATTGTCAAAGAGGACCACCGACAAATTTTGTACATGGTGTACATGATCGGTAGGGTTTTTATCGGCAGTTGGAAGGGACACATAAGCAGCAGAAGAACAATTAGTTTCTACAGAATGCTCCTTGACATATTATTGCCCAGAGTTAATTATGTTCCTGCTCTCAGTTCATATTGGTGCTCCTAATGTGATTCTAAATTCAATATTTTGTATTTTCAGATCTAAAAGTGGAATGGGGATGAAAATGAGACGAATAACACCTCATATGAATAAGAGGAATAGGGCAGGTAAAATCAAGAAAAATGACAGGAAATATGGGAGGAAAAATCATTGCCTTTCCCATATGCGAACAAAATTAAGGGATTTCAGAGGGCTACTGGAATAAGAGGAGGGCTAGCACATACATTCGAACTTCCTGTATAAGAGGACACAGATGAGAGCTATAAGGAAACTAATAAAGGCAAAACACTTCAGAGGTAAAGTTAACACTTTCAGTCCGAGCCCCTAGAGGGAGGCCCACATGCCAAGCCCTACAGATATGTAGCAATATAACGCCAGGGGACGATGCTCTTAAGGCAATGGTACCGGAAATTATCCAACAGGTACATTCAATGTGCATTGTTTTAGTTGCATATAGAACACTCACATCGAATAATGATGTATATAGGGGTTTTCAATTATTTTGAAAAAATTCAGAAAGTCTATGAATTCTGTCAAAGAGAATACCGTTTTTAGTAATGGCCCAAAAGAATGCCTGGAGTCATTCATCGTCCCCAGCCTGGGGATGCCTCAAGGCATCACTCAGACTGATAGGGTTAAAAAAAGGGATCCTAGCATGAAAGGCCAATTTCTTTAGGAAAGGATACCATATCTAGAGCATTTGGAATGATTTGAATACAGATCCTAGAAATATCGATAAAACTGTAGTGGGACGGAAATCCAGCAGTGTTCGTACATTCTACGGAAGGTGGCGCGGAGATCCGATCCCTACTGTGTAGTGGTTCCGGGCAACGCCGCACACGAGAGTGGCGTGGCGGAGACCGGGATTACGTAACGCTGGGTATATATACTCAGCGTTCACATTGGTCTACAGGTCTCTTCTGCGGAATGGACCCTTGGGCCCTCACTTGGCAGGCGGGTTCTTGTAACCTTCCTGGTGGTTAGGCGAGTCTTTCAGATTAGCCTCTCCAGCATTACCTAGCACCCTGTGCTAGGGTACTGTACTTGTGGGAAAGATCTTCCAGATCTTTCCGGGAAGTAGTATTGTTAATAAACATTCCAGTTTATTAAACGCATGTGTTGTGTTGTGTGTGACTAGGTCCGTGTAAACTCACCGAAAGCCGAACCAACCTACGCAGAGAGCGTAGGTTGGGATCCTGCCTGGAACTAGTGTTCCGGATTGGGGTCATCCAACCTGCTAGACAGGCGGCGACCACCACAAAACCGATAAAGAATCTTCTCCAAAAGAACATATATCTATGCGACTGGTATGGGGAAAATATATGTATATAAGTAACATCTGATTCAAACAAAATAATGAAGCCAATGAGATCTCAATGAATTTGTATTCTTATATATGTGAAATTCAAATTTCCTATGAAACAAAAGAAACAAAAAATCTCACCTGGGAGCATACCTAGATGTTTAACTAATGCGCATCTCGAAAAACATATGTTTAACAACGGTGTCTATAGAGCACAGAGTGATTGCTAGTTCTCCCATCATCCGCCAGGAAATTGAAAGATCGCGCCACTTTATACGGGAGCAACCACTGCTATCAGTTGTCATAATCTATAGATGATATTTGAGACAAGGCTAAAATTCCTCCATGGAAAGCCCCAAAAATATTTCTGATAAATTATATTGATAATTGGTCCCACCTGGTGTTTTAGATGGCATTGGGGGCAAAGTGGCCATTTCCATCGCACAATAGCTATGTTCTCTATAGTTAGTCCTCATTAACCGTATTTAGGGACCTGCGCAGACCACCCCCGTTCTGTAGGCCTGCCACCAGGGGGCTGTGATAACACACATTCCCCATCGCCTGGTCCCCTAACCTACCACTTGGCTAGATGATGGTGTAGTCGGTGAACTTTACCCCACCCCGTAAGAGGTCCTGAAACCCATCCAGTTACAGTACACTAAATCGTGAAGTATGAAATGAGAAACAGGCATAGTACTCCTTCATCACCTCCCTTTGGCAAATGTAACTGCGGCCGAGTGTAGAACGATGCCCTTTACCACAGAGTGTCTGGAGCGAATTGTCAGCCTATATATGATATTATCTAGTCGTTTGCAGCAACCCCATTACATCTTTTTGGTAGATCTTTCGCAGTAACTACAAATGAATATACTCGCAAAGGACAAGACAGAATCAAATTTTCCAAGTATAGCACAAGGTGCAGGATAAAGTCACATGAAAGATGATTTGAAGAACTCCCCCAAATAAGAATTAAAGAACATGTCAAATAGAGATATAGACTATTTATGTATGGTTTGGAATATGGTTAAAAATCTGTATCAATATGCTCCTCAGATTATGGGGCGGTTCCTAAACCAGCTGTGTGAATTATTCAAAGATATTGTAACTATTTCTAGATATATATTTTTTCTAATTCTACAACGGAGGAAACTGATCCCTAATCATATATTCTCCTTTTTTCAATTTCCGATAAGGATCGTACTTATTGAAACAAAATCTTCATGTGATAACTTAACAAATATGGTACATAAATGATAAATAATCTAACATCTAACATGCCGTACGAAACAGAGGGAGCTTTTTATTTGAGACTGAGTCGAGAAATTTCTCAAGAATCATTTTCATGAAAGTTGCTCTGACTATCCACCTCGGGTACTCCAGGTGGTATAAATATGCGGAGGCAAATGACTGTATCATGATTAGATGACTGATAATAGAAAAGGTGGCAACTAGTGTAGTCCAATGGAGATTTCGAACTTTTCACTCTGATACTCATTGATTATATTTATAACAAAAAAAAGAGCTTGAAAACAGACTACCATGAATATCATTAACAACTCTTAAACAATGTTTTGAATATTTGTATTACATGCTTCATATTTCTTGATTGAAATCATGTGTCGAGAATGTTAATAAACACTGCTCTTTATAAAAATTTTTAAAAAAAGATTAAAAAAAAAATCATTTTCATGAAGCAGCCCCAGGTGTGGTAGGTAAAAGGCTGAGTGGTAACGGGTTGTGACGACCGGTAGTGCCTGCTTCTACACAGACACGGATCCTCCTAGCGGCAGCGATACGCACCAGACCTCCTGCGCCCCCTAACGACTGTTATACGCTCGCCAGGGGGCGAACGGCGCCGGCAATTAGCGCCGGGCCCGGACCAGACGCCACAAATTGGCCGAACTGGATTTGTACGAACTGTGAACCACATGGTACCCACCGACCGAAGCGACACCATGCGGCCCGGCGTTACACTGACTGGTCTCCGCGCCCGAAGGAAACTAGACTTAAAGGCATATCCTACAATACACAGTGGCGCCACTTGGAGATTTTTAAATAATGTCAATTTTAGTCAAAACTGGTTTCTTTGGATTCTTTCTAATTCTACATGAGTAAATTATACATTTTGTCCAGTCTATCAAATCTTAATTGGTAAAATAGGCCAATTTACATTTGCTTGATTAATAGGAAATGTACTGAAAAATATGGTTTTCTTCAATTCTTTCAAAAACAAGAACGTTGACCTATAATTTTCAATACCTAAATAATTAGTACTATATATGTACTATATTCTGTGAAAGTTTTAGGAAAATGACATGGGGTTTTACTATGTGAAAAAATACTTTTTAGAATTTCTATATATTCTAATATAAGATTATTATGATATTGATCTATAAATCAAAAACAGGCACGGTGACCCCTGATTTTTAAGTTAGATATGTGTTCTACAACACTTGGAGAACATCTTCTTAAATTAAAAGAAAATTGACATGGGTTTTAATTTTCAAGCCAAATTGTCCGGTATGCCTTTAAAGGCATATCGACAATGTGGCTTGAAAATTAAAACCCATGTCAATTTTCTGAAACTTTAATATGATGATCTCTAAGTGTCCGATTTTGCCCCGATATACTAAGATTTATTACTTGTTCCTTAATCGTTGGCCTCAAAATCGGAAATTAGTCGTCCAGTCTAGTTAAATTGCCCTTCCGATTTAGGGAGTTAATCGTTGGGAACAAAATTGTACAGTGTGTTTCCTACTTTAAGCCCAATACATATCTACCGATTTCGGAACATTTATGTACCTTTGTCAGCGACAAAGGAACGGTAATTTGTCTCAGGCGAGGCATCCTCGACCGTAGTCGGTAGAAGTAGCACAGCCAGGCAAGGGTCAGGCAACGATTAGTGCACCACCTCCTTCAGATGTCATTTTTCGCCCAAATCGGTGGCAAAAGTTTATCAACATGTTGATAAATCTAGTCGCCGACAACGGAACCTTAGTAAATGGCGCTTGATTGGGTGGCTGACACCGAAGTATTACGTAAGTCGCCTTGGACAAGTTCACCGACTCCTATACGATTTGGGAACTAATAGAGGGAAACTATGTTCCGGTGAGCAAAAGTTCAAAGTTACGAGGTAAGGCTTGGAAAAATTACTGCCCAAGGCGTCAGCCGCGGGCAGTAATTTTTCCAAAGCTTTTACCAAGTAACTTTGACTTTTGCTTACCGGTACTTGGTTTCCCTATTCCTATATGCCTTTAAATATCGATAAAAATGCTTAATTCTTTACCTGAAACACTTCCTAAGAAAATGGCTACCCTTATCGAGTAACCACAACAGCTATTGTTTCGTCCCGCTGCTGTATTATATCACGTGATCAGAGCGGGACGAAAACGTCAGAGCGGGACGAAAACATGAGAGCGGGACGAAAACATCAACCTCGACACATAACTTATTTTTAATGCCCCCCCCCCCCCCCCAGCAGCGGTATGTAAATCTAGTTAGTTCAATAATGGGTATATAGGAAGAATTAAATCCTGAATCGGTAGATGTGTATTTGGCTTCACACTGGCCGCCAAAGCTACACTACGTCTGCTCTCCTTGGGTTGAATCTTGACTAAGTACCTGTAAGTGTCTATTACTCTCCCAGCAGGTGTTTTATGTGACCTGGACCTATGCTTGGAGAGTGTGACATTTCTCACTCTTGAAGCCATTTTTACATATTCGTATTTCCCTTTGTGTGAATTCTGAATAAAATGACCATAAAGGTAGACTTCATTTTCAATTTTGAGAGTGAATATTTCTTGATAAGTATTTCTGCTCTCAAAACCCAAAACTTGGTCTAAGAGTGAGCACTCGTGGATGCGATCTGGGTTTAACCTTACTAACCTCTAAGTTGGAACATAGTGGAGACAGAGGTGGTGGCCAATCTAAACTGGGGGGTGGTGGGTAGAGGGATGGGAGACGGGGATCGAGACGGCGGGGAAGTCAGAGGAGAATTTATTCTTGTGTGCGTTAGAGGACGCACATGCTTGCCTTGAGTTCTGTATACAATGAGCTGGTGCCGAATAGACTATTCCTTTATACCTATGAGCGAACAACCTATGATTACCTAACGCTGCTGGGGGTGGAATAACTTTTGTTTACTGCCCAGGTTGACGTTTACTGCCCAGGTTGACGTTTACTGCCCAGGTTGACGTTTACTGCCCAGGTTGACGTTCAGAGACGTTCGGATTTTATCGATATTAGCCGACAATTGAAGGTATATAGGAATAGGGAAACCACGTACCAGTGGAAATAAGTCAAAGTTACGAGGTAAGGCTTGGTACATGAATCTCTCCGTGTGAAAACCAGTTTATAAATCTAGTCTCTTCTAACCTCTTGTGGAATATGTGTGGAACCTATACTTGTGCTGTGCCTTTTGTCTGTGACTTCATTAAGGAAGATCGCTTCGCTACTGTGGCGAATAGTTAAATTATTTAATTGAATTAAGAATAAAACCCAGTAGGAAACCCCAAAACGACTTGACCATTTGCACAACTAAATAGGTTATTCGGGGCAAAGTGACATGAGAGCAAATCTCCTTTGATGAGAAGCTGGGGCTTCAAAGCAACATTTCTCACAGGCTAAGAGCCTCTGCTCTTTGTGCCTACCAGTAGTATAGTAAAAAAGTCATAAGAACAGGGAAACAGCATATATGCGAGGATATTGCGCAGAGTCAACACCGAGGAGGATACGACCGCTTTTATCTGATGCCAGTCTATATAGTATTTATTACCCACCTGTTCCTAACAAGTGTTATACCAATGATAGTTCAGTTAGGTATGCATTATTCCTATATATCCATTTCCGAAACCTCTATAGTTACATAACGCTGCTGGGGGTGCAGTAATCACAAGTTATGTAGCGAGGCTGACGTTTTCGTCCCAAGCTGACGTTTTCATTCCGGCCTGACCACGTGACATAAAGAGCAGCGGGACGAAAACTTAGCTATTGCAGTTACTCGATAAGGCTGGCAATTTTTTTGGGGCTATGGCAGGAAAAGAAATAATCATTTTTATCGATATTTCAAGGTATGTAGGAATAGGGAACCCAAATACCGGTTATCAAAAGTCAAAGTTACTCGGTAAGGCTTGGCAATATTACTGCCGCGGCCAAGGCCTTTGGCAATAAATTTTCCGAGCCTTACCTCGTAACTTTGAACTTTTGCTCACCGGAACATAGTTTCCCTCTATTCCTCACCTCGCACTATTTTTCTGCATGCGCTCTGAAATTCTCAGAACCCGGAACATACAACATATCTGTTGCTCCGGGTATGGGGATATATGCACTCCCTGTGTTTTCTCTATATGGACATTTTATATTAGGTGGATAATAAATCATCGTACGACCTCGTATTTTTCAAAGCAATTTCGATTGAGACATTCTCAGAGAATTAATGACTTTGGACCAGAGGCGCCATACCGTGTTGATGACGTAAATCCGCAAGTTTCCTTGCTGTCCGAGGCAAGAAGTTGGTGTTGCCAAGGAGTTGGGTTGATGTAAGAGGTGAGTTTTTCCCCCAGCTTCCTTTTGGAAATTGTGTGTTGTCTTCTGTGTTTTTGGCCGGTTTTTGTGAAGGGTTCGCATGTCACTCACCCGTCCAGAGCTGACACCAAATACATGGTGCAGACGGGTTGATTTCCTCGATGTTTTCCTGTTTCTGAAAGCTCAAGGTGACATGAAAATCGGAAGCCTTTCTGATTTGCCAACTCATCCTGTGAGTTGTGTTTTTTTTTCTGGATTAAATAAAATGAGACGGCTCATGGAGGCGTGTTGCGTTCACCTGGAGAAGCTCTCAGACATACGAGGTGGTGGTCGTTGAAGGCATGACCGTGCAGTTTTTTTCGGTATTTTGGCGGTTAAATTCTATTTCATTATCCTACCCCTAATATAAAATCCCATAGGCTTAACATTGGGTTTCCGTATGCCACGCTGACTGGCATACGGAGTTTTATATGCCACTAGTGGCATACAGCATTGTTATCACGTAATATTCCAAAATTGAGGAGACGGGGTAGGATAAAATCCTGAAGTTTTGGCTCCAGACTTCACTCGGCTTCGCCTCATGAAGTCACTTTGCCAAACTCCAGTCGTGGAATACGGTGGCCAAGATTAAACCTCATCCAGTTTTACAATATTACCCACCTAATACGGAGTCTCCATAGGAAATATGCCTTGGGCAGTAATTTTTCCAAGCCTTACCTCGTAACTTTGACTTATTCCTATCAGAACATAGTTTCCCTCTATTCCTATACCCCTTTGAGCAAACGTCCATGGAATACTACCCGCTACTAGGGGTGCAGTATAAATAATGTTCGCGCCCACCTTGACCTTAATCTGGCTCGCTAACAAAATTTATCGTGACGGTGTTTTTTTCAGAATTTTGGCAGTTAAATTCTATTTTATTACCCACCTAATATGGAGTCTCCATAGGAAATATGCCTTGGGCAGTAATTTTTCCAACCCTTACTTCGTAACTTTGACTTATTCCTATCGGAACATAGTTTCCCTCTATTCCTAAACCCCTGTGAGCAAACGTCCATGGAATACTACCCGCTACTAGGGGTGCAGTATAAATAATGTTCGCGCCCACCGTGACCTTAATCTGGCTCACTAAGAAAATTTATCGTGACGGTGTTGTTTTTTTTTATTTTGGCGGTTAAATTCTATTTTATTACCCACCTAATACAGAGTCTCCATAGGAAATGTATAGAGTGCCTGGAATCGGCTACCCGGAGATTCTGGCATGTCAGAATCTCCTGCAGGAGATTCCGGAGAAATAGTTCTGTCCATAATGAGGTTGAATCATCATGTACTTCGAAATAAGTTTCTTGAATGTTTTTTCAATGCTAATTATTTAGAATCAATCATAATAATATCATTTACCATCAGAAATCACTGTCATAACATACCTTACATGCTAAAATCACAGGTTAATGGGGAACTATATTATTGGTGTAAGTTTACACCGAATTACTGCCATGTTTGACAATGCTGTGGTGTCTGGAACTAAATGGCTTACAGAAACCTTTTAATTGCAATAGACTTGTTATTAATCTTGTAGGTGGGTAATAAATACAATAACGCCTAGTTTTGTATACGAGTAACCGTAATCTCCTGGTAGTTGACGACGCAATATCATCGCTAATCGCTCGGATTTTACTACACGTCAACTACTCGGAGATTACGGCCACTCTTACACAAAACCAGTCTTCGAATTCGGCGAGTATTTTTGATCAAAATATCTCTGAACAGATTCCATTCGGCCACACTAACCATGTCTTTCTATATTTCACTCTCATGATTATGAGTTTTTCAGCTTGGGTGATGAGAATCAGAACTTACTCAACAGATGTATTTAGACAAAATGGGTTTAATTCATGGAATATTTTATGCATCAGTGAATAAGCATTGTACCAGGAAGAGCCATGTCTCTTTTTTTTATCCTTTCAGAGGCCTTTTTGTTCGGCGTTGGATAATGCACTTGTAGCCAAAAGGATAGTCCATTGTTCATCGTTGGAGTGAACACATGTTTATGCAGTTGGTTTATTGAATATTGGAAATGAGAAAGTATTTCTGGACATAGAGAAAGAATTGAGAATTTTGTAAATGTGTTATGAGGATGAATAAAAAAGAGCAAAGGATAAAGAATAATAAAAAAGAAAGAACCTATCTACAGTAGTACTTATCATAAATCACCAAATCATAGGGGAGTACTATAGAGGAAACCCTATGAGAGTTTAGGGTCAGAGCTTGTATCCCATCGAGTTTAAATCACTTAGTAATTCACAAGGCGAAGCCGCATGAATTACGTAGCAATTCAAACGAGATGGGATCAAGCTCTGACACTAGACTTGAATGAGTTTCTGAATTTATCTCACACTTTCCATTGACTAATGGACTAACATTTGTGACATGATCCCCCATTGGATATTTTTCCTAAATTTCTCATGGGCATTGGATACGGGTTCCCAATGTTAAGTCTATGGAGAAAAAATAACAGTGGTGAAATAAAGCTGTAGAACAGATAATTTAGTTTTGAAAATTGGTAAAAGTTTGAAAAAATATTAAAACGGTCAAAACTATCAAGGACCTTTAAATTTTCCAACATAGAGACCCATTGAGCATGTTGTCCGACACCCCGATTTCTAGAGGACGATACTAATGAAATACACAGGGAGAAATTAATTCCCCTTTATTGTAAGGTATTTACCAACATCCCGACTGTGATACCTGAAGGTTTCAACACAATTTGATCATCCATGGTATTAAAACATTGTGGTTCTGTGATGATTTTTTAAAAAAATGAGCTAGTTGGACAACACGCCTGTTAAAAGATGTATAGAAGAAATATTAATCATGGTAGAATAACAAATATCCCTGTATATGTAAGGTTTCCCTACCACTTATAAATGCCTTACCCCCCCCCCCCCCAGCAGTAAATAATGAATGCTCCCTTAATAGCTCCGATATGGCACACTTTCATATTCCAACACCACGGCACCCTAATTTTGTTGGCAATCAATAAACCATCTGAAATCCATTTAATTTTACCATGTTACAGTACAATCTGCATAATCCCATTAAAAAGTCGTTGTTTACTACCCTATTATCGCCCATAACGGTTGGGTAGATAATAAGGGTTTTGTAATTCGCAGTTGAATATTCGTTTATAAAAAAAATTTATGTATTTTTTATAATCGGATAAAACCCCCATATATTTATGTTATAGATCTTTTGACTTGTGTGTTAAGTTAAATTCCTAAGTTCATCATTCATTTACAGTTATTTGCATTTGAAACATGTAACGTCATTTCGCTCTTATTAAACGCTTAGGACTATAGTAATTGAAGTACAATAATATTACTGTGTTTGGTCATATCATCCTGTAAGAAAGGTACGCTATGATTGTATTGGTGACCGACATACAAATGAGCAACTACTCTAAGCAATAAGAGTATTGTGGTCACGTTTTTCGGATTTACATGATATAATTCAAGTGGAGAACAATGTACCTTCAACCTACACCTACATGTGACGACTGGTTTCAGATACAGGCGGAAGTATACACCGAGGAGTGGACGCATAGTAATATCCGAACACATGCGATGATATTGCTTTGGGTCAACTCTGAAGTATACAATCGTTTTCATCAATCGATATTGTATTTATTATTCACTTTTATCCAACTGGCGGCAGGCCAATTTGAGTTCACTTAAGTTATGTACTATTTTTTCAGACGCAATATTTTTCTGAATGCGCAGTTTTTGTAGCCCGGACCATACAACATATCTATAAGCACCAGGTATGCCCATACTAGTTAGCTACGGACACTTCAAATGTATGCTCTGATGGTATGCTCCGAGGAGTTAATGCGTAGTAATATCCGAGCACATGTGAAGATACTGCGCAGAGGCAACTCCTTTTTTTTTTTTTTTTTTATCTAAAACGAGTCTACATTGTATTTATCATTTACCTGTTCTTGCCAAGTGGGGCACCCCTCTCATAAAAATATCTCACACTCTCTAAGTGGTATTTTGTACACGGTTCTCACTACGCTCTATGGGAGAATAATTCTTAACGGACTAGGCTTAGAGCCTTGAGAATCCACTGGCCTGCCTTCTGTGGTAAACATGTACATTGTACATCAATGGAACCCAAAGATTTCAATGATGCCACCTAGCGGGAATACTGTGTACTTGGCGCCCCAGTGGCTCTATTTGGACTGGAATACAGAATTCCTCTTAGAGAGTGTGAGATCTTATGAGATGCACCGGGTAACCATATTAGTTCAGTTTAGGTGCGCACTATTTTTTCATGCACACTATTTCTTTCGTATGCGCCCCCCGAAGCATGTATACAACATATTCGTATGCTCCGGGTATGAAGATACACGATCCCCGTGTGTTTTCTATGGACACTTTCTATTCTATGGATAATAAAAGACGGGAAGCTACACCACCACACAGTATAACAGGTCACGTGGTTAGACAGGACTAATTTCTGATCGCGTCGACCTAATTCTCTTCCTGATGAAAGCAACCTTTCTTGATTAAACAAATGCTTGGAGAACGATCCCCATGCCAACGCTTCTTTAATCAGCATCCCCAATTCCCTGCAAGCCCCTCCGCCACTAATTAATGAAAATATTATATCTAATTCAATAGAATATACCTAATTAATTAGACCCAACAATTGCCTCCCTTTTTCCAGCGGATGAAAATATGATCTAATTACACACATGAAAGTTCATTCAATTATGCATTCAATTAGACATAGCCGTGTGTAGGTGCTCATTACTGGTGGTGGCGTCGGATCGAGCTGCTCTCTCTGCTCGCTGCCTGTATTACATTACAACTGATTACATGTTCCAGTCGGAGTTCTCCTCAATTAACCCTTTCCCTGCAGCACCCAGTTTCCCTACTTACCATTACACAGCAGGCATTGCCTGCATAAACGACCCTGCTACAGCAGGCACCTTTTTTTGGAAAATAGCAAATTTTTTTTATAATTTTTTTTTTTTTATTGCAAGTAATTCGCCTCAGGCGGGCGGTCTTCCATTAATGCATCATACAGTCTGGACAGTGTACAGTATACAGTACTAGCTAATCTGGTTGTAAGAATTACATGTAAATAGTGTGTCATGTGATTTGAGTAATTTACCTTGGTAGCTGATGATATTTTGTTTGACTAAATCAAAGGTCAATATGGCGTTTTTACAATGTCAAAATTTCTTTCAATTCAAACAATTATTTTTTCATTTATTGAATTTTGTATACAAGTATCAATGATGTCTCTATGATGCCTGGAGGCATCATGCTGCGGTAGCCAGGGGAATGCCTGGAGGCATCATGCTGCAGTAGCCAGGGGAATGCCTGGAGGCATCATGCTGCAGTTAAAGGGTTAACCACGCACAACTGAACTCCCGCGCCCGCAGTTTATATGAAGGATGAAGAGTGGGCTTAATATATCACTGAAGGGGTCTTACAAAACTAAAGAAAAATCTTACAAAACATGTGAAATAACCCTAACCCTGAACATAGCCCTATCCTGGCCTCAAATTCCCCTGACCCTATTCCTAACCTTAACCCTTTCCTTTTCCCTATCCCTAACCCAGCCCTAACCCTATCCCATACCGCAACCCTAACACTAATCTTAACCCTATCCCTAATCCTATCCTTAACCTTATCCTTAACGCGGCCGCGAGGGGGCCGAGATGACACCGCGAAACGGGGGCCGAGGTGCCAAAGGGGCCGAGACATCCGCATACCATATGTATGCTGCTTTAAGTACAGGCTTTCCCCTTTGTTTTACTGCAATTTCTTGGAGTATCAGAAGAGTTAAATTAGTCCGAGAAACTTTGACTGCCTAGCGGACAGTCAAAGAGCACAACCGCTTATTCCCATAATACGTACAGAATATCACATTGTATAATCATATATACGTATTGCAAAATACTCATATACATGTACCATTATCAATATGTATTCTATTACTACATATCACCATATGTATTACCTTATCCGGTATCACATCTGCCTTATGTATACCTTATATCATATTAACAAATATGTACTTCATATCATATTTACCAATAGGTTATCATACAATATAACATATCTACATATGTACATGTATATTATTATCAATAAGATATTATATCATATTTAATATCTTATCTCTTATGGACTTCATAAAATTCAAATAAATTCTATTCGCCCATATCTGTCTCCTACTTTTGTGTTGCGGGTAAGGGGTAATGCGTACAGAATATCACATCCTTGGTTTTATATAGAGACATAGTTAGTGTGACTGAATGGAATCTGTTCAGAGATATTTTGATCAGAAATACTCCCCGAGTTCGAAGAACGAGGTGAGTATTTCTGAGCAAAATATCGAGAAACATTTTTGTTTGCATTTTCTATTTGCTGATATATGAAACTTATATTATCCTGAGATATTTGCAAAAATCAATTGAATTTAGAAATCACCCAACAACCAACATTTGTCTTTAAATCCATAAACTATATACATGTACATGCATACTTGTCGGTTGTTCAATATGAAACACAGCCATGGATGAATTTCAAATCCATCTTCAAATTTACATGATTCACTGCAGATTGAAGAATGTAGCATTCAAAATGGTGTGATATTTCTTTGGCAAGGTACTCAAATTTTGAACTACTAAGTCTGATAAGGTACCTATTGCCTCCTATTGCACATGCAGTGACCATGTTCTTCTGGTCAAAATAGCCTCGTCTCTTGTCCTCAAGCAAACTCCTTGTTTATTTGTCCAGAAAAGCTCTACTTTCATTTCAAAGAGATTCCATTACACTAAAAATTAATTGTAGTTGTTTGTTTCCCCACCCAGCCCCAGCCTGCAAGTCGGCGTTTCCGGGTGTCGCACCGCGCCCGGTTCCCGCCATTTTCTAGAGGGTGTTTCTTTGTCGTCTGCTCGACGTTTCGCCGACGTCTGCCTTTGTTCTGCGAGATGTAGGGACGCTCTAAAAGCGGTAGCACGTGATCTGGCGCCCGTTTGGCGGGCGCGCTTGGCGGGAATCGCCATGACGACGGCGGGAGGCGCGGGAAACGTCGCGCGGAGACGAGAACTGACCTCGAGAATCGGCGAGACGCGGGTCCCGGGCGCTAATTAGGCGGACTTTGATTGCGGATTTCTGGCACAGGTTGGGTAAGGGGTTGACGCAATATGGAGCTCTTTTATTGGCAGGTCACCCGATTTCAATCATATATATATATATATATATATATATATATATATATATATATATATATATATATATATATATATATTTCAATATATATATATATATATATATATATATATATATATATATATATATATATATAAATATGTGTACACATAAATATATTTTATTTTCGAAACTGGGGATATGAGAACCCGCTTATCAAATAAAAGGAGAATAAAGATCAAAAGACCGACAACCGAAAAATATAGGAAGTCACCGCTACTCATTGGTGAAAAAATTTGGAATAAATTATCGTTGGCAACACAAGATTTACCTAATGGAAGTACTTTTAAAGCAAGGATAAAGGAAGAATTAGTCAAGATTAATTTAGAGGAATATATGTAATTACGAAGACCATAAGATCTTAATGTGACAGCAGTTTAGGATAAAGATTGTTTGGAGAAATACAACGAGTAATACACTGTCTTGTACTTATGTGTTGTCCTGTATGTGCATGTGTTTGCTGAGATTCTGTCTCTTTGTTTTTTGTAATCGTCTAAGACTATTATATGGAAGAACGCTAACAAGCGAATATGATATGTCATCGTACTGTATTCCTATGTGAATGAATTAAAAAATAATTTTAAAAAATACTGTAGAACCTCGCGTAAGCGGTCACCTTACGCTCGATGCCAAAGTGTGCCCTAAAGCGGGGTGTGTGGGACAGGTGAAAGGTGTTGGTGTTCCACTGGGCCGTGGTGGAGCCACCCGTACGATGTAGTACGTAGTATACCTAGAGGTGGCGCTAGTCTACATTTATAGTCAAATACCCTTTTGGCTGTATTTGATCCATAAACAGTAGAACCCCGCGTAAGCGGACACCATACATTCGATGCCAAAGTGTCTGTGAAAGCGGGGTGTGTGATAGAGCGGGGTTTGAATAAACATCTAATAGAGGGATCTGTTCCGAGCAAAGGTGTCTGTTAACGCGAGGTGGCCGCTTGCGTGGGGTGTCCGTTAGGCTGGGTACTACTGTATATGGGCGAGACAAGACAGCCCCCGGAAGTTATCAAGGTAAATCCGGCACTCCATATGATGAAAGTGATGCAAGATTGGCATCACTTTCACATCGATAACCGATCAAAACTGTGATCAGAAATATATATAATTGGTAAGACCGTCTATCATGAGTTCCCATATAAACGCGACACAGTCAGCCAGTCAAAAACAAGTACAGTAGAACCCCGCCTAACGGACCGAGTAAGCGGTCACCCTGCGTTAACGGACACCTTTGCTCGGAACGGTTCCCTCTATTAGATGTTTATTTTAACCTCGCATAAGCAGGCACCTTGCGTAAGCAGACACTTTGGCCCAGAGCGAAGGGTTCCGCCTATGCGGGGTTCTACTGTATATTACATATGCATATATATCCTTGTACCTTGAGCTTTTTTCTGTCCAATTGCACTATTGTCATCCAAAATTTTATAATTGCTACAGTACTGTGGATGAGCAAGTTGACCAAATGCAGCAAATGGAATTCCAAAATGTAACGTTATTACAAGGGGTCAATAATATCCTGGGCTGGGGCTCGTCAAGAGCATGTTGCTATACTGCTAATCCTAGATACTTCTAGTCTGTTTGTTGTCTTCTCTAATGGCACAGAGTGTTATTGTTGACTTAAAATGTCTTTGAGTGAGGGAAATCAGTGACAACACTTCAACCTAAATTTTGCATGTCACAGCACACAACTCTGCCACAGGGATCTTGCCACGTATACTGTCCTTGTGGTAACAAGTATAGTATAAATACACAATAATCGATGGCTTTATGGATAGGCGGCCGTAAACCACGAGAGGTTGACGCGTAGTAATACACGAGCTTACGACGTCAACCTCTCGTGGTTTACAGAGCCGCCTATCCACATAATCGTCGTTTGTTGTATTTATTATCCATTATTTCGAATAAATTAAACCAAGTAATTGGCATATTAAAGGGTATAGCAATAGGGACTATTTCTTTGGTCTATAACACAAAGGGACTATTTTCCCCGTATACCATGGATTTGAGGCCGTATACCATAGGCTTGAATCCGTATACCACAGTTATGGTATCTGTCAGGTTTTATACAATGGGTGGTGGTTTACTGAGTCCCCATACATTTTCAATGGGGACAGAAGACAGAAGACAGAAGAAAGGATGAAGGTCATAGGGATGGAGTGAATAGATAAGCAAAGAAAACCAGACATTAAATCGAATTAATTCATTTCATTCAATCGGGTTTTATTTTTGGAGAAAATGAATGTTCATATTACTTGTTTTTAAGTATATAAAACAAAAAGAGGTGCATGGCCTAAAACTTTCAAAGAAACCTTTATAAAATTATCATAATATTGATCTATAAATACAAAGAAACACGAACAAACCACAGAAAACTAGCACGTTGACCTCCCATTTCTAAGTTAGATATTTTCCACAACACTTGGAGATCATCATATCTAATTTTCAGGAAAATGATATGCGTCATAATTTTCAAACCAAATTTTCCGATATGCTTTAAACGATATTCTATAACTAAGAAACCTATTCTATGAATATGAAACTTTTATTATATGAATATGAAATCTATATTCTATGAATATGAAACCTATTCTAAATAAGAAAGGTAGCAGTCAAGGAATTCTCATGCCGACCAACAGGAAGATAGTCCCTTCATGTATACATTCTTTTATTACTAGAGATTCTATACCTTCCTAGTGCTGCCACCTAGTGAATTCCACCACGCGACCCGTGAGGCGCATGTCACATACGTTCTCACCCCTGGCGGTGGCGGACGAGGGAGTGTGAGTGGGGTGGGGCTGGAGGGGGCAAAACTCACTGAACGGGCAAAGGTGGTGGGGTGGAGGTGTAGGATCGAGGTGATGGCTATTGGGGAATGGGAATGGATCTCTATGAATAGCCAGAGGGTGGTAATTGATGCCAGCTGCCCGTCACCCTCACCCCCGTCTACAAGGGCGCACCAAGCGGAAGGAAATGCCACTTCTGGCTCAATGAATTCTCACACTTGCATGCAACCCTGATCGTCTCCACTGCAACCTCCTGCCCCTGTCCCCTGCCCCCACCCTGCCCTCCGCTGTCTCCTCTCTCTCTCTCTCGCTCTCTCTCTCTCTCTCTCTCTCTCTCTCTCTCTCTCTCTCTCTCTCTCTCTCAAGGACATGGCATTTATTTGGATCGGGATTCAAATATTGTCCCATAAAATATCGTATATATTCACTTCTGCTGCATATCTAAAGAGTTTAGGTAAGCGTTTGTTTGTGCATTACATTTGAAAGATATACAATTATTCAAATTGAAAGATCTAAGTATTGCATCATATCAACCAAGTTTTTTTATCTCTATTTTCCACCTACCATGAGGCTGCTTTGACTTATGGCAGATATCACAAAATAGGTTTTTCTGCTATTTTTTAATTTTGATAGCAAAACAGTTTCTTGTGACTTTTCCTATGAGTAAGGCAAAATCTAAGGTGTCAACATGATTGTACAATAATTCTCTATTTAACTAAACTGGGTTTCGATTTTGCTTCCACATGGAATTCGATAGATGTGAGTTGCTCACATGGACATTGTTTGTTTCAACTTTAAGGTAACTGGTAGTTCATGACCGAAAGCTGTTTAAGTTATCTATAAAAAGAACTGAAATGTCATGTAAGCTCAGATACTCTCAAAATCATGTCGTTTCATTGATGTACTACCCAGTATGAGTAAAATATTTAGAAAAAATAGCTTTCGGTATCGTCTCTTCACCTCCTCAACTTTGTGTCGGTTACCCCTTCACCCCCTGCCTTCTACTCCATCACATTTTCCCATAGATCGATCTCTGTTATTCTTAACAACAACTATTATTTCTATTACTACTGATCTGTTTTCATACCCCTGGATGTCCCAATTTACTAGGTCGTGCCAATATATATACCAGGAGAAAATGGTATGTTTGATACTTTATTTTTCATGATTTCACATATTGGTTCATTTGTTTATACATGTTTCTTTACATTACTTTCATCTTCATGAAATTTATTCCAATGAAGGATGGCAGCCTGTCAGCGTGGGTATTCCCATTGCTGGTCCTCCTCAGGTAGTCACTCCTGAATCCGTTTTTAAACAAGCATGCTTTATATATCTGTCACTGCACGTTAAACAGAATATATAAGCTTTCTGATAGTTACAATAAGCCTTATCATACTGATGAATGAGCGTGGAATCATAAATCAATAATGATCAAAAGTTTCGGGTTATATTCAGTCTACGGGTCATTTTCTGTAACTCACTTGCATTTTACAGCGAATCCTATAATCACCATAATGGCAGAGGAAGAGGTATGAAAAGTTAACATATGGCCGAGTCTCTAACTTCACGTCAACAGGCCAATGAGTCTCCTGCCAAGCATGGCACAGTGGCAGCCAAATCCAAACCTAGCTCTGCCATTTTCAACATGGCGGTCAAGGGTAAGTTCACACCCAATTACAGAAGCCAAATCAGCTACTGTGCCTGCCAACAATGGGTTCGGGCCATTTCCAGATGGGTAAGGCTCAGAATCGGTCGTGTCAGTGTCAAGCCTAGAGTGCGGGTGAGTTCGGATTGAAAAGAGGGTAACTGTGGGACGTGGCAGCACTCTCCCAGCAGAGATCCTGCGCTCTACTTCCTGCGGTCGCTTGTATCTCTGCCCCAATCTGCCTGTTTGGGCCCGAATCTCGCCCATACGCCAGTTTTTGAAATATCTTAAATTCTGAGGGCTTTTGGGGGTATTTTGTGTTCTACTTGTAAATAGAGATGGACACATTTAAATGGTAAATAAAATTCTCTCGTTTCTGTTATTATTTATTTCAAACCAGACACAGTCTCTGGGATTACTTTCTACGGTGAAAAGCACCTCATGTCTCGCAGGGCTTTGTTTTGTCAACAATGCCCATGTGCTCCTCTGAAGGGGTAGTCTTATCAACTGTGGATTCCCATTATAAAATGGTTCAAGTCTGAAAAAGAAACAGCTGGATTGTCTGTTTAACTCTTTTAACGATTCCTATACTTCCACAATCATGATATGTGAGTTGTTTGACTTGTAGGAGTTTTGACAGTTGCCTTGTTTTGAATCTGAAATGTTCGCTGGTCTCCCCAATCTTTAGTGGATACCCAGGGAACAGGCTTTGGGTTGGGGCAGAGATTAAACCAGCGTTAGCGTTGCGAAAGATCTGGGAGGAGAGTGATGTGGCAGGGGTGATGCAAGCTTCTTTTTGCACCCCTTCGTTTCCTGAATAACACCCCGAATGACTTCTGCTGGGACGCACGCATGCGTACTGGAGCGCACGTCCTCTCTCGAGCAGGGCCTTCTAAACTCGACTACGCATGCGCACGCACGTGACGTCACCATTGACTGCGCAGACTCACTGCGCATGCTCCAACGGGCTTGAAAGTGAGTGTTTGGGGAGAGGGGGAGGGGCGATTTTTTGTCAGTAAGGAAGGGGGCAGCCAAAACGTCAGTGAATGATCAGAGTGAGATAGTATTAGGAGTCAGTCAGTCAGCGAGCAACAAAGGGAAAGAATAGCACTTTTGACCCCAGGTCTAACGCCTCCATGCCCTTATAGGCCTGTTTCCATTGGCCGAGGAAAAGGGTGTAGATCTTTTGAGTTACCCAGAAAGTCTGTCGGTGTTGCCTCTGACTGGGCGTCTCAGTCACCAGGATTTCACTCAGTGGTCGGTGGTGCAACATTGTATAATCTAAGCAGAAAAAGTTGTGGGTCATGTCCTGAGCTGTGTCGTTTCCATTGACCGATATTGGGTCAGCAGTGGCCAAAGTCTGTTGGTGGCTCCTGACTTTAGATCGGTGACCTACTACGATAAAAATTTAGACCTACCGATATGGCATCGATACAAAAATCAAATATCGTAGACATATCTGGAAAACTGCAAAATCGTAGACATATGTCCAGACATGCCAATTCACCACTCATTGTAAGGGTTAGACCAAAATATTTCATCGGTGATTAATCGCAGAGACATGATCAACTTCCCCGATATTCTGACGCGATTTTGATTTTGTATCGGGAGGTGCATCGTAGATCATATCGGAGCCATATCATTGTAGGTGAACGCCGACTTTAACCTCGCCGAAAAGAAAGGCAAACTCCACCCACGTGATTTAGCGCCATCTATAAGAAACGATCCGGGATCTGGGAGCACTAGCCTCGTTTTGGGAACGAGGTTCGTAATGGTGGGATTATGGAAATTGAAAATTGACGTCGAAATTCACTAAATTGGACTTACACACGCACACTCCTTGTGTATCTTGTGCGACCTCACATATGAAAAATGTTCAACTAATGTAGAACCACATACAGGGATTGACTATAGAAGCGGCAATGTAACAGTAAACCCCTCCAGTATAATTAGATCTATCATTAACACTTACATTAAAACAATTGTCGCTCATTATCTTGACTGTAAACGAAAAATATCCCGTGCACGATGACTTTGCTGTCAATAAATACTTTAATAAAAATAAGTCTCCTCGATCCCCAAACCAACCACATGTTAAACACTAAAACAGGCTCGGATTGTAGTACTAAAATTATAATTAACATCAATTTATTTAGCCTCGTATGATAAAACCAGTAAAGAGCTCTTTGTGTAGGGTGAGTTTCGTGGCCAGATACTAGGAGCAAATGATATGATCATCATTGATAATTAAGCGTGGAATTATAAATAAATAACAATTAAAAGGTTTTGGTTATATTCAGTCTATAGGTCCTTTTATGTAACACACTTGCACCAAGTCGACTTACCAGGTTTGCCTGTCTAGGATGTCTGTCTAGGATTCAAATATATTAAGCTGCACGAAAAAAAAAAAATTCTACGAAATTTTTTTACAATCAAATATATTAAGCACCAGAAGCTCAATTAGTTATTTCAGTCTCTACTGGTTGGTCATGGTCAGCTGGACATGCTTCTGAAACACTCAGACACTGGCCCTCTGCTCCTTTCCGAATGTCACAGTGTTAGCACGCAGATGGTGAACGGTTATTTTTGTTTCCAGCAAACCCAAAGTCATTGTAACCACACTAATATTTTGGCAACGTATATGAACGTGTGGTCCACATTGTCATTTTTAGAGGGTGTTTGCATGTGTTAGATAGATCGCCTAGAGGTTAGAATGGTCACATATAGACTTCCAGCATACTGTAGTGAAACTATCACTTCACTATCTGCAAGCTATTCACTGTGATATTCAAAATAAAGCAGGGTGCCAGTGTCTCAGGGTCTTAGAGGTATGCCTAGCTGACTATGACCAATCACTCAAGAGCAAAATATCTAAAGACCCATTGCTGTTTGGATCCTAGACTCGGGTAGGTGTAGAAATGGCAAGTTGATTGGGTTCAAATGGATTAAAGAAAACTGTCCATAGACTGATTGTAACCAAAACCTTATAATTTTTATTCAATTACAATAACATGCTCATTCATCAATGATGAACATACTATTTTCTCCTAGTGTTATAACCCACATTTTCATTTTTTATAGCTCAACGCTTCCTCAACAATTATGAGTTCTCCATTTATTTCTAGTACTAAAAGACACTGTTGTCGAAACATCGGACATGCTATGTGATTGTAATTTAGAAAGCCACCCTATAAGAAGATTCACTGAAAATTGATCGCACTCCAGCAGCACTGCTTTTATCACCTCCCCCTCACACTCACTCTAATCAGCTAGCGCTGGTAACGGGAATACAGCGACCATTTCTGAAATTGGATTCGCTTGAGATCGTCCAAAAGCAGACGACAATTTTTAACAGAGATTTTGGCGGCAAGTTTATCTCAGCAACCACCTTGCTCCAGGCACATGATCACCTTTTGTCATTACTTGATTCCGGGCACTAATGTCTGCATAATTAAACACTTAATTGCCATGTTTCAATTACCTTCCCACAATGCACCGCCCATGGGGGGATGGGGAAGCAGTCCTTATTAGCATATCGCCGAGGCAGCTTCTGCCCGACCACAAAAGTAGTTTCCAACCAGACACACCACTATAAATATTGTCCATTGAGGCAATTTCTCGAATATTCCCCCTCATTTGCATTCTAGTTATGCTTGCATCTTTATTTCTGCATCCCCGGTCCCCCCCACGGTTAGTTATCATCAAAAAGTCGCATTAAAACTCTGTTATGTCATAATTGGCATTTTTCCTAGGAAAACTGTGGGGACAATGCGATGAGCTAAAAAGGGCAAGTCCAATTCATTTCAGGTTTGGTAATGAATGGGGGCAGAATCCATTCACGTGCAAAATGAACACTTCACGCCTTACAACGGAGGGCATGAATGCAGCATCAATTTTAATTACGTTCCCACTGATGGTTCTCGCACTATGCTACTCCCAGTGTATCATAATGGGGCGTTTTTGTAACTTTCATGACGACCAATTTGAATAGCTTCTGGATGTTTTATAAACCACATTTGGATATAGATGATCCATGTGGAAAAATCATCAAATGTGGTTTAGAACGTCTTGGATTCTATCATTTATTACTTGTGAAATTAGGACAGGTTATAACTTCTGATACTATCAAGCATTCTATACTCTGCATATATCTTTACTATGCATGGACAAAAATCTATGGTTTTGAGGAGAGGCGGCCGTAAACCACGAGTGGTTGATGCGTTGTAATAAGCAAACGTCAGCGAGTGTATCACGACGTCAACCTCGAGTAGTTTACAGATCCGCCTGTCTACAAAACGACCGTTTGCTGTATTCGTCATCCACCTTCTTGAATAGGTTAATCTCAGGAATTACTTTATCAAAGTGAATTTCAAACGAAACGATAGTTTTGTTTAATTTGGTGTGGATTACGCACCAAGGCCACCACGCACCGACTTGGTCAATAATAGACGGAGTCAAAATGCTTTGATTCTGTCGGTGATCATCAAGATCTTACAAGGACAATATAATTGGTATGGACCTGTTAAATGTAGGAACAAGAAGGTATGTATATTGCACTCTCACTGACTATTTGATACCGACAAGCGGTCTATGGCACCACCGACAGGCTTTTAAGAGAGCACAAATAATTGGTCCATTTTTCATGGGCCAATTGAGAATGGCTTATAGTGTAAACATTACAAATCAGTCTGGTGAGAAATTACACTGGTCGCCAGAGCTACCCAGAATTAGCTCTGGTTGGGTTAAATCTGTAACACGTTGATCCACTACCTGTAAGTGTTTGTTACTCTCCCAGCAGATGTTTCATGAGACCTGGACTACACCTTAGAGAGTGAGCTTCATCTCACTCCTGAAGCCATTTTGACATTTTTTTATTTCCTTTTGTGTGTATTTTGAATAAAATAACCATAATAGACTTTATTATCAATATAGTGAGCTGTGAATATTTCTTGAGAAGCATTTCTGCTATAAGAACCCACAAATAGAAAAAAATGGTCTGAGAGTGAGAATTCATGGACACGGCCTGGGTTGAATCATAGTAACGTCTTAGTTGGAACAAAGTGGAGACAGACATGGTGGCTAATCTAGTGAGAAATGTGCCACTAGCATCCCATGACGACATTCACACGTGCCTAGACATTCTCAAGTCTTTGATTATGAACATTCATTAAATGATTAAACACAATCAGAATTAAGTTCATTATAGTAGGTATCCTTCTCTGACTGGCCCATGAATCAAAGACTTGTCCACTATGAAGAAAATCTCCTGTTTATGGCCCCAAGCTGCCCGCTGTAACCCTACACCTCCTCCTACCCCTCCCCCCTCCACTCCTTCAGTTCCCCGGTCGCCTGTGTTGTCATAACAATAAATTTCACCTGCTCCTGACTGTGACCCAATTGAGATCAAAGTGAGAGAGTATTAATCTCCCAGTAGATATCCTGACCAGTAGCAAGGATATCTGTATGGAGAGTGTTGGGAATACTGGAGCTAAACAGCGCCAGAAATCCAACACCATTACTGATTGTAGCAGTTGCTGTATCCCAGCGAGGAGGGTAGCCATCGGATGCAGGGACTCTATCCCAGCCAGGAGGGTAGCCATAGGATGCAGGGACTCTATCCCAGCAAGGAGGGTAGCCATAGGATGCAGGGACTCTATCCAAGCGAGGAGGGTAGCCATAGGATGCAGGGACTCTATCCCAGCGAGGAGGGTACGTATAGGATGCAGGGACCTTATCCTCGCGAGTAGGGACTCTAGCCATAGGATGCAGGGATTCTACCCATCTGATGCAGGGACTCTATCCCAGCGAGGGGGGTAGCCATAGGATGTAGGGACTCTATCCAAGCGAGGAGGGTAGCCATAGGATGCAGGGACTCCAGCCATAGGATGCAGGGACTCTATCCCAGCCAGGGGGGTAGCCATAGGATGCAGGGACTCTACCCATAGGATGCAGGGACTCTATCCCAGCGAGGGGGGTAGCCATAGGATGCAGGGACTCTATCCCAGCAAGGAGGGTAGCTGTAGGATGCAGGGACTCTATCCCAGCGAGGAGGGTAGCCATAGGATGCAGGGACTCTATCCCAGCGAGGAGGGTAGCCATAAGATGCAGGGACTCTATCCCAGCGAGGAGGGTAGCTGTAGGATGCAGGGACTCTATCCCAGCGAGGAGGGTAGCCATAGGTTGCAGGGACTCTATCCCAGTGAGGAGGGTGGCCATAGGATGCAGGGACTCTATCCCAGCGAGGAGGGTAGCCATAGGATGCAGGGACTCTATCCCAGCGAGGAGGGTAGCCATAGGTTGCAGGGACTCTATCCCAGTGAGGAGGGTAGCCATAGGTTGCAGGGACTCTATCCCAGTGAGGAGGGTAGCTGTAGGATGCAGGGACTCTATCCCAGCGAGGAGGGTAGCCATAGGTTGCAGGGACTCTATACCAGCAAGGAGGGTAGCCATAGGATGCAGGGACTCTATCCCAGTGAGGAGGGTAGCCATAGGATGCAGGGACTCTATCCCAGTGCGGTAGGTAGCCATAAGATGCAGGGACTCTACCCATAGGATGCAGGGACTCTATCCCAGCGAGGGGGGTAGCCATAGGATGTAGGGACTCTATCCAAGCGAGGAGGGTAGCCATAGGATACAGGGACTCTATCCCAGCGAGGAGGATAGCCATTGGATGCAGGGACTCTATCCAAGCAAGGAGGGTAAACATAGGATGCAGGGACTCTATCCCAGCGAGAAGGGTAGCCATTGGATGCAGGGATTCTATCCAAGCGAGGAGGGTAGCCATAGGATACAGGGACTCTATCCCAGCGAGGAGGATAGCCATTGGATGCAGGGACTCTATCCAAGCAAGGAGGGTAAACATAGGATGCAGGGACTCTATCCCAGCGAGGGGGGTAGCCATAGGATGTAGGGACTCTATCCAAGTGAGGAGGGTAGCCATAGGATGCAGGGACTCCAGCCATAGGATGCAGGGACTCTAGCCAGTCTAGTGCCCGCCCTGAAGGGGGCGCCACTCCTTTCAGGGCGGATTAGTCGCATGGAGCGCCCCCTTGTGCCACTCCGATATGTTCGAATTTTAACACCAGGCTAAACCAGCCGCCTGCTGCCTCTAAACAATAGCCATTGAAGCGCACATCACCGCAACATCTGGGCGCAATACATTACAATTAATTCTCTTCGGGGAGTTACCAAGGCAACTGGGCCGTTTGAATTGTGCTTGATTTAGATCAAATAATATTTCCATTTACCTTTTTCTCCCACAAAGGCTTGCTTCATTTGATTACAACCTGGAGTCTGGCTCTTGATGCTGATTCTGGTTCTTGTAAGAGTCCATGAAGAAAGCTGGATTAAGATGAAATAGCGTGCTAATATTGTAAGCGTGTTTAAATAGATTGCGGTATTATTCAATCAATGCACACATTCACTGCAGGCGGCTGAGGAAAGTGAATCGAGCATTAGTGCTTGAAAACTCAGAGTTAAGACTTTAGAAAAGAAAACACTACACAAATAGGAAAACAACCACAAACAAACAAACAAAAACAAAAAGAAATCTCAGAGAAAATCAAAACTGGTAAAGGCACACGAACGGACAACATTTCCTTTCTCTGAAGTCTCAAATTTGTAATTTGGAAAAAAAACCTTTCTGATTGATTGGAGGAGCTGGTAACGCAAGCTCTAAGTTGTCAAAACACGGCGAGGGATTTGCTGATTTCCCCCGCTTCTGATTCTCTCCACGGCGCGCAAAATTGGCAGGTATTTAAATGGGGCTTCATACAACACCTGGCCCAGGATTGTCTTCCCAGATACGCTTTCACTTGCCTCCTGCAGACTTTACTTGTTTGCGTCGGATGCGTTTCACTTTGAAGATCATTTGAGCAATTGCAGTCAGAGGGTCGCAGTGAAATTACCCTCTTTAATATGGTTCGGGATTGTGAGCATGACTCTCCTAATAAAGTTTTCTTCTGTTGAGTGTCAAGTTTTGAGGGATAATTATTCTCCCTTTGTGCGGAAGATGTTGATGAATAAGCCAAATGGGTTTGCTTTATTTGGAAATGAGTTTCGTATTGTTAATGAATCACTCAGGAGGCTTTGCTGGACATTTGTCTGAGATAGAAAACTCAAATCTTCAAATCTCTCCTTCAAGTGTCATACTACAAACTTTGAAATCGAAACAAAGATTATGCTATAAAAAAAACCCTGTATACCTTAAATCAACCTAATGAGTGAATGTAAGCCAAGCTATCATATGAGATTTGTAAAAGACAGTTATACTAGTATCACAGGACTGGTAAGGAAACTGGCTGATTACTCATGTATGGACTCACAAAGGACTCACATATCTAATTGCTAGCTTATCCCATGGTGTATATATATATATATATATATATATATATATATATATATATATATATATATAATATATATATATGTCTATATATTTCAATATATAAATATATATTAAGGCTGCCGCAAGTCTACTGTGTAGCTCTCCGCAGCATATCTATTCGTGACGTATCTAGTTGTGTATCTATCTCGTCACGTTTCTAGGTTAGTCGCTTGACTACCGCTTGACTACCGCATCTATTAGTCATCGCGTTACGTCACGTTCTTCTGTGTTTACCGTTATTCTGCTAGCTCCTGTGATACTAGAAGCACGTATTTTTAAACTCTGGATCAGTGGTCCGAGTTCTTTTGGTTATACGATAAATTTAACCACGATGGGAAGGAAGAGACAAGTTGCTCCTGCCACGACGGTAGATGAATTTGATAGTGCTAATTATCGGAGAATTTTAGCGGAATCTGAGGCTACGACCGGAGAGACTGACGGGGAGACTGAGGGAGACCGTTCTTCATCGAGACCCAACCTTCCGTTGATGTCGAAAATGGAGGGAAGGATGGATAGACTAGAGGCGTCACTCTTCACAGTGATAGGTTTGCTGGAAGAAAAGAACGAGAAGAATTCGCTCCAAAAAGATGATCAAGATATCGCTTCTGCAAAGAAAAACGCCAGCTTACAAGATGATGGGTCAGCAAATCCGCCTACAGAAAAGCCTACCGAGACGTGTAAGCCAGTGGTGTCGTCAGAGAAAAATGAGAAGACAAAAGAGGGTAAATATTTGTCAAAACATTTCCTGGGGGAGAGTGAAAAACTGTTGACAATTGAAAAATTGAATGTGATAAATTTAAAAATGCTCAAAAACTTGTTAACAAATGGTGAAAAAGCGATAGATTTTGTTGATCACTTGATATTGTTATCAGAAAAGGCCGAGTCTAAATTTTTCACAAATGAAGCCCTATTGAAATACGATAATTCGGTAAAAGAAAGGGCAGAAAAAGATGGTATCCATGCATTTAAAGGTATCGATCCATCCGATATCGTAAGATATTTGTCATATGAAGGAACGGTGGGTGCTGCTATGGCCAAAAACAAAAGTAATAAGAAAAATGATCAGATCGGTATTTGCAAAATATTTAATACCACCAAAAACGGTTGCAAGTTTAACCCTTGCAAATACAAACATACTTGCTATGATTGCAACTCAAAGTCACACGGGCAGTCTGAGTGTGATTCAACCAAAAAGTATAATAAGTGAAGGTGGGGTGCGGATATGGCAAGTCGAGTAGATAACCGGAACGAGTTTTGTGACAAAGTATCGTTTGTGGAATTTGATGATTCTAAAAATAAATCGTTCTCCGATACATTTGCTTTTGAATCTGTAGCACCATCTGTTGATGCGTTTGCGATTCATGATGAATCGCCGGTTGATAATCCTAATATCGTTTTTACGGGAGTTGATTCGAAATGCGATTTAGGTATTTGTTGTTGTACCCACAGGGTTGGGAAACATTTGTCACAAATAAAACCATGTCGACTAAGACGATATTTATTCGGCAGGGGTTGTACTTCAAACTTAACTAAACCAGAAAAAGATTTTCTTTGGGACGGTTTTAACAAAGGTTTTAAAATCGTAGATGACAATTGTGATACTTCCTATGATTGCGATAATTATAATTCCATTCTTGATGAAAAGTTCAAAAGTGAAATGTCAGATATTGTTAAAAATGAACTAAAGGAAGGAAAAATTTGTTACGCAAAAGAAAAACCCAATTGTATTCACTCTTTAGGGGCGGTTTTAAAATCGAACGGCAAGTTAAGGCCGATTACCGATTGTTCCATGCCAGAAAAATCTAGCATAAACAATTACATGGATTCAACTTTTTCGGAAATACGCTATAATAGCGTTTATAGCGCAGCAGATCATTTAAATCCAGGCGATTTTATATCGATCGTGGATTTAAAATCGGCTTATCGATCGATAAATGTTTTTTCAGAACATACATGTTACCAGGGTTTTAGATGGGATATTGGCTCTGGAGAGGCGATATTTAACGATAATCGTTTGTGCTTCGGCTTACGCTGTGCCCCATCGATTTTTACAAAAATCTCAGATTTTTTGGTTGATGCAGCTAGTCAAGAAGGGGTTAAAGGTATTGTTAATTACCTTGACGATTTTCTCATAAGTGGGAAGTCTTTTGCCGATTGTTTAACAAAGAGGGATATTTTTATCAATCTTTTGGAGAAATTTGGTTTTGTAATTTCAAGTGACAAACTTAAGGAACCATCTACAAATGCTGTTTTTCTAGGTATCACCATTGATACTGTTGATATGTGCCTTACATTACCTGATTCAAAAGTTGAAAAGTTGAAAATCGCTGTGGGTAATACCTTATCGAAAGGTAATGCAACGAAAAAAGAATTGGAAATTCTGGGTGGCATAATGTCGTTTTGCTCACAGGTAGTTCGGGGTGGACGCACCTTTTGTCGGCGATTTTTCGACTTAAGTGCGATATGTCCGAAAAAAGGTTCAATTATTCTTGATGAAGAAACCATAAAAGACTTGGAATGGTGGCAAAATTTTGCTGAGATTTTTAATGGTAAATCAATTATCCAGAGGGATTGTGATAACATTCCGATTGTTTCAGATGCATCGGGAAAAGGTTTTGGTGCATGGGCAGGTAAAGATTTCCTGTTAGGCTCCTGGGAGAACGACTTGTACTTGTATGGTTTAGAGGACCATATAGTTGCACCACCTATTGAAGATCTTGGCGATTTAAATATTAATGTTTTAGAACTTTGGCCGATTGTGATAGGTTTAAAACGTTGGGGCACTTCTTATATTAACAAGAAGGTGCATCTTATAACAGATAATATGCAGGTGCTTTACATGGTAAACACTGGTAGAAGTCACAACAAAATATGCATGTCGTGGTTGAGAGAGATCTTTTGGTATTGTTTTATTTTCAATATCCATATTCATGCCTCATATATCAAATCGGACGATAATTTTTTAGCCGATTATCTATCCAGAATAACCTATAATGGCTATAGGTCGAAATGTTACAAAGTCCTATTGGATAATAACATGTGTTGTTCTCTTAACCTCCAGGAACGAGTTTATTAGGACTTCAACAACAGCTGGAGATGTACCTGTCCTCTGGTGTATCTGCAAACACCATGAAATCCCGGGAAAATCAGCTAAGGAATTATAATCATTTCTGTAATCTTTATGATCTCATACCTTTTCCATGTACAGCAAATCAAGCTGGTTTATATGCTGTACACTTATCTTCAACGCTTTCCCCAATTTCAGTGAAAAATTATTTGTCTGGCCTTTGGTTTTTCCAAAGGCTTAAAGGTTACCAAGATTTTTCTTCAGATAACAGACTGAAGTTGATTATTAAAGGTATTTCTCGTACTATAGGTATCTCTCCTGATACGAAATATCCTTTTACTCAGACTGATCTTTTGAAGATTTTTTACAAACTTGATACCTCAAACTCAACTGATATGATATTTTGGTTAGGTATCATCGTAGGTTTTAGAGGCCTTTTACGGGTTTGTCATTTTACAAAATCTATTCATGCCCTAAAGGTAAAAGATTTTGTTTTTCACTCAGATCATTTGCAAATTATTGTTCGTTCATCTAAAACAGATCAATTGTCTGAGAAGCCGCATTCCATTTACTTGGGTATTCTCTCACACTCCCCTTTTTGTGTCCACACGTTGGCCAAAAGGGTAATCTGTGATAATCATTTTTCAGAGGATGATTATATTTTCTCTTTCAAGTCTGCCTCATCTCTGTTTGTCATGCCATACCAATATTTCAATCACAGACTGAAAATGTTGTCTTCCAGTCTAGGTATCCAGTCTGGGGTGAGCTCTCACTCTCTTCGCCACGGTGGGGCTACGTTTCTGCAGTCCATCGGTGTACCAACTAGCGCCATCATGTCCAGAGGGAATTGGAAATCTGGAGCAGTTTACACATATTTGCATGATACCTTTTATTCCCAGATCGAGGCAGACAAGGTTGTTTTGAATTCACTTGTGTGATTCGTGTTTGGCGGGTGTTTGGCCATATTTAATCTATTTTCCGCCAAACTCTCGTCTTGTGATTATTAACATTCTATTATATATTTCAGTAATCTCTTCTAAGCCGATTTAATATCATATGTCTATATATTTCAATATATAAATATATATTAAGGCTGCCGCAAGTCTACTGTGTAGCTCTCCGCAGCATATCTATTCGTGACGTATCTAGTTGTGTATCTATCTCGTCACGTTTCTAGGTTAGTCGCTTGACTACCGCTTGACTACCGCATCTATTAGTCATCGCGTTACGTCACGTTCTTCTGTGTTTACCGTTATTCTGCTAGCTCCTGTGATACTAGAAGCACGTATTTTTAAACTTACTTAATGTATTTCGGTGTTTTATAATCTTTAGATTACTGTAAATCTAGATGTTTAGGCAGGGCTAGGTCCCATTGTTATTTATTGAATAAAGCCATATTTATTCTATTTTCCGCCAAACTCTCGTCTTGTGATTATTAACATTCTATTATATATTTCAGTAATCTCTTCTAAGCCGATTTAATATCATATATATATATATATATATATATATATATGTTTATGGTATATTTTCCCTTTTACTTGGAGAAATTCATACATCACACCTTGTGGAGTGTGAATTGGTACTTTTTTCGTGTAAGAAAACATTGTATATACATGGTGCCTGAACGCAGCTCCATACGATTGACATGGCCATATTGGATTTTTGCTAATTTGACCTACTTCCACTACTTGGATTAATTTCGATTTTCATTCTGGTAATATGTAAGGTATTCTGAGATGAATGGCACTGGAATTAAATCTATTGCTTTTTGTGGCCGGTCAAACCTTTTTTTGACTGGACTATATATTACTCAAAGGGCGAAAAACAAATGAATATTTCCAGGCTAGATTAAAATGAGAAACAATTTATGTTTGGTCTGAGTACCCGTTCACCATCTTGTTTGGGGCGCTTTGAAACATTCACAAGGCTATTGCCTCATTTATATAACTGCTCGTTCAAAACTCGATGGGGGAGGGTCATTCTAGAGGAAACCTATCAAGGTTTGGGGTCAGAACTTGTATCCCATCGAGTTTAAATCACGTAGTAACTCACGAGGCGAGCCACGTGAATTACATAGCGATTCAAACGAGCAAAATATCCACATGATGAAGTGATCTAATAGTTACAATCGGCCACTGTAACTTCGTCATTGGTGTTAGATACTAACACCAGTAGTCGTCTTTATGAGTGTGAATACACGAAAACAGGGTTCCATTTTAGGAAGTGTAAACAAACTGATTATGGAAGTAAATCAATGCAAAAAAATCTACAAAGGCTGTGCCGCATCCAATGCCTCACCACAGCCTGCATTGTCTATAACTCATTAAATAGGATGTAAATGCTGAGCTCATGGACTTGGTTATTCAAGTCTGTGCTGCTTTGCATAAAATATTATGCAGTTGCTATACAGTGGGTTTGCCAACTTTTAAAGAGATATACTTTCAAAGTTTGTTTACGCTCCCATTTCAAGTGCCAAACCACTTTGCATATGACCATATATGGGTCTATTTTTTAAAACCTGCATTTTTGGTAAAAATTCATTTTTCCAACTGCTCTTAATATCCATTTTACAGCCATAATTCTCTAGCAATAGATGTGTCTTAACGAAATCTATCATTCCAATAGAGGTTTTTCCTATGTGTGTATGGGTTTTGTTGATGAAAATTGAGAAAAACTACTTTTTCCCCCTAGTTTTTACCTTTTTAATTAATATTGATGATGAACAAAGTCTTCCCATATATTTATAAAGAAAAGGAATAGAAAAACTGATTTAGCAAAATATCCTATAGCATCAAGGTTTGGGAAATGTTATAAAAAAAGGGAAAATAGAAATATTTCTGAGAATCTTATGATTTGGAAATTTTCCAAATGAAATATGTTATGTCCATGACCCCTTTGTTGAAATATCTGAAACAATAATAATTAAAAAATCAAGTACATCTTTTTTGCCCTTAAATGGTGTGGTAACATGTTTCTTAACATTGACTAAAGTTTAAACTTGATTTCACTAAATTAAGTGTGTGATATCCATGATTTGGTTATCCAGACTGAAATTCCCCAAAAGAGGGGTCATGGACGTAACAGTCACATAAAGCATGATTATAATCCCTGTAACTATTTCTTCAAAAAGAAAACCTCATTTATATGTTAACACTATATGTGGGCTTTAAGGCACAATAACACTTTGTTTGAAAATCCCTTTGATAACACCTCAGGACACAAAAGTGCATTTTTTACTTTGGACACCCTATGTTACGTCCGACACCCCAATATAGGGTAGAAAGCA
The DNA here is from genome assembly GCA_950022655.1 of Alentia gelatinosa. Classification (NCBI taxonomy): domain Eukaryota; kingdom Metazoa; phylum Annelida; class Polychaeta; order Phyllodocida; family Polynoidae; genus Alentia; species Alentia gelatinosa. The sequence goes on along the minus strand of OX465584.1, from coordinate 12,962,015 downwards.
AGAATATTTCTTTAGAGAGGTCATACTATTTGCCTCAGATGTTTATATATCTATTACAGATTTGTGTAGAGGGAATACTTAATCTCTTTGGTGGAATTCTACTACACCATTATCATGAAGCGTTACATCCAATACCCCTTTTTAGGAATTACCAGCATTCTTGAAAAAAACAGCATTCATGGAAGTCTTATCATGCTTAGGATATATCCACATGAAATTTTAAAGCAGATAACAATGACATTATGGCTGTAAGCCTCTTTTGGTGATACTGTAATGAAGGGATTTAATGTTACGTCCAACACCCCTGTTTCATAATTTGAAAATATTGTTACATAAAGACCAAATAATGGTTAAAACTTGTCCACATAACACAAAGAAATTGAGAGAATATGCAGGTGTTTACCTGTTATCATTTTGTGTCCATACAAACAACATATATATGTGTTTGGTTGCATTACCAAATCATATGAAGAAAAAAAGGTTTTGATATTATTTCTATTATAAGCATTTATTTATTTTGGATTTGACTCATTGTTTTAATGTGGAAATAATGTGTATAACATAGAATAGTGATATCAATAGGTTTTGAAGTCTAAATATGATGAAATATTTTATATCTGATATTATATGTGACATTGTGAATGTGCAGACAAACAACCTCTGACTACAACTCAACTGCCCTAACCACTGGGCCACCACGATGAGCTATATGAGAGGCAAGAATGGACAGTATTCAATTCTTAGTGACTGGCAATGCTGTGGGGATGTTTTGTGTGACAAAATTATTGTATGAATCATTATTGAATGGGTCGCTGTAAGCGGTGTCTTTGTAAGCTGTAGATGATGACACCAAACCCCCTCAATTTCTTTTTTTTTTGCTGTTAAAAATGTGGGATAATATGGAATATGATAGTAGAAACTGCACTGTACCTAACTAAATATGAGGAGGCGGAATTGGCTTTAAAATGATTTATCACATTTTAAAGATAATAAATTTTCATGGTCTGAAATTGAAAACGGCCCGTCTTTGCTCATCGGTGCGCATCAGAAGATATCAGTGACACTTTGAATGGGAAATCATATGAAATAATCAATGTCACCATTCTGAAAATTATGAAATTTTCAGAATATCTGGAATATATAATGATAATGCTGCTCCGCAATTATAGTGAAATTTGATAATAGATAAAGGTCTCAAGGTCATAAATCACAGAAAGGGGGTCTGGGGTGAAATGGGGGGTCTGTGAATAAACCTTGGAGTATCTCAAAGTTCTTTATTGTGGGTAATGTATAGGTGTTGAGTCACCTGCTCATGAAGTGTTATGAGTTAAATATGAAAACCATTGTTATGGCAACTCATGGAACCTTTACACTCTGGAAACGATGTCCGGGCGAGTGACATTTTGGGTGTATTCCAGGTTAGGGGCCACCATCTAAGTTGTAATATGATTTTGGTGCCAATTTCTATATTTTTTCTAGTTGAAGAGTGTCTAAGGGTTAGGTTCTAGGTATTCTGATGAGTGGTTATTGGTATGTTCCTTTGCACTGGGTTGTTTCATGCAAGGGTAAAACAAGTATTTTACCTTAAATTCTAGGTCCCTAAATATACATTACTTGTCGTTTAGGTTAACAGGAGTACAGAGTTAGGTAGGCACTATCAATTATATGGAGGAAAATCCCCAGGGGACACACTTTGAGGCAGTATATAGCTTTAGTGGGGCAGAAATCTGTGAAAACTTGAGAAATCCAATTGAAAAGACCTTGTCATTATGTGAAATGTCACTCGGACGGACATTTTTCCGTTTATATACCATTAAGTCCCATAGGGGTTAGGGGGGTGGTTCAAATTAAGTTTACTGTTATGTGGCTTGTTATGTTTGACATTGTAGAGGGGCCGCATGTTAAAGGGGCAGCATTGGTGAGGGGCAGTATCATGGTGGAGGGACAGTATAGTAGAGGGGCAGTATTGTGGAGTGGCAGTATGGTGGAGGGACAGTATAGTAGAGGGGCAGTGTGGTGAAAGGGCAGTATGATTGAAGGGCAGTATGGTAGAGGTGCAGTATGGTGGAGGGGCAGTTTAGTAGCGGGGAAGTTATGTTGAGGGGCAGTATAGTAGAAGGGCAGTGTGGTAAAGGGGCAGTTTGGTGGAGGGCCAGTATGGTAGAGGGGCAGTATGGTGGAGGGGCAGTATCATGGTGGAGGAGCTGTATGGTAAAGGGGCAGTATAGTGGAGGGACAGTAATTAAGAGGGACAGTATGGTGGAGGGACAGGATTGTAGGGAGGCAGCATGTTAAAGGGGCACCATTGGTGAGGGGCAGTATGGTGGAGGGACAGTATTGTAGAGGGGCAGTATGGTGGAGGGGCAGTATGGTAGGGGAGCAGTATGGTGAAGGGGCAGTATAGCAGAGGGGAATTTAACTTGAGGGGCATTATGGTGGAGGGGCAGTATGGTAGAGGGGTAGTATGGTGGAGGGGCAGTATGGTGGTAGGACAGTATAGTAGAGGGGCAGTATGGTAAAAGGGCAGTACGGTGGAGGGACAGTATAGTAGAGGGGCAGTATGGTGAAAGGGCAGTATGGTGGAGGGGTAGTGTGGTAGAGGGGCAGTATGGTGGAGGGGCAGTATGGTGGAGTGACAGTAATTTAGAGGGACAGTATGGTGGAGTGACAGCATTGTAGAGGGGCAGCATGTTAGTAGAGGGGCAGTATGGTGGAGGGGCAGTACAGTAGAGGGGAAGTTATGTTGAGGGGCAGTACGGTGGAGGAGCAGTATGGTAAAGGGACAGTATGGTGGAGGGACAGTAATTTAGAGACACAGTATGGTGGAGTGACAACATTGTAGAGGGGCAGCATTGGTGAGTGACAGTATCAGGGTGGAGGGGCAGTATGGTGGAGGAGCACGTGGGGGTATGGACAGTATTCAATTCTTAGTGACTGGCAATGCTGCGGGGATGTTTTGTGTGACAAAATTATTGTATAAATCATTATTGAATGAGTCGTTGTAGGCGGTGTCTTTGTAAGCTGTAGATAAAGACACGGGCGACGTGACGCGACGTGGGCGACGTGATGCGACGTGACGCGACGTGGGCGACGTGACGCGACGTGGGCGACGTGACGCGACGTGGGCGACGTGACGCGACGTGGGCGACGTGACGCGACGTGGGCGACGTCACGCGACGTGGGCGACGTCACGCGACGTGGGCGACGTGACGCGACGTGGGAGACGTGACGCGACGTGGGAGACGTGACGCGACGTGGGGACGTGACGCGACGTGGGTGACGTGACGCGACGTGGGTGACGTGACGCGACGTGGGTGACGTGACGCGACGTGGGTGACGTGCCGCGACGTGGGAGACGTGACGCGACGTTGGCGACGTGACGCGACGTGGGTGACGTGACGCGACGTGGGTGACGTGACGCGACGTGGGTGACGCGACGCGACGTGGGTGACGCGACGCGACGTGGGTGACGTGACGCGACGCGACGTGGGTGACGTGACGCGACGCGACGTGGGTGACGCGACGCGACGTGGGTGACGTGACGCGACGTGGGTGACGTGACGCGACTCGGGTGACGTGACGCGACGTGGGTGATGTGACGCGACGTGGGTGATGTGACGCGACGTGGGTGACGTGACGCGACATGGGTGACGTGACGGGACGTGGGTGACGTGACGCGACGTGGGTGACATGACGGGACGTGGCAGACTTGACACGACGTGGGTGACTTGACACGACGTGGGTGACTTGACACGACGTGGGTGACTTGACACGACGTGGGTGAATTGACATGACGTGGGTGACGTGACACGACGTGGGTGACGTGACGCGACGTGGGTGACGTGACGCGACGTGGGTGACGTGACGCGACGTGGGTGACGCGACGCGATGTGGGTGACGTGACGCGACGTGGGTGACATGATGCGACGTGGGTGACGTGTGTGACGTGTGTGGTTAGACAAACTGAAACCATCATGTCAGGCTGCTACTGGGATTCGTACCCATGCAGACAAACAACCTGTGACTACAACTCAGCTGCCCTAACCACTGGGCCACCACGATGAGCTATATGAGAGGCAAGAATGGACAGTATTCAATTCTTAGTGACTGGCAATGCTGTGGGGATGTTTTGTGTGACAAAATTATTGTATGAATCATTATTGAACAGGTCGCTGTAAGCGGTGTCTTTGTAAGCTGTAGATGACGACACCAAAACCCCTCAATTTCTTTTTTTTTACTGTTAAAAATGTGGGATAATATGGAATATGATAGTAGAAACTGCACTGTACCGAAGTAAATATGAGGAGGTGGAATTGGCTTTAAAATAATTTATCACATTTTAAAGATAATCAATTTTCATGGTCTGAAATTGAAAATGGCCATTGAAAAGACCTTGTTATTATGGGAAATGTCACTCGGACAGACTCGGTTTGACTAAGAAATACTTTATCTACTCTCTCTTGGTGCATAGGGGGCTCTAGGAGTCCATACATGGTCACTCGACCAGACATTTGGGGAAGTATGCTTAGGGGCAGTTTCTGACAAGTTTCCTCCAGTACAAACTCTAGCAGCAGGGTATTTTGGGCTTTTCCCCCTAACTTTGAGTTTCTTGAAAAATGGCCAATTGGATTCTCATGGAATGGGTACATCTGTGTCACCAAAATGGCCCTATGAATTGTAAACATGTCTGAAATCAAAATCCCATGAGATTCTGTAATTTGGGAATGGAATTTGCTAGAAACAATTACTGCTATCAATCTTCGGTCCCTACCCTTCAGACCAGGAGCACATCAATCCCAATCTCACAACAGTATCACAGCAATATCACAACCATACTGCCCCTCACCAAAATTGCTCTTGAATAATTTTGCCCCTCCACCTACTGCCCCTCCACCATACTGACCCTCAACCATACTGCCACACTTTGAGGCAGTATATAGCTTTAGTGGGGCAAAAATCTGTGAAAACCTGAGAAATCCCATTGAAAAGACCTTGTTATTATGTGAAATGTCACTCGGACAGACATTTTTCCGTTTATATACCATTTAGCCCCATAGGGTATAAGGGAGTGGTTCAAATTAAGTTTACTGTTATGTGGCTTGTTATGTTTGACATTGTAGAGGGGCAGCATGTTAAAGGGGCAGCATTGATTAGGGGCAGTATCATGGTGGAGGGACAGTATAGTAGAGGGGCAGTATGTTGGAGGGGCAGTATGGTAGAGGGACAGTATAGTAGGGGGGCAGTGTGGTGAAAGGGCAGTATGGTGGAAGGGCAGTATGGTAGAAGGGCAGTATGGTTGAATGACAGTATAGTAGAGGGGAAGTTATGTTGAGGGGCAGTATAGTAGAGGGGCAGTGTGGTAAAGGGGCAGTTTGGTGGAGGGACAGTATGGTAGAGGGCGGTATCATGGTGGAGGAGCAGTATCATGGTGGAGGAGCTGTATGGTAAAGGGGCAGTATAATGGAGGGACAGTAATTTAGAGGGACAGTATGGTGGAGTGACAGCATTATAGAGGGGCAGCATGTTAGTAGAGGGGCAGTATGGTGGAGGGGCAGTAAAGTAGAGGTGAAGTTATGTTGAGGGGCAGTACGGTAGAGGAGCAGTATGGTAAAGGGGCAGTATGGTGGAGGGACAGTAATTTAGAGGGACAGTATGGTGGAGTGACAACATTGTAGAGGGGCAGCATTGGTGAGTGACAGTATCAGGGTGGAGGGGCAGTATGGTGGAGGATCACGTGGGGGTATGGACAGTATTCAATTCTTAGTGACTGGCAATGCTGCGGGGATGTTTTGTGTGACAAAATTATTGTATAAATCATTATTGAATGAGTCGTGTTAGGCGGTGTCTTTGTAAGCTGTAGATAAAGACACGGGCGACGTGACGCGACGTGGGCGACGTGACGCGACGTGGGCGACGTGACGCGACGTGGGCGACGTGACGCGACGTGGGCGACGTGACGCGACGTGGGCGACGTGACGCGACGTGGGCGACGTGACGCGACGTGGGCGACGTGACGCGACGTGGGCGACGCCACGCGACGTGGGCGACGCGACGCGACGTGGGCGACGCGACGCGACGTGGGCGACGCGACGCGACGTGGGCGACGCGACGCGACGTGGGCGACGCGACGCGACGTGGGCGACGCGACGCGACGTGGGCGACGCGACGCGACGTGGGCGACGCGACGCGACGTGGGCGACGCGACGCGACGTGGGCGACGCGACGCGACGTGGGCGACGTGACGCGACGTGGGCGACGTGACGCGACGTGGGCGACGTGACGCGACGTGGGCGACGTGACGCGACGTGGGCGACGTGACGCGACGTGGGCGACGTGGGCGACGTGGGCGACGTGACGCGACGTGGGCGACGTGACGCGACGTGGGTGACGTGTGTGACGTGTGTGGTTAGACAAACTGAAACCATCATGTCAGGCTGCTACTGGGATTCGTACCCATGCAGACAAACAACCTGTGACTACAACTCAACTGCCCTAACCACTGAGCCACCACGATGAGCTATATGAGAGGCAAGAATGGACAGTATTCAATTCTTAGTGACTGGCAATGCTGTGGGGATGTTTTGTGTGACAAAATTATTGTATGAATCATTATTGAACGGGTTGCTGTAAGCGGTGTCTTTGTAAGCTGTAGATGACGACACCAAACCCCCTCAATTTCTTTTTTTTTGCTGTTAAAAATGTGGGATAATATGGAATATGATAGTAAAAACTGCACTGTACCTAACTAAATATGAGGAGGCGGAATTGGCTTTAAAATAATTTATCACATTTTAAAGATAATCAATTTTCATGGTCTGAAATTGAAAATGGCCATTGAAAAGACCTTGTTATTATATGAAATGTCACTCGGACGGACATTTTTCCGTTTATATACCATTTAGTCCCATAGGGGTTAGGGGGGTGGTTCAAATTAAGTTTACTGTTATGTGGCTTGTTATGTTTGACTAAGAAATACTTTATCTACTCTCTCTTGATGCATAGGGGGCTCTAGGAGTCCATACATGGTCACTCGACCAGACATTTGGGGAAGTATGCTTTGGGGCAGTTTCTGACAAGTTTCCTCCAGTACAAACTCTAGCAGCAGGGTATTTTGGGCTTTTCCCCCTAACTTTGAGTTTCTTGAAAAATGGCCAATTGGATTCTCATGGAATGGGTACATCTGTGTCACCAAAATGGCCCTATGAATTGTAAACATGTCTGAAATCAAAATCCCATGAGATTCTGTAATTTGGGAATGGAATTTGCTGGAAACAATTACTGCTATTAATCTTCGGTCCCTACCCTTCAGACCAGGAGCACATCAATCCCAATCTCACAACAGTATAACAGCAATATCACAACCATACTGCCCCTCACCAAAATTGCTCTTGAATAATTTTGCCCCTCCACCTACTGCCCCTCCACCATACTGCCCCTCAACCATACTGCCACACTTTGAGGCAGTATATAGCTTTAGTGGGGCAGAAATCTGTGAAAACCTGAGAAATCCAATTGAAAAGACCTTGCCATTATGTTAAATGTCACTCGGACGGACATTTTTCCGTTTATATACCATTTAGTCCCATAGGGGTTAGGGGGGTGGTTCAAATTAAGTTTACTGTTATGTGGCTTGTTATGTTTGACATTGTAGAGGGGCAGCATGTTAAAGGGGCAGCAGTGGTGAGGGGCAGTGTCATGGTGGAGGGACAGTATAGTAGAGGGGCAGTATGGTGGAGGGGCAGTATGGTGGAGGGACAGTATAGTAGGGGGGCAGTGTGGTGAAAGGGCAGTATGGTGGAAGGGCAGTATGGTAGAGGGGCAGTATGGTGGAGGGGCAGTATAGTAGAGGGGAAGTTATGTTGAGGGGCAGTATAGTAGAGGGGCAGTGTGGTAAAGGGGCAGTTTGGTGGAGGGACAGTATGGTAGAGGGGCAGTATGGTGGAGGGGCAGTATCATGGTTGAGGAGCTGTATGGTAAAGGGGCAGTATAATGGAGGGACAGTAATTTAGATGGACAGTATGGTGGAGGGACAGCATTGTAGAGGGGCAGCATGTTAAAGGGGCACCATTGGTGAAGGGCAGTATGGTGGAGGGACAGTATAGTAGAGGGGCAGTATGGTGGAGGGGCAGTATGGTAGGGGAGCAGTATGGTGAAGGGGCAGTATAGCAGAGGGGAAGTTATTTTGAGGTGCATTATGGTGGAGGAGCAGTATGGTAGAGGGGCAGTATGGTGGAAGGGCAGTATGGTGGAAGGACAGTATAGTAGAGGGGCAGTATGGTAAAAGGGCAGTATGGTGGAGGGACAGTATAATAGAGGGGCAGTATGGTGAAAGGGCAGTATGGTGGAGGGGTAGTATGGTAGAGGGGCAGTATGGTGGAGGGGCAGTATGGTGTAGGGACAGTAATTTAGAGGGACAGTATGGTGGAGTGACAGCATTGTAGAGGGGCAGCATGTTAGTAGAGGGGCAGTATGGTGGAGGGGCAGTATAGTAGAGGGGAAGTTATGTTGAGGGGCAGTACGGTGGAGGAGCAGTATGGTAAAGGGGCAGTATGGTGGAGGGACAGTAATTTAGAGGGACAGTATGGTGGAGTGACAACATTGTAGAGGGGCAACATTGGTGAGTGACAGTATCATGGTGGAGGGGCAGTATGGTGGAGGATCACGTGGGGGTATGGACAGTATTCAATTCTTAGTGACTGGCAATGCTGCGGGGATGTTTTGTGTGACAAAATTATTATATAAATCATTATTGAATGAGTCGTTGTAGGCGGTGTCTTTGTAAGCTGTAGATAAAGACACGGGCGACGTGACGCGACGTGGGCGACGTGATGCGACGTGACGCGACGTGGGCGACGTGATGCGACGTGACGCGACGTGGGCGACGTGACGCGACGTGGGCGACGTGACGCGACGTGGGCGACGTGACGCGACGTGGGCAACGTGACGCGACGTGGGCGACGTGACGCGACGTGGGCGACGTGACGCGACGTGGGCGACGTGACGCGACGTGGGCGACGTGACGCGACGTGGGCGACGTGACGCGACGTGGGCGACGTGACGCGACGTGGGCGACGTGACGCGACGTGACGCGACGTGACGCGACGTGGGCGACGTGACGCGACGTGACGCGACGTAACGCGACGTAGGCGACGTGACGCGACGTGGGAGACGTGACGCGACGTGGGCGACGTGGGCGACGTGGGCGACGTGACGCGACGTGGGCGACGTGGGCGACGTGACGCGACGTGGGCGACGTGACGCGACGTGGGCGACGTGACGCGACGTGAGTGACATGACGCGACGTGGGTGACTTGACACGACGTGGGTGACGTGTGTGACGTGTGTGGTTAGACAAACTTAAACCATCATGTCAGGCTGCTACTGGGATTCGTACCCATGCAGACAAACAACCTGTGACTACAACTTAACTGCCCTAACCACTGGGCCACCACGATGAGCTATATGAGAGGCAAGAATGGACAGTATTCAATTCTTAGTGACTGGCAATGCTGTGGGGATGTTTTGTGTGACAAAATTATTGTATGAATCATTATTGAATGGGTCGCTGTAAGCGGTGTCTTTGTAAGCTGTAGATGACGACACCAAACCCCCTCAATTTCTTTTTTTTTTTGCTGTTAAAAATGTGGGATAATATGGAATATGATAGTAGAAACTACACTGTACCGAACTAAATATGAGGAGGCGGAATTGGCTTTAAAATAATTTATCACATTTTAAAGATAATCAATTTTCATGGTCTGAAATTGAAAATGGCCATTGAAAAGACCTTGTTATTATGTGAAATGTCACTCGGACGGACATTTTTCCGTTTATATACCGTTTAGTCCCATAGGGGTTAGGGGGGTGGTTCAAATTAAGTTTACTGTTATGTGGCTTGTTATGTTTGACATTGTAGAGGGGCAGCATGTTAAAGGGGCAGCATTGATTAGGGGCAGTATCATGGTGGAGGGACAGTATAGTAGAGGGGCAGTATGTTGGAGGGGCAGTATGGTAGAGGGACAGTATAGTAGGGGGGCAGTGTGGTGAAAGGGCAGTATGGTGGAAGGGCAGTATGGTAGAAGGGCAGTATGGTTGAATGACAGTATAGTAGAGGGGAAGTTATGTTGAGGGGCAGTATAGTAGAGGGGCAGTGTGGTAAAGGGGCAGTTTGGTGGAGGGACAGTATGGTAGAGGGCGGTATCATGGTGGAGGAGCAGTATCATGGTGGAGGAGCTGTATGGTAAAGGGGCAGTATAATGGAGGGACAGTAATTTAGAGGGACAGTATGGTGGAGTGACAGCATTATAGAGGGGCAGCATGTTAGTAGAGGGGCAGTATGGTGGAGGGGCAGTAAAGTAGAGGTGAAGTTATGTTGAGGGGCAGTACGGTAGAGGAGCAGTATGGTAAAGGGGCAGTATGGTGGAGGGACAGTAGTTTAGAGGGACAGTATGGTGGAGTGACAACATTGTAGAGGGGCAGCATTGGTGAGTGACAGTATCATGGTGGAGGGGCAGTATGGTGGAGGATCACGTGGGGGTATGGACAGTATTCAATTCTTAGTGACTGGCAATGCTGCGGGGTTGTTTTGTGTGACAAAATGATTGTATAAATCATTATTGAATGAGTCGTGTTAGGCGGTGTCTTTGTAAGCTGTAGATAAAGACACGGGCGACGTGACGCGACGTGGGCGACGTGACGCGACGTGGGCGACGTGACGCGACGTGGGCGACGTGACGCGACGTGGGCGACGTGACGCGACGTGGGCGACGTGACGCGACGTGGGCGACGTGACGCGACGTGGGCGACGTGACGCGACGTGGGCGACGTGACGCGACGTGGGCGACGTGACGCGACGTGGGCGACGTGACGCGACGTGGGCGACGTGACGCGACGTGGGCGACGTGACTCGACGTGGGCGACGTGACGCGACGTGGGCGACGTGACGCGACGTGACGCGACGTGGGCGACGTGACGCGACGTGGGCGACGTGACGCGACGTGGGCGACGTGACGCTACGTGGGTGACTTGACGCGACGTGGGTGACGTGTGTGGTTAGACAAACTGAAACCATCATGTCAGGCTGCTACTGGGATTCGTACCCATGCAGACAAACAACCTGTGACTACAACTCAACTGCCCTAACCACTGGGCCACCACGATGAGCTATATGAGAGGCAAGAATGGACAGTATTCAATTCTTAGTCACTGGCAATGCTGTGGGGATGTTTTGTGTGACAAAATTATTGTATGAATCATTATTGAACGGGTTGCTGTAAGCGGTGTCTTTGTAAGCTGTAGATGACGACACCAAACCCCCTCAATTTCTTTTTTTTTGCTGTTAAAAATGTGGGATAATATGGAATATGATAGTAAAAACTGCACTGTACCTAACTAAATATGAGGAGGCGGAATTGGCTTTAAAATAATTTATCACATTTTAAAGATAATCAATTTTCATGGTCTGAAATTGAAAATGGCCATTGAAAAGACCTTGTTATTATGTGAAATGTCACTCGGACGGACATTTTTCCGTTTATATACCATTTAGTCCCATAGGGGTTAGGGGGGTGGTTCAAATTAAGTTTACTGTTATGTGGCTTGTTATGTTTGACTAAGAAATACTTTATCTACTCTCTCTTGGTGCATAGGGGTTTCTAGGAGTCCATACATGGTCACTCGACCAGACATTTGGGGAAGTATGCTTTGGGGCAGTTTCTGACAAGTTTCCTCCAGTACAAACTCTAGCAGCAGGGTATTTTGGGCTTTTCCCCCTAACTTTGAGTTTCTTGAAAAATGGCCAATTGGATTCTCATGGAATGGGTACATCTGTGTCACCAAAATGGCCCTATGAATTGTAAACATGTCTGAAATCAAAATCCCATGAGATTCTGTAATTTGGGAATGGAATTTGCTGGAAACAATTACTGCTATTAATCTTCGGTCCCTACCCTTCAGACCAGGAGCACATCAATCCCAATCTCACAACAGTATCACAGCAATATCACAACCATACTGCCCCTCACCAAAATTGCTCTTGAATAATTTTGCCCCTCCACCTACTGCCCCTCCACCATACTGCCCCTCAACCATACTGCCACACTTTGAGGCAGTATATAGCTTTAGTGGGGCAGAAATCTGTGAAAACCTGAGAAATCCAATTGAAAAAACCTTGCCATTATGTTAAATGTCACTCGGACGGACATTTTTCCGTTTATATACCATTTAGTCCCATAGGGGTTAGGGGGGTGGTTCAAATTAAGTTTACTGTTATGTGGCTTGTTATGTTTGACATTGTAGAGGGGCAGCATGTTAAAGGGACAGCAGTGGTGAGGGGCAGTGTCATGGTGGAGGGACAGTATAGTAGAGGGGCAGTATGGTGGAGGGGCAGTATGGTGGAGGGACAGTATAGTAGGGGGGCAGTGTGGTGAAAGGGCAGTATGGTGGAAGGGCAGTATGGTAGAGGGGCAGTATGGTGGAGGGGCAGTATAGTAGAGGGGAAGTTATGTTGAGGGGCAGTATAGTAGAGGGGCAGTGTGGTAAAGGGGCAGTTTGGTGGAGGGACAGTATGGTAGAGGGGCAGTATGGTGGAGGGGCAGTATCATGGTGGAGGAGCTGTATGGTAAAGGGGCAGTATAGTGGAGGGACAGTAATTTAGAGGGACAGTATGGTTGAGGGACAGCATTGTAGAGGGGCAGCATGTTAAAGGGGCACCATTGGTGAGGGGCAGTATGGTGGAGGGACAGTATAGTAGAGGGGCAGTATGGTGGAGGGGCAGTATGGTAGGGGAGCAGTATGGTGAAGGGGCAGTATAGCAGAGGGGAAGTTATGTTGAGGGGCATTATGGTGGAGGAGCAGTATGGTAGAGGGGCAGTATGGTGGTGGGGCAGTATGGTGGAAGGAGAGTATAGTAGAGGGGCAGTATGGTAAAAGGGCAGTATGGTGGAGGGACAGTATAGTAGAGGGGCAGTATGGTGAAAGGGCAGTATGGTGGAGGGGTAGTATGGTAGAGGGGCAGTATGGTGGAGGGGCAGTATGGTGGAGGGACAGTAATTTAGAGGCACAGTATGGTGGAGTGACAGCATTGTAGAGGGGCAGCATGTTAGTAGAGGGGCAGTATGGTGGAGGGGCAGTATAGTAGAGGGGAAGTTATGTTGAGGGGCAGTACGGTGGAGGAGCAGTATGGTAAAGGGGCAGTATGGTGGAGGGACAGTAATTTAGAGGGACAGTATGGTGGAGTGACAACATTGTAGAGGGGCAACATTGGTGAGTGACAGTATCATGGTGGAGGGGCAGTATGGTGGAGGAGCACATGGGGGTATGGACAGTATTCAATTCTTAGTGACTGGCAATGCTGCGGGGATGTTTTGTGTGACAAAATTATTATATAAATCATTATTGAATGAGTCGTGTTAGGCGGTGTCTTTGTAAGCTGTAGATAAAGACACGGGCGACGTGACGCGACGTGGGCGACGTGGGCGACGTGATGCGACTAGACGCGACGTGGGCGACTAGACGCGACGTGGGTGACGTGACGCGACGTGGGTGACGTGACGCGACGTGGATGACGTGACGCGACGTGGGTGACGTGACGCGACGTGGCCGACGTGACGCGACGTGGCCGACGTGACGCGACGTGGGTGACGTGACGCGACGTGGGTGACCTGACGCGACGTGGGTGACGTGACGCGACGTGGGTGACGTGACGCGACGTGGGTGACGTGACGCGACGTGGGTGACGTGACGCGACGTGGCCGACGTGACGCGACTTGGGTGACGTGACGCGACGTGGGTGACGTGACGCGGCCGACGTGACGCGACGTGGGTGACGTGACGCGACGTGGGTGACGTGACGCGACGTGGGTGACGTGACGCGACGTGGGTGACGTGACGCGACGTGGGTGACGTGACGCGACGTGGGTGACGTGACGCGACGTGGGTGACTTGACGCGACGTGGGTGACTTGACACGACGTGGGTGGTTAGACAAACCTAAACCATTATGTCAGGCTGCTACTGGGATTCGTACCCATGCAGACAAACAACCTGTGACTACAACTCAGCTGCCCTAACCACTGGGCCACCACGATGAGCTATATGATTGGCAAGAATGGACAGTATTCAATTCTTAGTGACTGGCAATGCTGTGGGGATGTTTTGTGTGACAAAATTATTGTATGAATCATTATTGAACGGGTCGCTGTAAGCGGTGTCTTTGTAAGCTGTAGATGACGACACCAAACCCCCTCAATTTCTTTTTTTTTGCTGTTAAAAATGTAGGATAATATGGAATATGATAGTAGAAACTGCACTCTACCTAACTAAATATGAGGAGGCGGAATTGGCTTTAAAATAATTTATCACATTTTAAAGATAATCAATTTTCATGGTCTGAAATTGAAAATGGCCATTGAAAAGACCTTGTTATTATGTGAAATGTCACTCGGACGGACATTTTTCCGTTTATATACCATTTAGTCCCATAGGGGTTAGGGGGGTAGTTCAAATTAAGTTTACTGTTATGTGGCTTGTTATGTTTGACTAAGAAATACTTTATCTACTCTCTCTTGGTGCATAGGGGGCTCTAGGAGTCCATACATGGTCACTCGACCAGACATTTGGGGAAGTATGCTTTGGGGCAGTTTCTGACAAGTTTCCTCCAGTACAAACTCTAGCAGCAGGGTATTTTGGGCTTTTCCCCCTAACTTTGAGTTTCTTGAAAAATGGCCGATTGGATTCTCATGGAATGGGTACATCTGTGTCACCAAAATGGCCCTATGAATTGTAGACATGTCTGAAATCAAAATCCCATGAGATTCTGTAATTTGGGAATGGAATTTGCTGGAAACAATTACTGCTATCAATCTTCGATCCCTACCCTTCAGACCAGGACCACATCAATCCCAATCTCACAACAGTATCACAGCAATATCACAACCATACTGCCCCTCACCAAAATTGCTCTTGAATAATTTTGCCCCTCCACCTACTGCCCCTCCACCATACTGACCCTCAACCATACTGCCACACTTTGAGGCAGTATATAGCTTTAGTGGGGCAGAAATCTGTGAAAACTTGAGAAATCCAATTGAAAAGACCTTGTCATTATGTTAAATGTCACTCGAACGGACATTTTTCCGTTTATATACCATTTAGTCCCATAGGAGTTAGGGAGGTGGTTCAAATTAAGTTTACTGTTATGTGGCTTGTTATGTTTGACATTGTAGAGGGGCAGCATGTTAAAGGGGCAGCAGTGGTGAGGGGCAGTGTCATGGTGGAGGGACAGTATAGTAGAGGGGCAGTATGGTGGAGGGGCAGTATGGTGGAGGGACAGTATAGTAGAGGGGCAGTGTGGTGAAAGGGCAGTATGGTGGAAGGGCAGTATGGTAGAGGGGCAGTATGGTGGAGGGGCAGTATAGTAGAGGGGAAGTTATGTTGAGGGGCAGTATAGTAGAGGGGCAGTGTGGTAAAGGGGCAGTTTGGTGGAGGGACAGTATGGTAGAGGGGCAGTATGGTGGAGGGGCAGTATCATGGTGGAGGAGCTGTATGGTAAAGGGGCAGTATAGTGGAGGGACAGTAATTTAGAGGGACAGTATGGTGGAGGGACAGCATTGTAGAGGGGCAGCACGTTAAAGGGGCACCATTGGTGAGGGGCAGTATGGTGGAGGGACAGTATAGTAGAGGGGCAGTATGGTGGAGGGGCAGTATGGTAGGGGAGCAGTATGGTGAAGGGGCAGTATAGCAGAGGGGAAGTTATTTTGAGGGGCATTATGGTGGAGGAGCAGTATGGTAGAGGGGCAGTATGGTGGAGGGGCAGTATGGTGGAAGGACAGTATAGTAGAGGGGCAGTATGGTAAAAGGGCAGTATGGTGGAGGGACAGTATAGTAGAGGGGCAGTATGGTGAAAGTGCAGTATGGTGGAGGGGTAGTTTAGTAGAGGGGCAGTATGGTGGAGGGGCAGTATGGTGGAGGGACAGTAATTTAGAGGGACAGTATGGTGGAGTGACAGCATTGTAGAGGGGCAGCATGTTAGTAGAGGGGCAGTATGGTGGAGGGGCAGTATAGTAGAGGGGAAGTTATGTTGAGGGGCAGTACGGTGGAGGAGCAGTATGGTAAAGGGGCAGTATGGTGGAGGGACAGTAATTTAGAGGGACAGTATGGTGGAGTGACAACATTGTAGAGGGGCATCATTGGTGAGTGACAGTATTATGGTGGAGGGGCAGTATGGTGGAGGAGCACGTGGGGGTATGGACAGTATTCAATTCTTAGTGACTGGCAATGCTGCGGGGATGTTTTGTGTGACAAAATTATTATATAAATCATTATTGAATGAGTCGTTGTAGGCGGTGTCTTTATAAACTGTAGATAAAAACACGGGCGACGTGACGCGACGTGGGCGACGTGACGCGACGTGGGCGACGTGACCCGACGTGGGCGACGTGACGCGACGTGGGCGACGTGACGCGACGTGGGGACGTGACGCGACGTGGGTGACGTGACGCGACGTGGGTGACGTGACGCGACGTGGGTGACGTGACGCGACGTGGCCGACGTGACGCGACGTGGGTGACGTGACGCGACGTGGGTGACGTGACGCGGCCGACGTGACGCGACGTGGGTGACGTGACGCGACGTGGGTGACGTGACGCGACGTGGGTGACGTGACGCGACGTGGGTGACGTGACGCGACGTGGGTGACGTGACGCGACGTGGGTGACTTGACGCGACGTGGGTGACTTGACACGACGTGGGTGGTTAGACAAACCTAAACCATTATGTCAGGCTGCTACTGGGATTCGTACCCATGCAGACAAACAACCTGTGACTACAACTCAGCTGCCCTAACCACTGGGCCACCACGATGAGCTATATGATTGGCAAGAATGGACAGTATTCAATTCTTAGTGACTGGCAATGCTGTGGGGATGTTTTGTGTGACAAAATTATTGTATGAATCATTATTGAACAGGTCGCTGTAAGCGGTGTCTTTGTAAGCTGTAGATGACGACACCAAACCCCCTCAATTTCTTTTTTTTTGCTGTTAAAAATGTAGGATAATATGGAATATGATAGTAGAAACTGCACTCTACCTAACTAAATATGAGGAGGCGGAATTGGCTTTAAAATAATTTATCACATTTTAAAGATAATCAATTTTCATGGTCTGAAATTGAAAATGGCCATTGAAAAGACCTTGTTATTATGTGAAATGTCACTCGGACGGACATTTTTCCGTTTATATACCATTTAGTCCCATAGGGGTTAGGGGGGTGGTTCAAATTAAGTTTACTGTTATGTGGCTTGTTATGTTTGACTAAGAAATACTTTATCTACTCTCTCTTGGTGCATAGGGGGCTCTAGGAGTCCATACATGGTCACTCGACCAGACATTTGGGGAAGTATGCTTTGGGGCAGTTTCTGACAAGTTTCCTCCAGTACAAACTCTAGCAGCAGGGTATTTTGGGCTTTTCCCCCTAACTTTGAGTTTCTTGAAAAATGGCCGATTGGATTCTCATGGAATGGGTACATCTGTGTCACCAAAATGGCCCTATGAATTGTAGACATGTCTGAAATCAAAATCCCATGAGATTCTGTAATTTGGGAATGGAATTTGCTGGAAACAATTACTGCTATCAATCTTCGGTCCCTACCCTTCAGACCAGGACCACATCAATCCCAATCTCACAACAGTATCACAGCAATATCACAACCATACTGCCCCTCACCAAAATTGCTCTTGAATAATTTTGCCCCTCCACCTACTGCCCCTCCACCATACTGACCCTCAACCATACTGCCACACTTTGAGGCAGTATATAGCTTTAGTGGGGCAGAAATCTGTGAAAACTTGAGAAATCCAATTGAAAAGACCTTGTCATTATGTTAAATGTCACTCGAACGGACATTTTTCCGTTTATATACCATTTAGTCCCATAGGAGTTAGGGAGGTGGTTCAAATTAAGTTTACTGTTATGTGGCTTGTTATGTTTGACATTGTAGAGGGGCAGCATGTTAAAGGGGCAGCAGTGGTGAGGGGCAGTGTCATGGTGGAGGGACAGTATAGTAGAGGGGCAGTATGGTGGAGGGGCAGTATGGTGGAGGGACAGTATAGTAGAGGGGCAGTGTGGTGAAAGGGCAGTATGGTGGAAGGGCAGTATGGTAGAGGGGCAGTATGGTGGAGGGGCAGTATAGTAGAGGGGAAGTTATGTTGAGGGGCAGTATAGTAGAGGGGCAGTGTGGTAAAGGGGCAGTTTGGTGGAGGGACAGTATGGTAGAGGGGCAGTATGGTGGAGGGGCAGTATCATGGTGGAGGAGCTGTATGGTAAAGGGGCAGTATAGTGGAGGGACAGTAATTTAGAGGGACAGTATGGTGGAGGGACAGCATTGTAGAGGGGCAGCACGTTAAAGGGGCACCATTGGTGAGGGGCAGTATGGTGGAGGGACAGTATAGTAGAGGGGCAGTATGGTGGAGGGGCAGTATGGTAGGGGAGCAGTATGGTGAAGGGGCAGTATAGCAGAGGGGAAGTTATTTTGAGGGGCATTATGGTGGAGGAGCAGTATGGTAGAGGGGCAGTATGGTGGAGGGGCAGTATGGTGGAAGGACAGTATAGTAGAGGGGCAGTATGGTAAAAGGGCAGTATGGTGGAGGGACAGTATAGTAGAGGGGCAGTATGGTGAAAGTGCAGTATGGTGGAGGGGTAGTTTAGTAGAGGGGCAGTATGGTGGAGGGGCAGTATGGTGGAGGGACAGTAATTTAGAGGGACAGTATGGTGGAGTGACAGCATTGTAGAGGGGCAGCATGTTAGTAGAGGGGCAGTATGGTGGAGGGGCAGTATAGTAGAGGGGAAGCTATGTTGAGGGGCAGTACGGTGGAGGAGCAGTATGGTAAAGGGGCAGTATGGTGGAGGGACAGTAATTTAGAGGGACAGTATGGTGGAGTGACAACATTGTAGAGGGGCATCATTGGTGAGTGACAGTATTATGGTGGAGGGGCAGTATGGTGGAGGAGCACGTGGGGGTATGGACAGTATTCAATTCTTAGTGACTGGCAATGCTGCGGGGATGTTTTGTGTGACAAAATTATTATATAAATCATTATTGAATGAGTCGTTGTAGGCGGTGTCTTTATAAACTGTAGATAAAAACACGGGCGACGTGACGCGACGTGGGCGACGTGACGCGACGTGGGCGACGTGACCCGACGTGGGCGACGTGACGCGACGTGGGCGACGTGACGCGACGTGGGGACGTGACGCGACGTGGGTGACGTGACGCGACGTGGGTGACGTGACGCGACGTGGGTGACGTGACGCGACGTGGCCGACGTGACGCGACGTGGGTGACGTGACGCGACGTGGGTGACGTGACGCGGCCGACGTGACGCGACGTGGGTGACGTGACGCGACGTGGGTGACGTGACGCGACGTGGGTGACGTGACGCGACGTGGGTGACGTGACGCGACGTGGGTGACGTGACGCGACGTGGGTGACTTGACGCGACGTGGGTGACTTGACACGACGTGGGTGGTTAGACAAACCTAAACCATTATGTCAGGCTGCTACTGGGATTCGTACCCATGCAGACAAACAACCTGTGACTACAACTCAGCTGCCCTAACCACTGGGCCACCACGATGAGCTATATGATTGGCAAGAATGGACAGTATTCAATTCTTAGTGACTGGCAATGCTGTGGGGATGTTTTGTGTGACAAAATTATTGTATGAATCATTATTGAACAGGTCGCTGTAAGCGGTGTCTTTGTAAGCTGTAGATGACGACACCAAACCCCCTCAATTTCTTTTTTTTTGCTGTTAAAAATGTAGGATAATATGGAATATGATAGTAGAAACTGCACTCTACCTAACTAAATATGAGGAGGCGGAATTGGCTTTAAAATAATTTATCACATTTTAAAGATAATCAATTTTCATGGTCTGAAATTGAAAATGGCCATTGAAAAGACCTTGTTATTATGTGAAATGTCACTCGGACGGACATTTTTCCGTTTATATACCATTTAGTCCCATAGGGGTTAGGGGGGTGGTTCAAATTAAGTTTACTGTTATGTGGCTTGTTATGTTTGACTAAGAAATACTTTATCTACTCTCTCTTGGTGCATAGGGGGCTCTAGGAGTCCATACATGGTCACTCGACCAGACATTTGGGGAAGTATGCTTTGGGGCAGTTTCTGACAAGTTTCCTCCAGTACAAACTCTAGCAGCAGGGTATTTTGGGCTTTTCCCCCTAACTTTGAGTTTCTTGAAAAATGGCCGATTGGATTCTCATGGAATGGGTACATCTGTGTCACCAAAATGGCCCTATGAATTGTAGACATGTCTGAAATCAAAATCCCATGAGATTCTGTAATTTGGGAATGGAATTTGCTGGAAACAATTACTGCTATCAATCTTCGGTCCCTACCCTTCAGACCAGGACCACATCAATCCCAATCTCACAACAGTATCACAGCAATATCACAACCATACTGCCCCTCACCAAAATTGCTCTTGAATAATTTTGCCCCTCCACCTACTGCCCCTCCACCATACTGACCCTCAACCATACTGCCACACTTTGAGGCAGTATATAGCTTTAGTGGGGCAGAAATCTGTGAAAACTTGAGAAATCCAATTGAAAAGACCTTGTCATTATGTTAAATGTCACTCGAACGGACATTTTTCCGTTTATATACCATTTAGCCCAATAGGGTATAAGGGAGTGGTTCAAAATCAGTTTACTGTTATGTGGCTTGTTATATTTGACAATATAAAATCCCCAGGGGACACACTTTGAGGCAGTATATAGCTTTAGTGGGGCAGAAATCTGTGAAAACTTGAGAAATCCAATTGAAAAAACCTTGTCATTATGTGAAATGTCACTCGGACAGACATTTTTCCGTTTATATACCATTTAGCCCAATAGGGTATAAGGGAGTGGTTCAAAATCAGTTTACTGTTATGTGGCTTGTTATATTTGACAATATAAAATCCCCAGGGGACACACTTTGAGGCAGTATATAGCTTTAGTGGGGCAGAAATCTGTGAAAACTTGAGAAATCCAATTGAAAAAACCTTGTCATCATGTGAAATGTCACTCGGACGGACATTTTTCCGTTTATATACCATTTAGTCCCATTGGGGTTAGGGGGGTGGTTCAAATTAAGTTTACTGTTATGTGGCTTGTTATGTTTGACATTGTAGAGGGGCAGCATGTTAAAGGGGCAGCATTGATGAGGGGCAGTATCATGGTGGAGGGACAGTATAGTAGAGGGGCAGTATGGTGGAGGGGCAGTATGGTAGAGGGACAGTATAGTAGAGGGGCAGTGTGGTGAAAGGGCAGTATGGTGGAAGGGCAGTATGGTAGAGGGGCAGTATGGTGGAGGGGCAGTATAGTAGAGGGGAAGTTATGTTGAGGGGCAGTATAGTAGAGGGGCAGTGTGGTAAAGGGGCAGTATCATGGTGGAGGAGCTGTATGGTAAAGGGGCAGTATAGTGGAGGGACAGTAATTTAGAGGGACATTATGGTGGAGGGACAGCATTGTACAGGGGCAGCATGTTAAAGGGGCACCATTGGTGAGGGGCAGTATGGTGGAGGGACAGTATAGTAGAGGGGCAGTATGGTGGAGGGGCAGTATGGTAGGGGAGCAGTATGGTGAAGGGGCAGTATAGCAGAGGGGAAGTTATGTTGAGGGGCATTATGGTGGAGGAGCAGTATGGTAAAGGGGCAGTATGGTGGGGGGCAGTATGGTGGAAGGACAGTATAGTAGAGGGGCAGTATGGTAAAAGGGCAGTATGGTGGAGGGACAGTATAGTAGAGGGGCAGTATGGTGAAAGGGCAGTATGGTGGAGGGGTAGTATGGTAGAGGGGCAGTATGGTGGAGGGGCAGTATGGTGGAGGGACAGTAATTTAGAGGGACAGTATGGTGGAGTGACAGCATTGTAGAGGGGCAGCATGTTAGTAGAGGGGCAGTATGGTGGAGGGGCAGTATAGTAGAGGGGAAGTTATGTTGAGGGGCAGTACGGTGGAGGAGCAGTATGGTAAAGGGGCAGTATGGTGGAGGGACAGTAATTTAGAGGGACAGTATGGTGGAGTGACAACATTGTAGAGGGGCAGCATTGGTGAGAGACAGTATTATGGTGGAGGGGCAGTATGGTGGAGGAGCACGTGGGGGTATGGACAGTATTCAATTCTTAGTGACTGGCAATGCTGCGGGGATGTTTTGTGTGACAAAATTATTGTATGAATCATTATTGAATGGGTCGCTGTAAGCGGTGTCTTTGTAAGCTTTAGATGACGACACCAAATCCCCTCAATTTCTTTTTTTTTTGCTGTTAAAAATGTGGGATAATATGGAATATGATAGTAGAAACTGCACTGTACCTAACTAAATATGAGGAGGCGGAATTGGCTTTAAAATGATTTATCACATTTTAAAGATTATCAATTTTCATGGTCTGAAATTGAAAATGGCCCGTCTTTGCTCATCGGTGCGCGTCAGAAGATATCAGTGACACTTTGAATGGGAAATCATATGTAATAATCAATGTCACCATTCTGAAAATTATGATATTTTCAGAATATCTGGAATATATAATGATAATGCTGCTCCGCACTTATAGTGAAATTTGATAATAGATAAAGGTATCAAATTGATCATTTCATACTTTAGATTGGAACAAATTTTTTCATTAAATAGCATTATGAAATATCATATACTATGTTTTGTATCTACAGATAAATCATCAATCATAAATATGCATTATTTCTGGAATTATAAAAGAAAAATGGTTGATTACGCTGGTTGCAACTAGAGCTATATCGGGGTGTATCGGGACCATGGCGCCTTTTTAATGCACCCTCCCAACACGTGCACCGCACCGATGTGAACTAACACGCACTGATACACTACAATATGGTTATTTAGTATCGGTGCGCGTCGGCATGTATCGGCATTGGTGAGTGCCCGGTCTAAAGCTATTACATGTATCATCTTTACAATAGCGTTTATAATTAGCTGATAATAACCACAAACAATTGGCTGATAATAACCACAAACAAAACCAAGTCCATCCAAAACCAAAAGATGCCTCCCTTTAACCCTTTCCTTACTAATGCTGCCTTGAGGCAGCACCATGGGAATACCGATGCTGCCTTGAGGCAGCACCGTGGGAATACAAATGCTGCCTTGAGGCAACACCATGGGAATACCAATGCTGCCTTGAGGCAGCTAATTCATATTATTCACATTTTATATTATTTCAGTAACTAATGGACAGATTTAAAAAAAAATCATTCAGCATATATAGAAAACAATATTATATCAATGATTAGAATCGAATTCAGATGAATGGGTTATTATGGTGATATTGATACCAGACTATATAAGACATAAGTCTAAGCCCTAGCCTTACAATACGACAGAGTGTGGTTGGCTCCACCTATCAGGCATATGGCAAACTCCGCTTCTGTGTATGTGCAGCAGGCCCTCGAACTGATAGGGTCGATCGTATGGCTTTAGGAGTAATGGATTTAAGAAAAGCCTACGACATAGGTGTGAAGTTCTATGGGACAAATTAAGCACTGAGGCCCAGATTATACCAACAAAGGCTGCCTTCAAACGAACAATTAAAAATCAGTTGCAACGCCTATACCAGGACAAAAGAATCTGAATCTCTTATGGCATGCAACATTGAATATGGTATGCATGTAATATCAGCTGTTCTATAATCCTATATCATTCTCAATTCATCCTATAGAACCTTGTGTTATAATATGATATGTACTGTATTATTTAAGGAAGACCTGCCTTTGGCTGATTGAATAAAGACTTTAAAAAAAACCACCAAAAAAACAACATAATTTTGATTATGGTCAAGTGCCTTGGTGCAATATGAATCAATTCTCATGTGACAAAATTGCTAAATATGAAAAATACGAGGTGATCATACATTTAATGGCTATACAGCTATGCTGCCTGGCATGTGTTCTAAAACGTCCTTTTTGACCTACCTTCATCATGTGATATGACACGTGATCTTATCATACGTTATCATTTCACCTAGAAAATATTAAATATGATATCATGCCTACATTCTGCATAAGTATCATGTTTATTTATCTAGTATTTCTTAGTTTATTATATAAGTTATAGTGATTGTGTAAATCTTGAAAAAGGCATCATTCGGTATTTTGGTAGGAATGCCTCCAGGCATCATTCGGGCTAAAAGGGAAACAGGTGCGAGAGTATGTTTTAAATAGTGTAAGTGATAAGTGGAGTATTGTTGCCTCTGTCACTATAGAGGAAACCTGAGAGCTTATATACCATCTCAGTTTGAATCATGTAGTAATTCACAAGGAAAGCCCCATCAATTATGTAGTGATTCAAACGAGATGCAGATCGAGCTCTGACCCTAAACTTGAATGGGTTTCATAATTTACCTCACCATTCACATTGACAAATGAGCTAACATTTGTAACATAATACCCCATTGGATATATTTCCCATAAATATCTCATGGGCGTTGGTTACGAGTTCCCAATGTTAATTCTATGAAGAAAAAGTACCAGGGGTGAGATAAAACTCCATATCACAGTGAGAGAAAAGCTACTTTTAATATCCAAGACCCACCCCTCATAATAATAAACACCCAGTACTAACCCCCCCCCCCCCACACCCACTCTCATAAATCCACCCCCACCCTCACATTCCAGTACTAAATACATTGTATCACTCCAACACCCCCAAAACGATGGTTTCACTTTCTGAACGGGACAAAAGTTGCTCTCAAGGGGCAAGTAAATAGTTGGGACGAGTGGCTGGGCCTGGCCCTGCGGTCAGGGCGGGGCACTGGAGACCTCCAGGGTCAAGCTGCGGGGTCCCAGCACAGACAGCACGTGACACGCTGCCCATCCCTCACCGCCAGGGGGCAGGCCGCAGCGCGACACTTCCGTCCGCACCAGTTGTCACGTGCCGCGCCACGCGCGACCCCTAGTGGTAAGTGACCCCGTGACGGGTTTGGAGGGGTTCGACGGGAGATCTTGGATAAGGGAGAGAAGAGTAAGGGAGACAGGGGTGAGGGAGACAGGGGTGAGGGAGATAGGGCTGAGGGAGACAGGACTGAGGCAGATGGGTCAGGCAAAACAGGGGGTAAAGGGGATGGAGGTGGGGAAATGGGTGAAGGAAAAAATAGGGAGACCTGGGACCTGTTTCACTAGTTCTGTGACATTAGGCCTAGACACACATCAAGAGTGGCACCAACAGTGCAAGCAACAGCGGAAAACGTCTAGCAAATATCAGAGGTTCGGAGCAGCTAATCTTCATATTTGGGACGATTATATTTTATATGTATCCCTTACTCGTATTAAAATTTCATGGCTAAATTCCTACGGGAAGGGAGTGAAATTCCGCATGTCATCGATTGCAGTCTTGTGATCTGTCCGTATGGTGTCACAGACACCATCTAGACATGTCACGAAACTACTGAAACAGGTCCCAGGATCAGATGAAAAGGTGAGGGAGATAAAGGTGAGGGATATGCGTATGTGTCAGGCAAAACAGGGGGTAAAGTAAATGGAGGTTGGCAGACGGGTGAAGGAAATACGGGGCAAATAGGAAGATGAGGGGCAGTAGGGTTCGATCAGAGATCCGGGATAAGGGAGAGAAGAGTAAGGGAGACAGGGTTGATGGAGATGGGTCGAGCAAATTAGGGGATAGCATGGACCGAGGTTGAGAGACGGGTGAAGGGAATGGGGGCAAACAGAGAGATGAGGGGCAGGTGAGAGAGGTGAAGGAGACCGAGGTAAGCTTTGTTTGTTTGCCAGACGATAGTTTAACGTCCAATACGTTATAATAGAGGTGAGGGAGAGATTAAGCAGGTAAACAAGAGGTAAAGGGGATGAAGATTAGGAAACGGGTGAAGGAATAAAGGGCAAAATGAGGAGACAAGGGACAGACGACAGTGATGAGAGGGACAGGGGTGAGCGAGATTGGTTGGGCACACGAGGGGGAAGTAGATGGAGGTTGACAGACGGGTGAAGGGGCAAATAGGAAGATGATGGGCGGTAGGGTTCAATCGGAGATCCGGGATAAGGGAGAGAAGAGTAAGGGAGACAGGGGTTGGGGAGATGGGTCGGGCAAAACAGGCGGGTAAAGGGGATGGAAGTTGTGGGGCGAGTGAAGGAAAAATAGGGAGAGTAGGGCCAGACGAGTTAGGTAAGGGAGATTGAGGTGAGCTTTGTTTGTTTGGGTAATTTAACGTCCAATATATGTTCTATGTGAGGTGAAGGAGATGAAGCAGGCAAACAGGGGGTAAAGGGGATGGAGGTTAGGAAATAGGTTTAGGATATAGGGGGCAAATAGGAAGACAATGGGCAGTAGGAGAGAGGTGAGGGAGACAGAGGTGAGGGAGATGAAGGGAATGGGGGGCAAATAGGGAGACAATGGGCAGTAGGAGAGAGGTGAGGGAGACAGAGGTGAGGGAGATGAAGGGAATGGGGGGGCAAATAGGGAGACAATGGGCAGTAGGAGAGAGGTGAGGGAGACAGAGGTGAGGGAGATGAAGGGAATGGGGGGCAAATAGGGAGACAATGGGCAGTAGGAGAGAGGTGAGAGAGACAGAGGTGAGGGAGATGAAGGGAATGGGGGGCAAATAGGGAGACAATGGGCAGTAGGAGAGAGGTGAGGGAGACAGAGGTGAGGGAGATGAAGGGAATGGGGGGCAAATAGGGAGACAATGGGCAGTAGGAGAGAGGTGAGAGAGACAGAGGTGAGGGAGATGAAGGGAATGGGGGGCAAATAGGGAGACAATGGGCAGTAGGAGAGAGGTGAGAGAGACAGAGGTGAGGGAGATGAAGGGAATGGGGGGCAAATAGGGAGACAATGGGCAGTAGGAGAGAGGTGAGAGAGATAGAGGTGAGGGAGATGAAGGAATGGGGGGCAAATAGGGAGACAATGGGCAGTAGGAGAGAGGTGAGAGAGACAGAGGTGAGGGAGATGAAGGGAATGGGGGGCAAATAGGGAGACAATGGGCAGTAGGAGAGAGGTGAGGGAGACAGAGGTGAGGGAGATGAAGGGAATGGGGGGCAAATAGGGAGACAATGGGCAGTAGGAGAGAGGTGAGGGAGACAGAGGTGAGGGAGATGAAGGAATGGGGGGCAAATATGGAGATGGGGGCAGACAAGAGAGTTGAGAGAGAGAGGGGTGAGGGAGATGGGTCGGGGACAATAGGGGTAAAGGAGATGGAGGTTGGGAGATGGGTGAAAGTTATATAGAACTGCATCGAGAATCGTATAAATAGACAATACTCCACGAGTTTGGATGGGCCGCAATCGTCATCGAGGCGAAGCCGAGTGACGATTTCGGCCCATACAAACGAGTGGAGTTGTGTCTATTTATGATTCGAGTGCGGTTCTGGATTTATCTCACCCCTTTTTATCAAATTAAATATCATCAAACTATCACAATAATTAGAAAAGACTTAGCAAATCCACTACGCCACGGCCGTGGCGTAGTGTTGTCACTTTACGGGGGTGAGCGTTGAGTATTTTTTTCTGATGTTATTCCTATGGCTAAACTTGTACCAGGGGTGAGATAAAAATGGGGTACAAATAGGGAGACGAGGGGCAGCAGGGGAGAGGTAGGAGAGACAGAGGTGGAGAACACACACACAGTAGTTTATGGTTTTGCGAGTGGACAGCCGTAAACAACAAGGTGGTGACGCAGAGTAATACAAGTTTATATAGAATGTCCTGACCATGCTGTACAATTCACAGAACGAGATGATAATTTACGGTTTGTACGGACCGAGGCATTTATGCCGAGTTCCGTTATATATTTACTATATACCTGAAATTTTAAAAAAAATCAATTTCATTTGGCTTAACAACCAATTTCTTAATAGAATCTACTGATAGACTATTTACATTTTGCGTCAGCAGTGCTAAAGGTCTGTCGGTGGTTCCTGACTGTATTTCAGTGACAGCAAATGTAAATAGGCTACTAGAAAACACAAAAACTTTACACCGTTTTCGTCAGCCAATGGAAACAGGCCTATACAAGGATGTGAGGGCATAGCAATATAGTGTGGATACTGGTGTCCGACTAATTTAGGGAGGATAATGCAATAACACCACCACCCACCGAATCCATCAGCATGGGTATTGTGGAACATATTGAAAACACGGTATCCACTGTACCCTCACCGATTATGTGTCGCCGATGTCGAGTTGGTAGCCACCAACGACAGACTTTCTGGGTAAAGGCCCGTTTCCATTGGCCGACAAACGTTGTGTAGATTTTTTGTGTTCTCCTAATAGCCTATTTCCATTGGCCATCACCGATATACAGTCAGGAACCACCGACGGACCTTAGCACTGCTGACGCCAAATGGAAATAGGCTATTAGGAGAACACAGAAAATCTACACATGGAAAAAGGCCTATAGCAATATGGTGTGGATACTGGAAGGGCGACAATCGCAGGCAGCCTGCAGGGTAATCTGTGACTAACAAACAGTCTAGTGGCTCCAGTTATTTGTTGGTCGCCGCGGTCAGATAAGAGGACGCGCCCAGCGCACGGCACGGCCACCGCCCAGTGCCGCCCCCTGGAGGAAACTGGGGCCATGAGAAGGGGCGGTAAATAACGGCGGGAGATGGGGCGATAAGCACGGCGAGGCAGACGACATTCGGCCATGTCAGGCCCCGGGGAGCGGGGGCAGCAGGTAGCCGCCCGCCGATACGCCACCAGGGGGCAGGATGATCGCTCTCACGGGCCGGAAACACGCCGTGTCAGGGCGTGTTCAGTGCGCATGTCCACTGCGTCATGCAACGTCTCCTGTCTGACCCACTCCCTGACCTCTTCTCTGACCCGGCCCGTGACCTGTTTCTCGACCCAGCCCCTGCATGGCCTCCTCTTTAGCCTGGTTCTCGCCCTGTTTCTTGACCTTACCAGGTTTCCCACAGTAGCCACACTGTACCACCACAACCTGCTCCATGGTCTATCATAAAACTGGATGAGTTTTAATCTTGGCCACCGTATGCCACGGTTGGAGTTTGGCATAGTGACTTCATGAGGCGGTGCCGCGTGAAGTCCGGAGCCAAAACCCCAGGAGTGGTATGCGGTGGCCATGATTAAAACGAATCAGGTTTTGATTTTATCCTACCCCGTCTCCTCGATTTTGGAATATTATGTAATAACAATTCTGTATGCCAGTCAGCGTGGCATACGGAAACTCAATGTTAAACCTATGGGATTTTATATTAGGGGTAGGATAATACCATTTAACCTTGTCCCTCTGGCCGTTCCACACCCCATTCCCTTACCAGCTCTCCCACTGTGACCGCACTTCATCTCACCCCTGGTGCAAGATTAGCAAGATCAACAATCACCCCGGTAAAGTGACAATACTATGCCATAGTCGTGGCGTAGTGAAGTCCCAGTGTACTTCACTGTACCACCAAAACCTGCTCATGCAAGTTTTAACCAAGCACCTGTGCCCCTTTCTCACCCCGTTCCACACCTCTCTCATAAGATCTCACACTCTCTAAGTGGTATTTTGTATTCCAGTGGAAATAAAGCCACTAGGGCACCAAGTACACAGTATTCCCGCTAGGTGGCATCATTGCGATTATAGGAATCTTTGGGTTGCATTGATGTACGTCTTAAGCACGGGAGGCAGGTCAGTGGATTCTCACGGCTCTAAGCCTAGTTCATAAAGAATCCTCTCCCATAGAGCGCAGTGCGAACCTTGTACAGAATACCACTTAGAGATTGTGAGATCTTATAAGAGGGGTGCGTTCCATTACCAGCTTTCTATAATTGCACGCTCATTCATCTATGATGAGACAGACTATTTGCTCATAGTATATAAGTACGATTGGTTGTAAGTTCCAAGTTACCGGTGCAGTGAATAGTAGTGTACTCTATACTTCTAGTAGAGTGTGTTTTGTTGGCACAGTGGGTGGTGAGGAGTATGTGGTCTGAAGGAGACACGTCTGATATATACCCGGTTAGAAAGGACTCAACCAGGTGTGGTCAGAACATGCTCCTAAAACACATCTCCCTGATCCCCAGACGGCAAGGCCTCCTACTCCCTCCTCCACCATTCCTCCAAGGTCTGCCTCTCCTGCCGCATCCCCAAACCTCCAGTAACTTCTACCTACCACAGAGCAGGCCTGACCAAATTCAACCCCATCAACTATTAACCCCGTAAGGGCAAGGACCTGTAGCAATGTGGTAAAGGGCGGGCACTAGTGTTAATTTGTACCAGGGTTGGAAGTCTCCAATTGTAATAGATATAACTTTAGGACATGGTAGAATATGTAATCATTTATCCTAAATCATTGATCTGAAAATTTCACCTAAACACCAATCCGTATCATTCTTAGTATTTCAAACACGAACTAACCTACATTGATTCCCTGTGCGCCTCCAAGGGTCCATGAAAGGACTACAACTTTAGCGCCACTTTTTTTAATCCCTCATACTTGAGTATTGAGCTGGTAAGTGGAATGTAAAACATTTAGTCACCGAGAACAGTGAAATATCGGCCATTCAGAAACTGATTGGAACTACGTATCATTGCCTTTTCTCAAGGTAAGATCAGACAACTACAATATCAAATTAAGTTTTCTGCATGACATAAGATATGAATAGTAATAGAAAGGTTACATCACTATATAAACATAAAAGAAAACAGAACAGCAGGTTCGAGTTTTTCTCTACCCTAGAATCTCACCCGTGCATGGCATTTCAACTGGCATTTCAGGAATAGGTCTGGTTAACCAGGATTCAATGTGGGAGTGTAACTCTAAGCAGATCCTGCCAAAGACTTATTTTTTTCATATATAGTATGTAACAATAAAAAAGTGGGTTTTAACAATGACTTTTCTACCTATTCTTACCAATACTGTAAACGGGCAGAATTTGGATTTTTTTAATAGAAACTTTGAAGTATAGTAATCATTTTTTATTTATGGTATACATTCTTGAGTTGATCGTTTAAAATGTTGAGTGGAATAGTGTGTTGTCAAAACATTTGCCATGGTAACCACCCAAAATGGCTGCCATTGTAACAGTTAATCATGCCCTAACGTCACAACCGAGAAAACTATTTAAACCAATACCCTGCCCAAGAATCTTTATGGAACGTCCTAATTTTATGCAATTCAATGCAGGAAAAACATGCCCTTTCATGAAGTGTATATAAACCTCATATCTGTGCCCAATAGATTTTTTCTACTGCCTTACTGGTTAAATAAGTACATCAGGACAAAAGATTCCGCAGCGGTATTTTTGGTCCTCAGGAGGTGAAAAATTGGTCCATAAACCTGCTTTTGGACTGAAATGAAGCGTAATACTAAATGTTATTAGGAGATTTACTTTACAGTCAAAGTGCCTTGTCCAATCCTTAAAAGGGGTCAGTTTTGGTCATGGGAGGCTTTAAAGTATTTTTTGGTGAACAAAAACTCATGTCCATTTTTAATCACATCGAGCTCTATATAATATAGGGAAAAAACTTAGAAAAAAAACACCAGACCTAAACACAGCGGATTCTGCCCCTGCACAGAACTGGTACGGATGGGCCTCATTATCTCTTTGTATATACTCCTATAACTCCACAACAACTGGGATCATTTATGCGATAAGCTGGTTTACAAACCCCATTTTAACTAAACATACAGGAATGAGGCAGGTCGGATGTTCTGTTGGCTTCTGTTCCAGTCTGTGAACGTCAGTTCAGGATGGAAACCAGTAAGGGCATCTTGTTCCGGGTCGGTGCACGCTCAGAAGATGTTCATGACTATCTGTGTGGCGTGCGCCGATCCGTCTTCCCTTGTGCCGGGCACGCCGCTCCGCCGGCGCCACATCCACCGTGAATATTCGTTTACACGGGGGAGCCATGAGAGCACGGCCCGCCACCAGTCACCAGCTGACCGGACACGCCGTGCGCCGTACACCGTGCGCCGTACGCCGTGCGCCGCCCGCCACCCGCCACCAGTCACCAGCTGATCGGACACGCCGTGCGCCGTACGCCGTACGCCGCCCGCCACCCGCCACCAGTCACCAGCTGACCGTACACGCCGTGCGCCGTACGCCGTGCGCCGCCCGCCACCAGCCACCAGTCACCAGCTGATCGGACACGCCGTGCGCCGTACGCCGTGCGCCGCCCGCCACCCGCCACCAGTCACCAGCTGATCGGACACGCCGTGCGCCGTACGCCGTGCGCCGCCCGCCACCCGCCACCAGTCACCAGCTGATCGGACACGCCGTGCGCCGTACGCCGTACGCCGCCCGCCACCCGCCACCAGTCACCAGCTGACCGTACACGCCGTGCGCCGTACGCCGTGCGCCGCCCGCCACCCGCCACCAGTCACCAGCTGATCGGACACGCCGTGCGCCGTACGCCGTACGCCGCCCGCCACCCGCCACCAGTCACCAGCTGACCGTACACGCCGTGCGCCGTACGCCGTGCGCCGCCCGCCACCCGCCACCAGTCACCAGCTGACCGGACACGCCGTGCGCCGTACGCCGTACGCCGCCCGCCGCCCGCCACCAGTCACCAGCTGACCGGACACTCCGTGCACCGTATGCCGTGCGCCGCCCGCCACCCGCCACCAGTCACCAGCTGACTGGACACGCCGTACGCCGTACGCCGTGCGCCGCCCGCCACCCGCCACCAGTCACCAGCTGACCGGACACGCCGTGCGCCGTACGCCATACGCCACCCGCCACCAGTCACCAGCTGACCGTACACGCCGTGCACCGTATGCCGTGCGCCGCCCGCCACCCGCCACCAGTCACCAGCTGACTGGACACGCCGTGCGCCGTACGCCATACGCCGTACGCCACCCGCCACCCGCCACCAGTCACCAGCTGACCGGACACGCCGTGCGCCGTGCGCCGTACGCCGTACGCAGCCTTCTGTACGCCGCCCGCTACAAGTCACCAGCTGACCGTACACACCGTGTGCCGTACGGCGCTTTCTGTATGCCACCCGCCGTGCGCCACAAGTCACCAGTTGACATGAAACACCATGCGCCATACGCCACCTTCTGTACCCTACCACCTGTGCGCCACAAGTCACCAGCTGACCGGACACGCTGTGCACCATACACCGCTTTCTGTATGTGGCCTACCATGCGCCAAATGTCACCAGCTGACCGGACACGCTCTGCACTGCCTTCTGTACGCCACCCATCATGCGCCACAAGTCACCAGCTGACTGGACACACTGTACGCAGTACGCCACCTTCTGTATGCTTCTCGCCATGTGCCACAAGTCACCAGCTGACCAGACACGCTGTGCATCATACCCCACCTTCTGTCACCAGTCACCAGCTGACCGGACCCGCCGAGCGCAGTATGCTGCCTTCTGTACGCCAACTGCTGTGCGCCACAAGTCACCAGCTGACCAGACAAGCAGTGCGCTGTATGCCGCCTTCTCTACGCCACACACCATTCACCACAAGTCACCAGCTGACCGGATCCGCTGCTGTATGCTGCTTTCTGTATGCCACCCGCCATGCACCAAAAGTCACCAGCTGACCAGACATGCTGCATGCCGTACGCCGCCTTCTGTATTCAGTGCGCCATGCGCCAGAAGTCCCCAGCTGACTGGACCTGCGGTACACCGCAAGTAACTGGCTGAGTGGACATGATACATGCCACCTTCTGTGCACCATACACCATGTGTTCTAGTTATATGGACTGACTGGATATACCATGTAGAATATGCCACCTACTGTGGCTACTACTGCACACCACCTGCCATGAGGCATGCGCCGCTTGTCATACAGACTGTCCTAACTTTTTAAGTAGCGTTTGGCACCTTCCGTGCGCCACCTGCCACTGACTGGATATGCCATGTGCCATTCTACAACTACTGTACACACCTGCCATGTGCCATGCGCCACTAGTCATACAGACTGTTGGATATGCTGAAGGCCGTATATGCAAGCTATACCTTCTGTATGCCACCTGCCCTGCGCCATGCACTGTACGCCAAGCATTAGGGGTCCCTCCCACCTACTACGATTAAGTCTACGATTAAGCCTTTTGCCGTGTCGGCGACAAACTGAAAAAATCGTGGAGGTGTCGCCGACAAACTCGTCAATTAGTCAGGTTTTGTCGCCGACAAACTCGCTGCGCGCCGACGGGCTACGACGCACTACAACAAAGAAACGTTAATCGTAGAGGGTCTACGAAATTCAAACATGTTTGAATTTCGTAGGCTGTCGTAGCCCATCGTAGGCCGTCGGAAGGATAATCGCAGAGCACGGCGGGTTGTCGCCGCAATAAGGGCTCCCGCCTACTACGACGGCCTGCGATTAAGTCTGCGACAGCGCCGAGTGTCGCCGACGCCGTCGCCGACAGTCGCTGCTGTCACAGACTTAATCGTAGGCCGTCGTAGCCCGTCGTAGTAGGTGGGAGGGACCCCTAACGCTGTATGCTACCCTCTGTACGCCACCCGCTGTGGGCCACAAAACACTGGCTGACCGGAAGCGCCGTGCGCCGGACACCAGCTTCTCTACGCCGTACGCCGCTAGAAATCTAGTCAGATAGACTGACTGAACAAGCCATACCAATTTTGTTCCTAGTTTTATGATGCACGGCCGTTCGCTCCAGGGTATCCGCCACAATTGCCGCTACCTCTCGCCCATATTACCCGGCGTACGCCGCTGGTTGATCGGCGTGCCCCCTAGCGGGATCTGTTATCGCGATTTCGCGCCGCGCTTGCCTCGTAATGGATGGCGGCGCGCGTCCATGTCTACTGGCGCCCCCTGGGTGTAGCCCGGGAAAGCTGGAAACGGCCGCGCGAGCTTTAATAGCACGCTCCCAGGTGGCGCCACTGACCACACCTGATGACGCATGAAGTTCACTTTGCCACTTTTAACCTCGAGCTCGGCCGGGGTTAGACTGGCTCCAGTCCCTGCATCCTATGGCTACTCTCCTCGAAAGGATACGAGTAGATTGTCAACCAACCGCTGTCTCCGACTAAGGAGTTGGTCTGGTCCGGTCGTTTTCTGGCCGGAGAGCTTGAGACAAATATCTCGAAGCAGGGTAGACTTTTTGGCCATAGTGGAATATAAACTATGAATGCTTACTACACACCATTATCAACTTAGTTAATTGAAAATAAAATCGAATTTTGTTGTCTTTTTATCAAAATAGACAATAAAGTAAATAATAATATGGATAAGGGGCTTCGAGAGTACTACAATCTCTAACCACATGATCTGCTCGAAGAAGGTTGTTCAGATCGGATTCCACCAGAGCTAACGAGGTGTAGCTTTGGCGGCCAGAATAGGATACAAGGCCCGTTTAATAATCTTGTATCCTACTCTTAGACGCTTTTCTGTATGTCATAGAGACCCTGGGACAATGTGGGTCAACTTTATCAAATACTTATGGACGACCTCATGGACGGCTTAGACCATCTTAGCAAGCATACTATCAAGAGACGTCACGAGTTTGAGTCTGAGTTTATTAATGCCACGCATTTTGTTGGCTCCATAATTTCACGAGTCGAAGACGAGTGACATTACAGAGCCAACAAAATGAGTGGCATTAATAAACTCAAACTCAAACGAGTGGCATCTAGATTTTACCCTACCCCGTTTCCATATTTTTTCAGTATCAGAAAGTAGTGGCATAAACAACAGTAGGATAATAGATATTATCAAACGATAACCCTTGTACGAGGTACAGAAAACGGTCTTAATATACGATCCAAGATTATTTAACAGGCCACAGGTTCATTGGCCAGTCAGAGCAGGATACAGACTACAATGAACCTTATCCTGATTGGGTTTAATCATTTAAGAAATGTTCATAATCAAAGACTTGAGCAAGTCTAGGCCGTGGTGTGCGGCAGAGGTCCACAGTGGGGACTGGGGGAGGAGAGGGGGCATTGCTGATGTGCTTGTCAAGGGTAGAGAACAGATACGCCTTCTAAAACTGTGCGTAGTGGCAGAACTGATGAGTCTCAGGAGATGTGGTATGGGGTCATGTGTCGTGATTAGTTATTTCACTGAGTGTGCACGTGCGAGCACTCGTTTGCGTGATCGAGATGAAAGGTCACTTACAAAATATTGCTATTCCAGTACAATAGACTCTCTCTCTTTAATAGCCACGTTAGGGACTTGGCTAAAATGGTCGCATTATCGAGGTGGTTGCTTTACCGAGAGTTCAGTATAAAAGAACATACAGTAAAACCCCGCTTTTGAGACACCCCACTTAAGGGGGCACCCCGCTTAAGGGGGCACCCCGCTTAAGGGGGCACCCCGCTTAAGGGGGCACCCCGCTTAAGGGGGCACCCCGCTTAAGGGGGCACCCCGCTTAAGGGGCACCCCGCTTAAGGGGACACCCCGCTTAAGGGGACACCCCGCTTAAGGGGACACCCCGCTTAATCTCCATAGACTTAACATAGTGTAACTGTATGCCACGGTTATGGCATAAAATATTTATATGCCATGCTGGACGTATGATG
Organism: Alentia gelatinosa; assembly: GCA_950022655.1. Taxonomy (NCBI): domain Eukaryota; kingdom Metazoa; phylum Annelida; class Polychaeta; order Phyllodocida; family Polynoidae; genus Alentia; species Alentia gelatinosa. The sequence goes on along the minus strand of OX465584.1, from coordinate 12,925,530 downwards.
TGAAAAATATATAATGGGTTAGGATAAAATCTAAACATCACTCAATTTCATAATATTTGTTTACATGGCGTTCATTGTCTTCAGATACTAATATCACTCAGCTACGCTTCGTGACATTATTCCGCGAAGGCAACTCACTCCATATAAATAACCATATGCAATTTCGTGAAGTTTCTTGATACTCCTACCGTTAGATTTTGTAGTCAGCCTTC